>VZSF01003146.1:76130-214888 GCA_013398295.1 Chionis minor | reverse complement strand
CCCCGGGGTGCCCGCCAGCCCCGCACTTACCCGGGGACCCCTGTCTCCGGGTTTGCCAGGCAGACCCGCTTCGCCCTGTGGGGAGAGAGGGAGTGAGTGGGGGGCAGTGGGGAGGGGGACAGTAGTTCTGGGGGGTCCTTACTTACCGGGGTGCCTTCGTCACCCTTCTCTCCACGCTCTCCCTGTGGCACAGGTCAGCGGGCACCAGCCAGGGGGAGAAAAGCACGAGTCACTGGTGTCCCCCTGCTCCCCACCAGCCCCCCACCTCCTCGGGGCCACGGTGCCCCTGGGGCCCTGGTCCCACTGCCCCCCTCGCCCCACGCTACCTCCTTGCCACGCAGCCCGGTCTGCCCCGGGGCACCCGTTCGTCCCGGTTCACCCTTCTCCCCCGGCTCCCCTGGGTCACCCTAGGCAAGGGGGAAAAGGGGAAACAGGTCAGGGCAGCGTGGGGGGAGCACAGGGGCTGCTGGGGGGAGAAGGGGCTCAGCACAGCATCCTCTGCTCCCTGGAGCAGCATCGGGGCACAGCCTGCAGGGACAGCCCCTCCAGAGCCCAATGGACACATGCATGGATGGACGGATGGATGGAGGGGCAACGCCTCCTGCAGTGACATTACCTTTGGGCCACTCCTGCCTGTGAGGCCAATGATACCCTGGTTTTTGGAGAGGAAGAGCACATGTCACAGGGGACAGGGTTGGCCCCATGCCACGGGAGGGACCGGGGCGGTGATCTGGTGCCCCCGGGGCAGAGCCCGGTCAGCCCCAGCCCCGGAGCACACCCAGACTCACNTAGCCGGGGAGGCCCTGGGCGGAGGGCAGAGGGAGGGTGTGCATTAGTGGGAGCCACCCCGAGGCCACTGGGCATTTCCCCCACCCCGGGGTGCCCGCCAGCCCCGCACTTACCCGGGGACCCCTGTCTCCGGGTTTGCCAGGCAGACCCGCTTCGCCCTGTGGGGAGAGAGGGAGTGAGTGGGGGGCAGTGGGGAGGGGGACAGTAGTTCTGGGGGGTCCTTACTTACCGGGGTGCCTTCGTCACCCTTCTCTCCACGCTCTCCCTGTGGCACAGGTCAGCGGGCACCAGCCAGGGGGAGAAAAGCACGAGTCACTGGTGTCCCCCTGCTCCCCACCAGCCCCCCACCTCCTCGGGGCCACGGTGCCCCTGGGGCCCTGGTCCCACTGCCCCCCTCGCCCCACGCTACCTCCTTGCCACGCAGCCCGGTCTGCCCCGGGGCACCCGTTCGTCCCGGTTCACCCTTCTCCCCCGGCTCCCCTGGGTCACCCTAGGCAGGGGGGAAAAGGGGAAACAGGTCAGGGCAGCGTGGGGGGAGCACAGGGGCTGCTGGGGGGAGAAGGGGCTCAGCACAGCATCCTCTGCTCCCTGGAGCAGCATCGGGGCACAGCCTGCAGGGACAGCCCCTCCAGAGCCCAATGGACACATGCATGGATGGACGGATGGATGGAGGGGCAACGCCTCCTGCAGTGACATTACCTTTGGGCCACTCCTGCCTGTGAGGCCAATGATACCCTGGTTTTTGGAGAGGAAGAGCACATGTCACAGGGGACAGGGTTGGCCCCATGCCACGGGAGGGACCGGGGCGGTGATCTGGTGCCCCCGGGGCAGAGCCCGGTCAGCCCCAGCCCCGGAGCACACCCAGACTCACCCGATCGCCCTGCTCGCCCTTGGGACCAGCCGGCCCTGGGATGCTCAGGCCAGGGGCACCCTGGAAACAAAGGGACATGGCTTGGAGCAACGGCACAGGTGCAGTGAGCCCAGGGGTGGCTGTGCCATGGCCCCTGTGCCCCCTGTCCTCAGACAGTACTCACACGGGCACCTTTATCTCCTGCATTGCCCTTGGGGCCGGGAGGTCCTTCTGGCCCTGGGAAGCCTCTGTCACCCTGGAGCAGATTAAAACAGTACCATCAGCCCCCCCAAACCACCCCCCTTCCCTCTGCTGAAGCTGGGGACAGCCAGGTCTGGGGTCCAGCACAGGCACCCTCTCAGGCTGGTGCCCAACTGCGCTGTCCCCCCTCCCCAGCCCATGACCGTCCCCCACGGGGTGCCAGAACATGGCAGGGGGGCACGGGCAGCACAGGGTTACCTTCTCTCCTCCAACACCATCCACGCTGGGAGCCTGGGGGAGAAGCAGAGGGGACCATGCTGGGCGCTGCCCGCAGCTCCCTGTCCCAGGGCTGGGGCAGGCAGAGACAGACCCGCCAGGCAGTATCACTTACCGGCTTGCCAGGTGGTCCCGGATCACCCTGCAGAGAAACGGGTGTCGTTACTGGCCCATTCCCCAGCAGCCCCCCACCAGCCCACCGGGATCCCGCTTCACCCTCACCTTCTCCCCCCGGGGGCCGGCTGGTCCCGGAGCTCCCTGTGGTAACAGAAGAGATCTCAGGGGGCTGGCGGTGCCTGGGGATGTGCAGCCCAGGGCATGGCAATCCCCTGCTCTCAGGCTGCCGGATCCACAGCACCGCGGCCGCTGCCCCGACTCACCTCTGTGCCCGATGGCCCTGGGCGCCCTGGGGCTCCCGCCTCGCCCTGCAGGACGGAAGGAAGAGGAAGGTGTCAGGGGCATCGTCCCACCCCATGCCATGGCAGCTGCCCCAGGGCAGGGTAGGCATCGCCCTGGTGTGGCCACAGCCACCCCAGCCCACCTACCTTCTCGCCCTCAGGGCCCGGCACACCACGGTCCCCCTGCAGAGCGAAGCAGAGGAGGGTTTCAGGGAGCCTTCCTCCCTCCACACCACGCTGCCCCCTGCCCCAGAGCCCCGCAGAGCTCAGCCCCGAATCCCATCCGAGATCACTGAGCTCTGACAGTGACCTCCAGGTACAGCCACCACGGAGCCACAGGGACACCAGTGCCCACTGACGCTGCCAAATGGCATTGTCCCACTCCAGCCCCTTCTCACCTTCTCGCCCATCTCTCCCAGCTCGCCTGGTGCCCCGCGGTCTCCCTGGCACAGAAGGACAATGGGGTCAGGGGCAGCAGGACCCACAGGAGATGGCACGCGTCCCACCGTGGCACCCAGACCCCTCTTCTCTCCACCGAAGGCAAGGTGAGAGCATCCCTTTGGTCCCCACACCACTCACCTTCCTGCCCTGTTCCCCAGGTGGTCCCCGAGGGCCCTGCAAAGGAGGATGGCAAAGATGTCACCTCCAGCACGGCAGGGCAAATGCCTAGGCTGTCCAGAGCAGGAGCCCTCTGGGGTGCCCTCAGGGCTCAGCTTGCTGGCAAGGCTGGCTCCTCCCTGCCTTACCTTCTCTTGGGAAACTCACCCGGTCTCCTGGGTCCCCGGGGCGGCCGGGTGGCCCTGGGAAACCTTCTTTGCCGTCACCCTGGGGATTAGGAAAGGTGGCAGCCATGCCCGTGAGATGTGGATGCCCATGAGATGGGGATGGGTATCCCCACTGGAGAGTGGTGTGCAGTCCAGCCCCAGCGTGGAGCATCCCCACCACCCTCTTACCTTCTCTCCCTTCAGGCCAGGGGGCCCAGCAGGTCCCCGGGGCCCGGGGTCCCCAGGCAGACCCTGCAAGAGAGCACAGCTCAGCCCCTGGGGACGCAGCTCAGCCCTGGGGACACACGGCTGCCGCAGCCCTGCTCCCCTCTGCCATCCCCGCTGGCCTAGGGGCTGAACTCACCGGGGAGCCGGGCTCCCCTCGAGGCGCTGCCCCATCCACAAGTCCAGGGGGGCCCTGCAGAGACAGGGGTCAGCTCCTGTGTGATGGCCCTGGGGGGCTCAGTCCTTCCCAGCACCCTGCAGGGGCTGCACTGCCCTCAGGCACCCATGGGACCTCTGTCCAGGAGGGCAGAGGAGCCAGGGAAATGTGGAGCCACTCACCCTTTCCCCTCGGTCACCCTTCTCCCCCTGTAAGGGCAAAAAAAAAGCAAGTAAGTGCAGGTCTGGACTCTTCCCATGCTCCCCTCAAATGGAAGGGGACAAAGCCCATCATCAGTAGTATCATGGCACATGCATGCCACATGCCTCTCCCCACGCTGCCCAGCGCCAGCAACAGCCCATGCACGGCTGTGTGTGCGTGGGCAGAGCCGGTGGGGGGCACAGCCCATGAGCAGGACCAGGAGGAGCGCACAGGGGAGCAGCTTCAAGCTGCTGTGTGCTCCTCCATCTGTTTGTCCATGCATCCCCCCAGCTGTCCCCGTGCAGCACCAGGGGGATGTACCTTCACAAACTCTCCTGGAGGTCCTGGTGGCCCCATGGGTCCAAGCGGACCGGGGGGGCCTGGATCACCGAAGGGCCCCCGTGGGCCAGGGCTCCCAGGGGAGCCGGGGCTGCCCTAGAGGACAGAGATGCTCTGGTAGCTGGGGATGTGACACAGGCTGGGGATGTGGCACAGGCTGGGGGCGGTGGCACAGACCTCTTGGTATCACGACTCCCATACCTACCGGCATGCCTGGCTCCCCTTTTCTGCCTGGCAGCCCCTGTCCTCCATCCATGATCACCCTGGGCTCTCCCTGAATGAGGAGGAAAAATCAGTTTCCCCATGTGCCCTGTTGTGTCCGCAGTGCAGGACGGGGGCCACAGTGCCACCAGGCTGGCAGGGAGACCGGGATGCCCTGGGGTCACTCAGACACCAAGTACCAGGAGATTCCAGGGGCTGAGATGTGCCCGCCAGGGTCCCTGCTCCTCCCCAGGGACCCCCATGGGGCACCCCTGTGCCCGTCACCTACCGGCTCGCCTTTCTCCCCCTTCGGGCCTGAAAGCCCCATCGGCCCCCGCGTCCCCTGGAAAGGAAAGACAAGATTGAGGTCGGGGGGGATGGGACATGGGGGGGAGCAGGGCTAGGGAGGCATGGAGCCATACTCACGGGATCCCCTCGGGGGCCGGGGACACCCTGGGTGCCCTGAAAAACAACAGCTCAGGTGGTGAATGCGTGTCCCTGCCAGACAGGGGAGCAGGGATGGGATGGGATGGGATGGGATGGGATGGGATGGGATGGGATGGGGACTCTAGCCAAGGCAGGGAGGGACAGTCCCTGCCCAGTATACTTGGCCTGGGACACACACAGCAGTGACCCTGCCAGCTATGGAGACCCCCTCGGCACAGGGAAAAGGCAGGCAGAGGCTGGCTCAGAGAGCGGGCAGGGCGAAGGGAAGAGCCCACCATGCAGCAGCAAACCCAACAGACGCCCCTACTCACCGGCTGTCCGGGTGATCCAGGGTTCCCAGGGCGGCCAGGACTTCCTGGTGTCCCATCAGCTCCAGGGAAGCCCTGCAGGTGAGAGGAGCATCATGACAGCACCTGGTGTACCCTGGCACTGCCAGACTCCCCCAGTGCCCCAGGCAGTGCTGATCCCAGCACTGGGAGCCCAGGACAGCCCAGTGGCAGAGCCAGGTCCCGGGATGCCTTTCCCCTGTGTGCTGAGCTGGGGTGTGAGGGAGCAGCGTGGGGCTGGACTGGGGTTCTCCAAGGGGATCCCCCCTCCAGTCTGGGTGAGGAGGTGGAGAGGAGAGGGATGAGGGGCAGAGAAAGACCCTGCAGAGCCAGGTCACTGTGCCCAGAGACCCTGGGGTGCCTGGGTGAGGGGGTCAGAGGTACTCACCCTGTCCCCCTTCTTGCCTGGCCGATCGACGCTCTCTCCCGGCAGACCCTGCGGCCCTGGGGGTCCTGGAGGGCCAGGCAGCCCATGGCGGCCCTGGAGGAACAGTGGAGAAGACGGACTGGGTGGCAGGTGGTGGCCAAGGGATGCTCCCTGTCTGCCCCTGCAGCAAGGGCTGGACAGGTCCCTGGCCCATACCCACCTGCCAGCAGGACAATGGGACGTGGGGACCTTGTCCCTGCCCCCTGTCAGGAGCTGCCCCCCATCTCCCTCCCCCCATCAGGATATTACCGGCTCGCCAGGGCGGCCCGGTGGCCCCATGGGTCCTTGCAGTCCCTGCAGAGACAAAGCCAGTGGTGAGCATCCCCTGCAGGTTGGCATCACCATGGTTTGGGGGATGCAGTTCCCCCCAGAGCCACCAGCCAGGGGTGGGACGCCAAAGCACTCACTGCCTCGCCACGGTCTCCTTTCTCGCCCTGCAGGGGGACAGAGGGAAGGGGTTAGGGGCTGCACCCCCATGCTCGGCTCCCCACAGAGCTGCTGCCATTGGCAAGCTGGTGGGTCCCTGATCCAAGCTGAGCCCCTGTGGTGCAGCATGGCACAGTATGGCATGGCACAGTGTGGAGATGCTCACCCTGGGGCACTGCATGGTGCAGGGCTTCGGCTTTGGCTCCGGCTGGCAAGACAAAAGAAGCCCGTGTGAACCCAGGGGTAGGAGAAACCCTCAGCCCCCATGGGGTTGCTCCCCTTCTGCACCCACCAGGGCAGGCGGGTCCCTTACCCTGGTGGAGATGATGGTGCAGAGGTCGTCAGTGAGCTCTCCCTCCAGCTCTGCCAGGGCTCTGCTGTCATGGTAGACGTACCGTGGGTCCTCACTGGTGACCATGCGCCGGAGCTGCTCCCGGTCTGCCCCCTCCAAGCCCACGGCCAGTACCTGGACCCCTGAGCCGAGAGCACCCTCAGCACCCCGCAAAACTCCCCGCACACCCTGCCGGGACCCCATCCATCCTCACCCCCAGCCTTGACATCCCTGGCTGCAGCAATGGCATCATCCCCAGAGGGGCCGTCAGCCAGGATCACCAGCACCGCTGGCACACCAGGCCGGCGTCCCGCTCCAGGGCTCAGCAAGTAGGTCCTGGCAAAGGTGATGGCTGCCCCTAGGGAGGGAGAAAGAGGAGGGTTACGGTCAGCAGGATCCCACCAGCCACTGCCCTGTCTCCCATGGTGTGCCACCCCTCACCGATGGCATTGCCGCTGGGCTCCTCGTAGCGCATGGTGCGGATCTGCTCCAGCACGGCGGGCAGGTCGCTGGAGCGGTTGAGGAGCAGCCAGGGCAGGCTGCGGTAGCTGTACGTGGCCAGAGCCACCTGTGACAGTGCAGGGGAGCAGTGGGCACCTCTGCCTCCTGTGCTCCCCATGCCCCGCGCCACCACAGCACCCCCTACCTGGGTGCCCTCAGGGCCCAGGTGCCCCAGGGCAGACACCGTGTTGGAGAGGAGGGTGCGGGTGGCATCAGCACCGGAGGAGCTGTCGCGGGTGCCATGCACCAGGAAGACGATGTCACCGCGGGCGTCCCTGCAGACTGTGGGCAGAGAAGGGGTGAATCTGCTACCAGAGCGGAGACAAGCCCAGCCTGTCCCTGTAGTGACCCCACCGTACCTGTACGCTCGCTGACGGAGGTCTCAGCACCCGGTACGCTCCCCAGGAGCGGGCGGAGAGTGAAGGTGTAGCGCTGGCCCAGGCGCAGCCCCAAGACTTGTTGGGAGCTGGCAGCACCAGGCAGTGTCCGCCTCGTCTCCCCACCGGCTACCACCCAGGGAACAGAGTCAGTGGGGACAGCAAGCAGCTGTGGGGACACTGCCCCCCGTCCTGGGGCCACCCACCCGTCTCACCTGCAGGGGGGCTCCAGGAGAGGATGTAGCTGGAGGCGCCAGGGACAGGGGTCCAGGTGAGTGTCACTGAGTCTCTCCGTACCTCTGCCACCCGCAGGCTGGTGACATGGGCTGGGGCAGCTGCTGGGGAGAAGGAGGAAAGGGTGTCCTGGCTCCACGCAGCAGCCCTCACCCCGCTCCCAGCCTCCCATCCATCATCATCCCCAGCCCAAGGCTGGGACAGCCCAGTCTCTGGGTGCCCCTCTGGGCTCCAGCCCCACGCCAGTGGTCCGATGCTCCCTTGGCCCCACACAGTGTCTTACCGGTGACGGCAGTGACAGTGGCCGGCTTGCTCTCCCGGCCGCCGGCCAGGCTGGTGATGCTGATGTGGTAGCGCCGTCCTGGCTCCAGCCCCCCCAGGTCGTAGGAGGTGGCGGTGGCCGGGAGCTGCTGGCTGCGCTGCTGGGGCCCCCCTGCCCAGGGATAGAGAGGGGTGAGGGGGTGCGGCGCGGGGGCTGGCGGGGCTGGCAGGGTGCTGGCCAGGCATACTCACCCTCAGCCAGGTGCCAGACCAGCTGGTACCCGGCGCTGCCAACTGCCGGCACCCAGGCCAGGCGCAGGCGGTGCTCCGAAGCCTCAGTCACCTGGAAGCTGCTGACAGGGGGCAGCGGGGCTGCCTCCGCTATGGGGCAGAGGGGCAGGCGTTAGGCGTAGGGGTGCCCAGTACCACCCCAGGGTGCTGCCCACCCACCCCAGCACTCACGGGTGGTGACGACAATGGAGACAGGGTTACCCTCCCGGTTGCCAATGAGTGCCGTCACCTTCACAGTGTAGGACACACCTCCCTCAAGATCGGGGATGTCGAAGGAGCCGGTGTTGCCAGGAACGCGCCGGCTGCTCTCCGAGCCCCCTGACAAGGACCACAGCATCAGCTCCTCATCCTGCTGTCCTCACAGCCCGCCCCCATCCCCGTCCCACAGTACCGTCCCTGCGGCTCCACACCACGCGGTAGGCGGTGGCTCCCGGCACACCAACCCAGGTGACACGGGCGACGTTGCTCCTGGATGCCTGCACCTCCAGCCGGGACACCGTCCCCACCTGCTCGGGCGCTGTGACATGGAGAGGGCCACTGTCACCCAGGCTTGCAGCAAGCGGTACCAGCCAGCAGCGACAGGCGGGGGGACACCTCACCTATCCGCCCCGTGGCAGTGACAGGGCTGCCCTCGCGGCCATCCACAATGGCCGAGACACCGACAGTGTAGATGACGCCGGCACGCAGCCCCTCGATGGTGAAGGCAGTGGGGTTGGCGGGGAGGAAGCGGGATTGCTCCAGACCTAGGAGAGATGGCTGGGATTAGGGAGGGTTCCGGCACCGCCGCCGCAGCGTCCTGCGGTCCCCACACTCACCATCGCTGCTTCGCCAGGTCAGCAGGTAACCCCCGGCGCCCGGCAGCCCTTGCCAGGTGACCCGCAGCTGGCTGGGACCAGCCTCTGTCACCTGCAGCTCCGAGATGCTGCCCACCACTGGGTACTCTGCACCACCACACAGCACCGTGGTGTCACCTCAGGGTGCCCAGAGGGGCCCGTGGCCACCCCAGCACCCCGAGGGCTTGCCAAGGAACAGAGGACAAATGCATGGGGGGGGGGGGGAGAAAAACAGGGTTCCAAGACTCCTGGTGCCAAATCCTGGCATGGACCTACTGAGGTGGACGGTGAGTGTGGCGGCACTGCCCTCCCGGCTGCCCACTAGCGCCGAAACACTGACCAGGTAGGTGATGCCCTCCCGCAGGTCACCCAGCTCCAGCCCTGTCTGGCCACCTGGGACACGCCTTGTCCTCTCCGTGCCATCTGCCAGGAGTGAGGTGGCCGTGGACTCTCAAGCGCTGGCCGGCCAGAGTGCCCCGGCTGCTGCCCGTGCCCCTGCCCACCGACTCACCCTGGTTGTTGCGCACCACCACTTTGTACTCAGTGGCACCGGGGACACCGGTCCAGCCCAGCTGTACCTGCCTGCCCGATTCCTCAGTGAGCCGCAGGTCCGACACGGCAGCCACGGGTGCCTCCACGCCTGTGAGGGGATGCGGTGAGGCATGGCTGGAGCTGCGCAGCCCAGACAGCATGGCCCCCATCCTCACCCTGGGCTGTGACGGGAGAGCTGGGGGGGGGGTCTCATGGCCAAAGGGGTCCCTGGGCTGAGCAATGCCACATGGGATGTCCTTCTGTCCCAATGGCTTGGGAGGGTGAGGGACACAACCCAGGAGACCCACAGCGGTCACTCACCTGTCTGGAAGGTGGTGACGGGGGTGGCCACCTCCCCACCATCGTAGAGTGTGTAGAGGGTGATGCGGTACTCGGTGCCTGGCTGCAGCCCGGTCAGCTGGTAGGTGTTGGCGCTGCTGGGGAGTGACACCGTCCTGGGGGGCTCCGGTCCTGCGGGAAGGGGAGGGTCACTGCCGGCTGCCAGCATGGGTGTTCTGCAGGGGCGACCAGGCACCCTGAGCCCACCTGTGGCTCTCTTCCACTCCAGCCGGTAGCCACGGGCATCGCGGGCGCCAGTCCAGAGCACTTGGATGGACGTGGGGCCCAGGATGTTGGTCCGCAGTGTCTGCTCTGTGCCCGCCTCTGCAAGAGGGACCCTGTGGGCCAGGCTGCCCTGTGCTGCTCTGCTGCCGGCCACCGACCCCAGCCCCCGCACATGGCAGGGTGGGGAGCACCACCATGGTGTAGGGCCATGGGGGATGTTCCCCACCCCATCCTGTGGCGATGGCACCGGGGGTAGAGCCAGAGGCCAGTGGCAGGATGGCATCAACCGTACCTGCCACTTACCTGTCCTCTGCCGCACGGTGGCCATGGGCCCCTCCAGCTGCCCAAAGAGCGGAGCCACCGTCACCACGTAGTCGGTGTTGGGCTGCAGCCCCCCCAGTGCGTGCAATGTCCGCCCAGCATCCAGATCCACCCTGTGCCTGTCCTGCCCTGCGAGAACCAGCGCAGCAGTCCCTTGGAGGGTCCGTGCGGCGGGTGTCAATGCCCCCCTCCTGTCCCTCCTCCCTGGGGCCACCAGCGGAAGAGTGGTAAGCTCTAGGACAGGCACCTACCTGTGAGGGTCACCCAGGAGAGCCGGTAGCCGGTGGCACCGCTGACGGGGTGCCAGGCCAGCAACATGCTCTGCGCTGAGACATTGTGGACAGCCAAGTGCTGCACTCCCACCAGGCGCCCTGTGGGTGAGAGGTGCGCGTCACATCCCCCATGCAAGAGCGGGGCAGGGGGCAGCAGGAAGCACCTTCACCTGCAAACCCACCTGCTCTGGAGGAGGGGGGGAAGCCCCCTTGCCCCTGCTCGTGGATGCTGAACTGCACTGAGGTCACTGCGTGCAGCCCGCGCCCAGGCGGCTTCTTCAAAGCACCCCCACTCCAGCAAACTGGAGCTCAAACACCTTCCTCTTAATGCCTTAAATACTTTCTGCAGGTTAAGGCTGCCTGGGGCGGCTGAAGGAATCAGTTTGCCAAAATTTGAGGCTTGTAAAGGTGTTGCCCTAAGGCCTCAGTCCCGCTCCTGCCTGGTGATGCTTTCCACCACCCTTACGGAAACCATGCTTTCCTCCCAAAGAGCGCAGCGCTTGAATTTATAAAAATAACCCTGCATTTTTTCGGTCAACATTTTTATGTCATGTGGAAAAGCTCCAACGGAAACACTCTAACAAGTCTACGATGGAGCTGGGAGAGCACACAGGGCTGCACCCCCTCCAGGAGTACCCTTTGGGGCTAGGAGCATCCCCTTTGTAGTCACGCTCACCCACATCCCCATCCTGACCTCCCTAGGCAGCAATGGGCCAGGCAGCCCCATCTCCGTGGGGCATGGTGACAGGAGGGGCGTCCCTGGCTGGGAATTCATCCCTGTCCCCGGCTGAGCCCAGGGCCAGGTGCGGTGCTTACGTGTCCGTGCAGTGAGGGTGGTGGGAACGGCGGGCTGCTGTGCGTAGCGGGGTTGGAGCCTCACCATGTATTCAGTGTCAGGGCGCAAGTTGCTCAGCATGGCGGACTGCGCGCTGGCCCCCAGGCTCTTCTCCTCCCCCTGAGCTGCTCCTGGGTGGGAGGCAAAAGGGTGCGGGTGGGCGCCGGGGCATGGCGTGTGCCGGGCCCGGCAGAGAAGGGGTGTCACGGGCTGGCACCCTGCCCTGGGGATGCCAGGCGGTGCCAGGGGTGGGGAGCGTGGGGTGAGGCTGGGAAGGCAGCCAGGGCAGGGACACCCCCCGGAGCGCCCGGGGACAGGGAGGGGCTGCCAGGTGTGCCGCTCCAGCCAGGCGCCTGCCTGGGACAGGGGTCTGCCACCCGCCCCCCCCCACGCAGCAACCGTCGGTGCGCACACACGCCTGCACTCCCTGCCCCGGGCTGGGGCACACAGTGGGACCCCGGCCATTGTGCGCACCCAAGCACATGCCCTGAGCCCTGTGCACCGGAGCCTCCCGGTGCAGGAACACACACGCTGCCTCCACGCCTCTGCACGCACGCATGCCCTACAGCCCGCGCACAAGCGCCAGCCACCGCAGTGAAGGCAGGAGTGCACACATCCGTGGGGCTCTCAGCACGCACCCCTGTGTCAACCCCCATGCATGCACCCGCCACCGCATGCACCCTGCCATGCAACCCCCCTGCCACGTAACCCTCCTGCCATGCAACCCCCCTGCCATGTCCTGCCTGGCCCATGGGGCTGCACAAATGCCGGGCATCCAGGCAGCGCCATCCCCTCACCTTGCACAGCGTAGCTGAGGCCATAGCCCTGGGGGGGCTCGGGGCCGGGCTGCCAGGCAAGCCGTAGGAAGGTTGGTCCAGTCTCCACCACACGGAAATCCAGCACAGTGCCGGCACGGCTCTCTGGGGACACACAGAGACAGGGATGAGCCCCCAGCCGCGTGTGCTGTGGCCACCCAGTGCCTGACCGCGCCCCCGTGGGCACAGACACTCACGGATGCGTGCTCGGCCGGACACCGATTCGCCGATGCTGTTGGTGTACTGGGCAGTGACAGTGACCAGGTACTCCGTCCCCATGCGCAGCCCTCGCAGCACAGTGCTCGTCTCCCGCGGCCCCAGGGTCACCTAAGCAGGGACAATGTCACCCCCTCACCACCCCCAGGCCACACACGGGGCCGCTGGGGACCCCCAGGGACTTCGAGCAGGCAGGTGGGAACACTCACCTCCTGCCTCTCGGCTACGATCGGCTGCCCCAGCCCCGTCAGCGGCACGCGCTGCACCCTGTAGCCAGTGACGGGGCCGCTAGCCGCCGTCCAGCGGATCCGCAGCTGGTCAAGGCCCCGCTCCAGGATCTCCAGGTTGGAGGGGCCGGCGTGGCTTGGCCCATCTGTGGCAGAGCACGGGGGCCATCAGATCCAGGGTGTGTGGGGCAGGGGAGAGACCTTGTTGGGGCAGCGCAGCCACATGCCCAGCGGGACAGGATGGCCAGGAGGGCATTTTGCGGAGGATGGGTGCTAAGGGTGCACCCGGGGTGAGCGCAGCCTGGCAGCCAGCACCGCTGGCCCCCGTGTCCTGTGGGGAGGAGGACGGTGACCCGTACCCAGTTGGCGCAGGGTGCCCCCGACACTTGTGCACACCCTGCGTGTCATCAGCGGCACCAGCGTCCCCAGCAGCTTGAAGTCACCAACGTAGAAGAAGAAGGCATCGGTGGGCATCGAGGCCACGCGGATCAGCTCCTTATGGTCAGCATTCTTGATCCCTGGCAGGGATGGAGATGATGGGTGAGAGCAAGGACCCTGAATCCAGTGGGAGACCCTCTCGTCCAGTGCCGAAGTCTTGCTCACCCACAGCAAAGATCTTGATGCCCTGGCTCTTCAGCTTCGTTGCCGGTCCCTCAGCATCATCCTGGGACTTGCCATCCGTGATGAGGATGCAGATCTATGGGACCAGGCAAGAGCCGTGAGACCCAGCCTGGGGCCTGCAGACCTGCTGCATCCCTTCCCGGGTGTCTCCAGGGCCACCGTCCTGCATGTACCTGGGGAACCCCGGGCCGGAGCTGCATGGGGCTGAAGAAGTTGTCAGCTACGTAGCGGAAGCCAGCACCAGTCCGTGTGTTGCCACCCTTATAGCTCAGCTGCTGGATGGCTCTCTGGACGCTCATCCCGTCAGTGTGCTGGGAGAAGGGGAACTCCACCCTGAGGGATGCAGGGGCACGTGTCACCTCCCGGCCCTGCTGCCCCTCTGCCCTGCGTGTCCCCTCCCCGGGGCTCACCGCGGCTCGTCACTGTACTGTGCCACAGCGAAACGCACTGCCTTCTCGCCCACCACCTGCATGAAGGGTCCCACCAAGTCATCCATGAAGGTGCGGACGGCACGGAAGTTGTTCCTGCCGATGCTGGACGAGCCATCCACCAGGAAAGCAATGTCGGCCTCCAGCACATCCTCGCACACTGCTGCGGGGCAGTGACAGCGCTCAGGGCATGGACCAGGACCACGGCGCGGTGGTGCTGGGCCCCTCTTGCGCCCCCTTCCACCGCCTGCACCCAGTGCTCAGCACCCACCTTGGCTCCTCTTCTGCGCCGTGGCAGCTGGGGGCCCCAGGAGCATGGGGAGCGCGGCAAGGAGCAGGAGCCAGCGGCTCATCGTGGGAGCCTGCAAGAGAGGATGCTGCCACCATCGCCAGCGGCTGGCCTAAGTCTGTCCAGGTGGGCGCAGTGCCGGTGGCTGTCCTGGGGCAGGGCACTGGCCGGTGGTGGTGCCGGGCGCGGGAGGGCACGGTCGCGTGGATGTCCCACACCGGCCAGCACCTGGCCCTGCTCCAGCCCTCCCCGTGCAGCCTGGCCGTGCCCGGCCGGCGGCCCCGCTCGCTGCCCCGTGCCCGGGGGAGCCGTGTCCCGGCCGGCGGGCGGCTGCCAGCCCCGGCTGCAGGGTGTGCGCGGGCTCTGCCTCCACAAGCCCGTCCCCGCTGCCTCCTGCCTGGCCGCTCCACGCCTCGGACCGCCAGCGGCTCGCCCCGGCTGTTCCTGCCCACCCGTCCCCCTGCCTGCCAGGGCTCCCCGCCATCCTGGGAAGGGTGGCAAACTCGGGGTGCTCTCGGCCAGCGGCGAGCCAGGGCGGGCAAGCCCTGCCCGCGAGCCCCCCACCCCCAGGGCCGCGGGGGGACACCCGGCCTGACACCACTGCGATGGCCGCGCCAGTGCTCAGGCCCACGCACAGCCCGGCCCCGCTGAACCCCGGAGGTGCCAGCCCGGTGCCAGCCGCCGCCGGGGGCCGGCATAGGAGGCTTGGTCCTGCCCCCGCAGCGACACCCCTCCGCTCCCCGCCGGCAGCGGGACCCCCGCCCCCCGGCCGCAGGCACTCACCCACCGCCCCCCGGGGCCACGCCGCTCCGTGCCGCTCCGTGCCGAGCCGGGCGCAGGCGGTGCCGGCGCGGAGCGGCCCCCGTCGCTCCCGCCCCTTTATTGAGGGCGGCCCGGAGCGCGGTGCCGGGGAGAGGAGGAGGGGGTTAAGGGGGGGCGGGTGGAAGCGGGAGCGCCGCGGCCCCCACCCTCCAAAAAGGGCTTTTCCCACCCGCTTCCCGGGGAAGGGAAGAAAGAGGTTTTTCGGGCTGTTCCCACCCAAAGTGCCACCTCTGGTTCGCCCGCGGCTGCACCCCGGGGCTCCATGGAAGGGGGTTGGATCCTCCCCCAGGGAAAGGCTTCTGCTGGGCTCGCAATGGAAGCCCTGGTGAGGCTCAGGGTAGTTTCTCTCCAGCATCTCCATCCTCTGTGTCCTGGGAACACGGTGAGTGGCTCTGACCTGCCAGCCAGGAGCTGGTTGCACATCTCCATCCGTCCCAGGGGAATGTGTCCCCAGGAACCTCAGGGCAACACCTTGTCCTGGGCAGAGTTAGACGGAGCTGCCACATGGACCCAAGCCCCTAGACCCCTCCAGGTTAGAGCCTGGGTCTGAGCACCACCCCTGCGAAGGACGATGGTGGTGGAGATGGGTTGCTCCCCATGCCAGCCCAGCTCCCACAAGGATGCAGGATGGCAGGGCCTTGGCCAGGACCTTTCCTACACCCACAGCTCATGGTACCCATCACGTAGGACCCTAGTACCCATGGCTCAAGTATGGGACTGCCCTGGAGCCAGCTGCGGGGCATCCTCCTGCTCCAGACACCATGTCTCAGCAGCCACCAGAGCAGACTGGTGGCCAAGACCTATCCCAGAGCTGGAGAAACATGCTGGAAAGCCACTGGTAGTGTGACCGTAGTTGGTGGGAGAAGGCAAAAGGGAGAGGATGCCCAGCAAGGCGGGCAGGGACACCACACTGCCCTGCCCTCACTCCCTGCCAGCCCAGTGACTCGTGGGACTGTCCCCTGGGGCTCATCTTCTGCCCAGGGTGCACCCCTGGCCCTCAGGGTGCCCCTTACCCCCAGGGCATCCTGTGGGACCACACTGCTCCTTGGGACACCTCCTTGCTGGTGCCTGTGTTCACCTGGGGCTGACCCCAGCTCATGGCCCCCCCATGTGCCCCATGCCACCTCCCATCTGTCCCCTTGGTCACCCCACATCCCCCCATACCCAGCACCCTGCGTACCTCTGCCCTTCCAGCCACTGGCCCAGGGACTCCCCTCCAGCTCCTGGCAGGACAGCAGGCAGGTCCAGGGCCATCTTCCTGCAGGCAGCGAGGGGAGCGACAGTGGGGGTCCCTGGGTCTCAGGGCCACCTCACAGCTGGGGGCCCGGGGCAGGGCCACCTGCCACTGAGCAAAGATGCTCCAGGGCTGGCTGCAGGCGACTTTCCCAGGCACACACTGTTCCCAAGCAGGGGAGGAGTGGCGATGCCCCCACTCTTCTTAAAGGCGCAGCAAGCAGTGCATCCCCTCCTCTTCGATAGCCTTCCTCTCATCAGGCCCCAGCCCCGGCCCCCAAACCTGGCTGGCCAGCTCCAAAGTTCATCGTGGCCATGGGTTTCCCCCTGCCTGCCCCAGCTCTGTGGTCCGGCCGTGGGTGCAGCATCCCCAGGTCAGGACCGTCCCCAAACCCTCCTCCCACCAGAGCTCACTTAATGAAGGCAGGGCCGCCTGTCCCAATTAGACAAGGGGCTTCGTTAACCAGGGAGCGGAGGGGTCTGCCAAGGGCTCTCTTGCTGGCCCCAGGCCCGGAGCTGGCGGAGCAGCCCCACGGCGCGGTGCCGGCAGCAGGGCACGGGCGGCCAGGGGTCACGCCGGCTAACAGGGGCAACACTGGAGCGAGCGTGTCCCAGCAGGCGCCGCAGGCAGAGGCACTGGGGCGGCGCTGCTTTGCAGCTGTACCAGAGGCTCTGCCTGCCTCCCCAGCCCCTGGGAATGTGGCCAGGCACCGGTGTGGGGTGACCCCCAAACCCCGCTCCCCCAGGGCAGCCCAGGAGCGTCTCAACCATCTTGCCACCAGCATCCCTCTTGCATTGATATTGGAGGGGGTCACGGAGGGGTGTTGGGTCCCCAAAAGCAGAGTGCCTCCCCTCCCGCGGTGTTTCTCAGCTCACTCCCGCATACCAGGAGCGGGGAAGGAATCTGCGGCCCGGGGCGTGGGATGGTGCTGCCTCGGCAGAGGGAGAGTACCAGGTGCGAGTGAGTCACTCTGCCGTCCCGCGCCGCTGCATGCCAGTCCCTCCAGGAACATCCCAAAAAGCTCTCGGCCCTTTCCCAAGCCTCATGAGCTGGCAGACACCTTATTCCCACAGCCCAGGCTTGGGGTTCCCCCATCTGCGGGCCAGCTTAGCCCCAACTCACGCTGACTCCTCTCTACTGACGCTGATCAAAGCTTGCAAGGCTGACCCTGACCCCAGCCCCTGGCCCTTGCCTGCCTTGTGCATGCCATCCCAGTCCCCAAATGCCACTCGCCAGCTGGCCATGCATCCCCCATGGCACAGCCTCTGCTGCCCCGTAAGTCTCAGACCACAAGAAACCCCAAAACATCTCTCCAGGTCTCACCAGCTCCGGTCCCTGCAGGGCACTGCCCTGGGCTGCAGGCACGGGGGAGTACCAGCTCCGAGCCCTGCAGAGGTTCACACCACCCCCAGGGATGGGAGACCCCTGGCTTGAGTTGGGCACATGGGAAGCAGCGGGCTGAGCCTCTCCCTGCCTTGAGCTTCCCAGCCAGGCAGCCTCAGCACTGTCTTAGAGGGAAACGAGGAAAATCTGTTTTCTTCAGCCCCGGGTGAGGTTTCAGCTCCGTGTCGGGCGGCAGGAAAGATGAGTCATGCAGCACGGCGAGACACACACTGGGCTGCTGACCCAGCTGCAGCCCCAGTGCCGTGGATCCCACGGCCCATCACCTGCCCACCCTCTCCACATCCCACCCACCACCGCTGCCTTCGGTGCTGATCCATCGTGGGCTGGGATTCAGCACAACCCGCACAGGTTTTTACTTTCCCGGCCCTCCAGCAGTTCGGCAGCACTCCCTACTCCAGCACGGCATAGGCATTCCTGGCCAGCAGGGATGCACAGGGCAGCTCCGGGGCTGCTGGAAGGGAGCTGCCCCCTCTCCATTCACTTAATTTCGGGGGTTTTCAGGCGGAGAGGAGCAACAGGGGGCTGGCGCCGAGGCGGGTGAGGGGAGGAGGAGCTGGCCAGAGGGGGAACCTTGCCTGCCGCAGGGGCCAGTTGGGACACGCTCCAGGAATGTCTCCCAGCACCAGTCACGGCCAGCTCCCCGCTGCGGCACCCAATCACCCACCCCCGGCATCCTGGGAAAGGGGCCTCTGGACCCCCACCTCCACAACCAGCTCGGGGAGAGCGCCGGAGGGCCAGCATCGTGCTCACAGTGCAGCCTAGGGGACCCCCGTGCTGCCCCACAAGGCTCCCCAGGAGCCACGACATGGGCCAGGGAGAGCAACTGGTCACCCCTTACCTCCTGCTGACCTGCCCGAACGGTTTGGGGTGGCAGACGGCCATGCCGGCCCACCAGGCTGCGCTTCAACAAGGGGGACGGGCGGCAGGTCCCCAGCTCCTCTGTGCCGGAGGGGACATCTCACAGCACCCCTTGTCCTGCTGCTGCCCAAAGCCACATCCCTGCAGGAAAAGGAAGCAAAGTGTCTCATCAGGGTGAAGCCATGACCGGCGAGCTGCCCGAGCTGCCCTCTGCCCAGCGGCTCTGGGGATGCCCACAGCAAGGGGGATGCTGCCAGCTGTGGGGACCACGGCAGCAGAGGGTTGGGTGGGTGAAGGATGATGGAGACAAGGGATCCTGCTGCAGCCAGGCTTGGAGTCAGGCTGAGCCCACTCTGCCCCCACTCCAGGACTCCCCATGGGGCAGGTGCGTGCCCCAGCTCCCCCCACGGCTGCTGCCGAGGGATGGGAAGTTTTTCCTGCCCATAAACTGTTGTGTCTGGAGGCTGCTGCTGGTGTGGCCTCACACCAGCATCTCACAAAGCTGCGCTGGACTGCGGCCAGGCCCCTGCTGTCCACACAGACAAGACTCAGGGAGGGAATGGTGACACCACAGGGGTGTGACTCCCCCTTGTCTGAGTCGGATGGGAGAAGGCAGCCCTGGTCAGACTGACCGTGGAGGCCGGGCTGGCTCTCAGGGACAGTGAGGGAGGGGAAACCCAGCCACTGCCAGGGCTCTACTGAGGGCCAGCAGCGCTTTGTAACAGCACGGGGCCAGCATGCCAGAAAGGGAGAGTGATGGTGGGGAGGATTGCAGTGGGATGAGGAGCCAGACGCACTGTGTAGGGCTCAAGAGTCCCTGGTTATGAATCTATTTTCATCAGCTGCATCCCGTGGCTGAGCTTTAGGTGATGCTGAGGATGCCCGGAGGGGCTGCACAGTGGCTGGGTATGAGGGACGCAGGAGCAGACAGGGTGCAGGGGCTGAAGTGCCCCCTGAGGTGGTGTGCCCCGTGCTGCACGTGACCACCCACACAGCCTGCCTAATCCCTCAGGAATCCGGCTTCTCAACCGATTGAGGCACGAGCTGCTCCCCTTCACTCCTGGCCCTGTGGCCCCCACCCACAGCAGGGACCAGGCTCCACAAAATAAGCCAGGCTTGCCCCCAAGGATGGGGATGCAGAAAAGGATGGAAATGCAAGGACCAGGTGCCGGAAAGCTCCCCCAGCACCCCTGCGGGGGGGCCAGCGCTGCTTTTCCCCGTGCTGACAGGCCTGTGGGGTGCACATGCCCTAGAGATGCCCCAGCCAGCCCAGCCCAGCACACGCTGCTGCTAGGGAAGCGAAACTACAGCCTCTCTGTAGGGGCAGACAAATTGCCTGACTCGGGGGCACGGCGGATTACGGCACTGCTGGCCCAGCCCTGCCCGCAGGGTTTGCAGGCAGCGGCACGCAGCGCCCAGGGCACAGCTGGGCTCAGGGTGCACGAAGGGGGACCTGGGGACCCATCGCAGTGCGAGAGCAGGAGCTGGCAGAGCAGAGGGGGCGTTTTCGCCTCAGATGCCCGCAGGAAGGAGAAGATGAGGAGAAGCCCAGGAAGAGCCGTCAGCACAGGGCGCGTGCGCTCAGGGCATGTGCGGGCTGGGTCCGCGGTGCACAGAGCGTGACTCGACACGCTGGGCAGCTGAGCCAGCCTGTGCCCGCCTGCACCGGGCGCCTGCACCCACCGCTGGCGCCCCACATGGCTGCAGGGGTCCCTGGGGACCAGTACCACCGGCAGCGCAGCACCTTGGGCCCGGCAGCAGGACGCAGAGGTGAAAGGTGACATTCCTGCAGCCATCCCCTGGGAGAGCGGTTCGGGGCAAGGCCAGGTCACAGGTGTGTCCCTGCAGCGCAGGGCGAGGCAAGGAGATCATCTTACCTTGCAGACACCAAGGTGCCACGTCTCTGGCTGCCTCAAGCCCCCACCAGCATCCCTCCTGAAGGCGTGCAGGCAGATGGGGCAGCTCAGCCCTCACTGGGTGCCAGGGGGCTGTCACCAGGGCAGGGGCTGCTCCTGGTAGGGCACCTGCCACTCTGCACCAAACCCCGCTCCCAGGGGCAAGGCAGGAGTGGCACTGCAGCTTCAGGGGACTGGAGGGGCCCGCGGGAGTCCAGCACTGCTCCCAGGAACCTCGCGGGAATACTCACCAGCACCACAGGCAGGATGGTACCACCTCTCTCTGCTTCAAATCAGACCGACCCATGGAGCGGCCAAGCAGGGGAGTCTGCAGGAGCCCAGGACACAGAGCCCAGCCCTGCAGAACTGGGGCGCTTGCCAGCAGCACAGCAGCCCTTGCCACATGCGGGGACAAGCTGCCCACCAGCTCCCAAACCCCCCCGCACCCTGTCAGAGAGGGACGAGTGCCACGAAGCTGCCCCATCCCTCCTCCCCCAGCCCCAGAGCTGGGAGCAGCTGGTGCAGGTGGAGATGGCCAAGGCACTGCCAGCTTCCCTGTGCGCAGGAGCTGCCCTGCTGCCTGACACGAAGCTTTATCCCCTTCCAGGGTTGGGAAACAGCAGCTGCCTGGCTCCCAGCATGGCACCCACGGCCATGAGGCCAGCTGCAGACTAACCCAGCCACAGGAGTCCCCATGGACCCTGGAGACCCACGAGGGGACACCCTGCAGGAGCAGGCAGCAGCATGGCTGGGGGTGTCAGGGGGAGCAGGGGGGTGGCAGGGACACACAGAAACCGCTCGCCAGGCAGGGAGGAGGAATGGCAGGCAGGCAGCACGCCAGCCTGGGAAGCTGGAGCCGTTCCCAGGATGCTGCCAGCTGTGCTGCAAGAAGCTGCTCCTCATGGAGGTTCATGCAGCTTCATGGGGCTGGAAGTATTTGTTCCTCCCTCCAATGGCAACAGCAGATGCCTCCCTGGCTGCAGTGGCTCAGGGCAGCTCTTTTCCCGCGGGAAGTGTGTTGCCAAGAGGAATACCCATAAGTCCGAGGAGTCAGCCATCAGGGGCCCCTATTCCAGTCCTGAAGGACAAGAGTGAGGACATGCTGGACCACTGTCCCAAGACACTGCTGCTGCACCAGGTCGTGCTGTGGACAGTCATTGCCTTCCCAAGAGATGGAAATAACGAGTCACTAATGGCTTGTGCACAAGCCCTCCTGCTCCCAAGCTGCAGGCAGATGCACAAGCCAGCCCTGGCAGAGCAGCTGCACAAGAGGGAATTGCCCACCTCAGCTCTCCAAACCCAGCTCTCCCGCAGCCCTCTGCCAGGGAAAGGCTGCCCCTTGCTTGCTCCCCTTTCGGCCGATCCTGCTCTCACTTCCCCACTTTTGCATCTGGGATGTGGTTCTGGCAGCTGGGAGGACGGGGCTGTTGCTCAATGCTTCCTCTCTGCCTCCATTCAAGTGTTTCACAATCTGCACCAACACCCCCTAAAAATTACCTGCGGCTCCATATAAATTTCTGGCAGGGCTCACAAAAGAGCCCCCGTCCCGCTCTTCACAGGGCTTGGCCGCTCCTTGCGCAAGGGGAGCCCGACGGAGCCGTGGGGAGCATCACCCACAGCTGGAAGGCTGGTGGGAGACGTGCGGGGCGGCACTGCAGCCCAGCAGGCAGCTGTTGGCACACATTCCACTGGGGAGGGGACAGCACAGCTTGCACCGAGGCATGGGAGGGGGCCCTGCCCAGGACAGGCAGGGGCACAGAAGGGGGTACGTACTGCTGGAGAGCTGGGGGCACACTGCAGCCCCCCCAGGAAGGGGCTTTTGCAAGTCTTGGTGCTGGTAAAAGTACGTGGGTGGCACAAGCTCCTTTACCTGCAGGATGCCATCGTGCCCTCCCCTCCCAGGGGCACGCCAGCCAACACTGCTGCATCCCCAGCAGCTGTAGGAGCGTTTCATGTCCATGGGACAGATGATAAAAGTTTGACCATCGGTCTGCCGGGGAGGGTGAGGAAGCCAGGCGGGGGCCACTGGCATCCAGGGGACCAAAGCTGCGAGAGGGGCTGGGGGCAGCAGCCAGGGTGCGGGGGATGGACCGTGCTGCGAAGGGATTTGTGCAGTTCACGAGACCAGACTTGTCTCCTCACGGCTCTCCCCCGTGAGGCTGTGCCATTGCTCCTTCAGCTTTTTGGCTTGGTGCCCGACTCCAGAAGAAAAGAGTAAAAAGGACGAAGCACCCGCCCTGCCCCACTGGGATGAATCGCTGTCTGTCACCATGGGAACTCCTCCCCCCACAGACCCGACCCCCCCGGGATGACTTCATATCTCCATCCAGCAGGAGGGCTGCGTCACCAGGATAGCACCGAGCGGGTGGCCACGTACATCTCATGCAAGGACCTTCACAGATGCTGCAGAGCTCCAGGGGGAAGGCCAAGCAGCCCAGGTGAGGGTCCTGCAGAGGACAGGGCTAGGGCCTTCCCCTCACCCCCCCACTTTTGGGAGTAACCAGCCTGGGACCATGGGGACATCATCCCTTCTCCATCCTCCTCAGCAAAGCCGGGGGCAAGGTCACCTGTGAGTCACTGCCGCGTGTGCGAGGCAAAAACAGGGGATACTTGCGTTCCCATGTCATAGGGCCTCCTGCCAAGCGCTGCTGCACATCTGGAACAGCTGTAAACAAAGCAGGGGAAGTCGGAGAGCCACGCAGAGGGACCTCCAGCCTTGCAGCAGCTGGGTGGGGGGAACGGGTAGAAATAGATGCAGAACCACCACGTGGAGGTCAGATGCCCGGGGCTCCACCACACTCACCCACCGCCTCTTCCTGGAAGTCCCTCAGCACAGCAGGGAATCTTCTGCACCAGGTGAGCAGAGGCAGGAACTTGCCCTGGACACACTGCCTGTTGCTCTGGTTCCTAGAGCCGTTGCCCACCAAGCCTCCCACAAGAGGCCCCAGCCCTATGCGCTGCATCCAAGGGCAATTCCCATTTCACAGTTTCCTACCTGGAAATCACACTCTCCAAGTTTCATCGGTAGCACCAAGTCTATTTCTCGATTGCTATGAGCACCACTCAAGAGTGATGTGGTGCGAATGGAGAGGTCATGGGTTCGGTATCCATGAATCTTTACAGTGCTCCACTGTACCCTGAGAAACTCAGAATACAGTCTCCCGAAACTGAAATACATCAACGGCTAAATCTTGAAGAAACACAACTTTAATTCCCTAGATTACGCATTCAAATAAGGAAGAAAAAAAAATCCCCCACAGAAGAGTCAGCTCCCTCTTCCCTAAACGTAACAAACAAGAGATAAGCAGAATGTTCCCTTTACAGCATTATCCAAGTGCCTATTCTGAATAAAAGTTACATGCAAAGTAGAAAACAGTGCATAGTACTGTGGCTGCTTTACAAACCACTGTGCACATCTGAGTCACTGTGTGCCGAGAGCAGTGCGTGCAGAGCGGCTTTATTCTGTGTATTGCAGCGAGCGTCAGCACCCACATTCACGGCAGGGCAACACAGCACCCAGAAAAGCTAAATGCTTGATGCCACGTCGCAGGCTCTTGGCAAAACTAGGAAGAACACTCAGATATTCAGGCTCCTGTTCCAATAACTTAATTATATAATTAGCCTCACTCAAACCAGGTCGTGTGGCATTGGATCCAGCTTCCTTTGCTGTCAGTGCTATGCAGTTCTCACACCAAGGTAGCATACAGAGCCTTAAATAGTCCCAGAGTGTGGCGGAGGCTCAGCAATGGATGGTGAGACACCAAGCAGGAGCAGTATCTCCAGAGCACCTGGCAGGTCACCCAGCACAGGTACTGCTCCTATTGATGTCTCTTTGTACAAGAAAATCCCTCCTGCTCTCACCAGTCGGCACTGGGACCTCCCCAGGCTCCCCCCAACAGCCTAGTGCTGGGCCAGCAGCTCTCTTTTCCATTCCTAGGCAGGTGAGGAACCTGGGCAGATCCTCCTCCAGGCACCACGCTTCTAGTAGCTTTTCTGGGCCTCCCCAGCAATGGGCTCAATGGCAGCAAACCAAAACCTCAGAGCCCTAAGGAAGGAAAACGTGCAAGGGGAAAGAGCTGGAAAGAAGAGACTTGCATGGAAAGGTGATAACCACCAATCCTCTTTGGATGTCGTGTGGGGTAAAGCAGCTTTTAATGAGGGTGTTCAGGGCTCAGACTCGCACCCTTCCAGACATGCCATTGAAGAAAGAGCTGAGACAAAAAGACGACAAGTCCTGCTGCCATGCCCTGATCAGCCTCGTGCCTCACAGCAGCCGGGGTGGCTGTAGCTGGCAGTCAGGCCTGGATGAGCCCTTTGTCCTTTCCTTTTCCATGCAACGAATATACTAAAGCTTTAGACGAGCCGTTTCCTTTTCCAAATAGGAAAGGGGATTTCTGCGTATGCATCCAGATACCGCTGCTCACCATCCCTCTCTCCTGGTGTACGAAGTCCCTGCGGTGCACAGATGGGGAAGGTGAAGTGCAGGTGGCAACAGGGCAAGCCTGTGAGTCCGCCGAGCACTGGGGACCACCCTCACCCTAGCAATCCTGCAGCCCTGCTGGGTGACGCCTCATCTCGGGGAGAACTCGGCCCTCCTCTGAGCAAACCACACCATACAGGGGCTGGCCGGGGGAAACCACCCCTGGTCACAGCCATGGCGATGCCTCAGTTAATCCCTGCACCAAGGGGCCTAAGCAGTGCCAACATGAGCCACCAGCAGAGCTGCACTTCTCCTGCCCCGTCTCCTAAACCCTGCTCACCTACTGCTCCCACTGCCATTTTCCACCGGCCTCGGCAGAGTGGGTAGAGGAGCAGGCCCAGAGGGCTGCGAGCTCTCCTCCCAAAAGCTCTTTGGCACCAAAGGGTGGCACAGCTCCAAGCCTCTCATTTCTGTGAAAGCCTCCCTGCTTCCCTGAGGACAGGCTTGGCTCAGCACCTATGATTAGTATCAACTGTACTTTCCAGGGGGGTAATTAGTTCAGGTGAGGCAACTACTGACAGTTGGCTGCTGTGGCCCCTCTTGGCAAGCGCCTGAATCCCAAACAAGCAGCTCACATATCAAAGGGACTGGCCGCTCCACAAGCAGATCCACCCAGTGCATCTGCCCCAGCCCTGCAGCCCCACGCTGAGGGTACCAGCGGCTTTTCCTGCTAGAGACCAGGGAAACTGGGAGTGCACAGCACAGGTTGCTAGCAAGAGCTCCCCATTTGCACTGCACGATTTTATGCATCTGGAACAGCTTTGTATGGGTGGAAAAAGTCAGTGAAGTGCTGCGCAGGTGACATTAGAGAGCCTTGCACAGGGTGCACACAGTGCTGCACAGCATCCTCTCTTCCAGCCAAGAGACAGAGTGCCAAGGCATCCGGGGAGAAAGCCATTGCCTGGAGGGAGGTGGAAGGTGTGAGCTTCAAAGACGGAACTTCACTGGGAGAGGATAAGACAGTTTACACCGTGCAGAAGGGGAGGGAGCAAAGGCCAATTCATACACCAGACTATCAGCACGGTCTAATGGGATCCCAAGTAACCTTCCAAGTGAAGTAGCAAAATAAAACACTTAAGCCATTGAAAACTAGACTGGTCAAAGAGCCCCGCTGAACAATCCCACATTGTCCAGGGAGCCAGGAAACAGATTTATTAGGTCACCCAGGCCATCTCCAGTTTCAGTGAAATTGCCCTGTTCTAGGGATAGTTCCAACTCCCTCCTCTGGCACTGCCACTGTCCTTCACTGGGCAGCGGAAACTGCAGGAAGGGGAGGGGAGAGGTCCAGCAAAAGATCTCACTTTTTCAAGGTTCAGGAAAAGCACTGAGGTAGGACACTTCCGTCGTGCCAGATGCTTCCCAGTTTGGATTTCCTTCGATGGAGGCTGCTCCGGTGGAGGAACAGAAACACACCCCTACAGCTCAAACATCAAAACACTTGCCTACAGGATTAGAGCTTCAGTTCCTCCAGTACCAAGGGATTCAGGTGCCAAATGCCTGACGACTCTGCACTGATTCCAGGTTACACTTCCCAAGCCCCTCACTAAGGCTCAGAGTATGGGTGTTTCTGCCAAGCAGTAACACTCTCAACTCCGGAACAGGTTTCCCCTCCCTGCATTTTAGATCCTCAGTCTGGCTGGCTGTTGTTTACCGAGGAAAAATGATATCCAAACCTCTCAATCCCTAGAGCTGGTGAGATGCCCATGTTTCTGGAAGCACAACTGCCAGAGCACCCAAACATGACAGGCACTGCAAGGTAGAGTGCCACTGGAACAGCAGCCAGAAGACGCCAACGTCTTGGGCACAGTTCAGCCTCGACTCCCAGCTGCTAGCAGGCACCCAACAGCACTCTGCACCCAGTGCCACTCACCAGGGGACACCTCCTAGAGCAGATACTCAGACTTCTACATGGATAAAAGCATCTACTAAATACCTTCTAATGCTGCATAAGCCTGCCACCCTTGCAGAGCTGCAGCCTCTTGGTCAGGAGGGAGCAGGTGTTAGTCCTTGCTGAAGCGCTGTGAGGATGCTGCTCAGCTGCCAGCCTGCTGCTTTTGCAGAGAAACCGAGCAGTTTGGAAAGCAGCAGTCGCAGAGAAGTTTGAATCTGTTCCTAGTACAAAGTAGTGGAGGAAGGCCTGGGGAATTACTCAAGGAGAACAACTGTTCCCAAGCAGATAACTCCAGAGAAGAAAACTTGTAGGAAATGCTAAAGCAAGGATGTACACCCCCCTCCCCTTTTGTTTCTCATCAACTGCAAAGCACCCTGGAAGCTAACCTGGCGGAGGGGGAAACATACAGCAATAGAAGACAAAAGAGGATTATAGTCTGATTGCAGTCACAAAACCAAGACAGAATCATTTACTGGTTCCACAAGGCTTGAGGCGTGAGCTTGTTTAGTTTTTCAGCCCTCAGTGCACTTGTAACGAGCCAGAGCTTGCGACGATAGTTAAACCCAAATTGCATCAAGAACATTTAACAGTTTCAAACTTGCCTAGTATAAGCAATGAGTTCAGACACACTGACTCTCTCATCAAGAATCCAGATTCAGCACAAATGATTTAGTACACTGGATTAGTCTCAAATGCAATGACTAACTCCTAGAAACTTTTACACTATTTTTAAATCCCACTTGCCAGGGCAGCACCTGGAAATTAAATGAGAATCCCAGGGAGATTTATCCCAAAGACAAAAATTAAACGGGAGTACCTTGCAGCTTCCAAAGGTAGCTGTGACAGGCTAGTGCCACCTGGTGGGAAGCTTTTCTCCAGCCCCCTTCCTCAGTTTCATCCTTTCTGTTCTGTGTTCCAGCTTCCCACAGGCAAGACAAGGGAGTAACAACCAGATTAACACCAGAAAAAGCAGAAAGGGCTGGATAGCTCTTTCAACTATTCAGACCTAGATATTATCTTCCGGGTATAGGCCAGGTCACCCTTCAGTCAGCAGCTTCTCAGCTATGGTATTGCAGAGACAGACTGGATAGGTGGAAGCTCATCTGCAAGAGGAACACGTAGATAAAACCCAACATACTCCACAACAATCTCTGCTCATTATCGAGCTCGTTTACAGATAACCAGGAAGCTTAAGATGAGAAGTAACATGTCTTCACATACAGGCTCTGGAAAGATGTTTGTCTACGCAACAGCTCCAGCTCCTCTAACTCCGTTAAGAGACAACAACCTCCATCGTACTGAGGCAGCATCAGGCAAGGCTAGGCTGATGACCTTCACCAGCTTCAACAGGTGGTGGCAACTCAGTCGACCAGTCTAGTCTATAAGTGATTAGGGAGAACAGGGTTGCACAAACTGCTCCTCCGCAGACGTGGTCACTCCAACAAGAGTCACGAACAGCCAGGCCAGAAACACTTAACACCGCACCCCAGGGACAGGAAGCAGACCACTTTTCCATAGATACATTTTGATGTCCTTGACAAGCAGGAGAGCAGAGAGGTCCCCTCAGATGAGGGCCCTTTGTTCTTAGGTCTATACAAACATCAATGCTGCAGTCCAACTTTGACCATGCTGCTGCGTAAACAGAAGGGCACAGTGGAAATAGCTAGAGCTACCCTGGCAGCCTTGTACCAGTGGAAAGACTTCCTTCAACCAGCCTGGAAACAAGACCTCTGAATCAGGACACTGCCAGCTCAGGACAAAAGAGGTGGGGCTGCAGACAGACACACAGACAAGTTTCTAGCATGAGCTCTGACGAACCAAGACTGATTGATCCAATACCTCACCAATTTGGCACGATCAACAATGGCTAGAAACACAATCCAGCAAGACATGGTCGAATCCCAGCAGAACCAACTCTATGTAGGATATATTTATTTTTATACATTTAACACCGAGAAGACAGCCATTTTGATGGGACTCATCTTGCCCCTGGTGCACAAGACATTCAGAGCCAGAGGGAACCTGTCACAGTCCACAGCTTCATTATTTCCAATCTGCAGGGACACGTCCTAGAAACGGATCCAGTACATACCACTGCGGATACGGTTGTAATCTAAGAGCTGTTCAATGGGACCTGAGTGAACAGAACAAGAATCAGTCACTGGAGATGTAGTTAAAATCCCTGTGCAGATTCCCATGGTCTTAAAGCAGATGGTGGCACAGCAGATTATGCTTGCAATCCAAAGCGGTTATGCACAAAACCAGGCAACTACAGCTCAAACCTGTACCAGGAAAACCAGCAGATACCATCTCCTGACAGAGAAACCTTTACTTGTTTCCTCAGAGTAAGTTGTTTTCTCGTGCTGCTCCACAACGCTCAGTACAGGTCCACATAAAGGTATGAAATACAGGGAGCCACTGAGTCACTGAGATTTTGGCTAGTTCATTCCAACTTCCTGCTCAAAACCCTCTCTTTTCCAAGCTGCTCCACTTTGAAGGCCAGAGGAAACAGCTGCATGGAGGAGGGGAATCCACAGCACACAGGAAGGAGGCAGCAGAGCGGAGCTGAGCTGCTCAGGCAGGTTTTCTGAGAGGAATTTGTCCTTGGCCAGACAGACATGCCAGAGCAGCACAGGAGAAGCAGATCCCTTCACTTCCCTTGTATAAACCACCGTGACCCCAGGGTAAGGACACCTGGCAGACGCCACTGGGCCTGCACCCAGCTGTGGGACTCCCAGTCTTAGTCACAGCTCCACAGCAAGTAGAGAGGTGGGAGGACAGCCAGCAGCTCGCTGCCACTGGATCTCCATCACCTGCAGGTTTCACCTCCTGGCAAATATGCCTTGGCACATCTAATGTGCAGAGGTAGGAGAACACCAGCAAAGAACCAGAGTGGTAAGAAGGCCAGAACGGACACACAAAAAAATACCTGCAGCTCATCTCCACACGGCTCTTGAGACCTTCCTGTTTTTTGAGCTACCATGCACTAATTGCCGCATACTACTTACCAACTGCTGCAATTGCCGGACACTTGTCGTAAATGTATTTACTGCAGACTTCTCTCACCATTTGTGCATCGACGGCCTAATAAATATCAAAAAAGCAATTAATGACCCTTCTAGCAGACCTGCATTTCTCAAAGTTGGAAGTTAGTGTTGCCATTAGATATCAAGATCATTAAAGAGATATCATCAGACCCTTGAGGGCCACCTGCACCAACTCTCCAGCGTTCTTCTGCAAGAGAAGTGTGTTCTACACAGCACATGCTTCTGAGGGTACAGAGGACAAGGCATTCCAAAATCTGAAGCATTCCAAGTGGCTGCAGAATTACACAAACTAGATGCTGGTCACCTCTTGGGAAACTGTTAAAGGAACTGCAAGTTGTGCTGCTTAACACAAGCATATACCCTCTTTCCAGGACGGACTAAATCCCACCACAAGGGCACAAGATACACTGAGCCAATGCCAGAGATTCTGACACGTTTATATCAGTGTTAGTGAGCTGACCACCGGGACTCCAGACAGCTTGACTACGAAATAAGTAAGCATCACATTACTGCAGCAAACTAGGGCCAGAAAATGCTGGTATCAACCATGCTCAGGGACCCCAACAAAAAGAGAAGGATACTTACAGCAATCCTGGCATCCCACTCCTCCAGAGGGATACGGCGTCCGTAGTTCAAGAGATGGCTTCCAATATTTTCACACACTGGAGTAGTACCTAGATGTTGAAGATAATACATGGTCAGCATAGAGGAAAGCATTCCAGAATTGACAGTCTGATCACCAGTCAGCGCAGACAGAAGAAACTCTAGTCATTAAACCCGCTTCTAATGAAGCACAGTCATAGTTACCACTCTAAGCAGCTCTGGGGGCAGTTAAGCAATACAAAGACTCCTTCACATGTCTCCCAGAGCGTTACAACCAAGGCAGACCAGTTTGACAGTCTTGAATCTATCTTCACCAGGCAGTATGTTATTCACTCTCAGCAACAGAATGACTAGAAGTTTGCAGAGCCAGAGCCAGCCTGGAGCACAGTGGGCTGGGGTCAGCTGCTTTGACAACATGGCAGCAGCAATGCAGAGCCCAGGAAAGGAAGTTTTGCCCAGTGTGGGCCAGCACTACTGCAATGTCTAGTAGAACTCCTGCTCCCAGGAGAGACATAAGCAGTAACTCTCTGAAAGCTGCACAGTAATCAATCCATAAACCAGAACATACCATCTAGTTGAGCCACCATGGCATTTCGGAGATAGTTCTTGGCTCTCTTCACCTCTGACTCTGTGGTACTAGTGCACAGACGCATCCTGGAGAGGAGATGGAAAGATCACTAAAGCTCTTAAAGATTTTTGTCTGCTCAGGCAGAAAGTAGATTCCTCCCTTTCCCAAGCCTCTGCAGAAATAAGCTATTATCGACATCACTTGTCTTGCAGGGTTGAGATTCATTCTTGATCTCTGCACAGCAGCTAGGAACTGGAGAGCTCTGAAGAGCAGGAGGCAAGAGCTCAGGCTTACAGGCAGGGGTATCAGCCAGCAGGTCACACACTGAGTTACACTCACAAAGGCCTAAGCAGCCCTGGCGCTGGCTCTAGCTTGCCCATCAGGCACAGCGGCAAGCGGTCTGCAGTATGCTACCACAAGAGAAGGAAGGCGTGTCAGCTCTTCCCACACATGGCAAGCTGCTATGGAAACTGATGCTGAAAGAACAAGACATTTCCACAGAGCCTGTGGACTCCAGCTGCTAAATCCCTTCCTCCCCTGCCAACAGCAACATCTCCGGGGCAAGGGCTACCTCTGCCTCCTCCACACACAGCATGGCTCAGCTCTGAATCCCAGACATATTCTCAAACCATTAGTGGGATATACACGTATACAGTAAGACAGATAGACAGAAGGTCCCCAAACACTGGCATGACTCCAGCAGCAAGGCACTTATCAGCCACAACGCAACAGTTGCAAGGCAGGAACTCTGAAAGCTTAACAAGATTGTGGAGCTACGTCTCTCAGGCACCTGGTAAAGCCTTGTAAACCTGAAGCCTCAGTGCTAATTCCTGGCAGCACAAACGAAAGACCTTAGCAGCCCTAAGGGATTAAAATAGCTCCTCACAAGCCACATCCTAAAACATTCACAGAAACCACTTACAGGATCACTTAACCAGAATACCAAGTTACCAAGAAATTCATAAAGACACACAGCTCTCTGAAGACCTGATCTGCTCATCATCAGCTCAGTATCCCAAAAGACGGATAGATCTTAAACAGGAACTTTTGCCAAAGTTGTACTTACCACTCCCTCTGAGCACAATACATCATATCATCTATGGACAGAGGATCGGACACAAAATGGAAACCAAAGAGGCCGGTATCAGAGTAAGATGTGTTGAACGTCTGGAAACTGTGGCAGAGATTATGCTCCACAGCAAGTGCAGCCAGCCTGCTGGACTGATTCTGTAAATAAGGAGATACCGTCAGCCATTTCAGTCTCACAGCTTCCTCGCAGCTCAAATTCTTTCCAACTGAGCTGTTTCCACAAAGACCACAGACAAGACAAAGCAGAACACTTTGCTGAAGGAAGGTTTAATTTAGGCCCTTCATATGGTCAACAGATGAGATTTGCTGGTGGAAAAGCCAGAGACAATGGCCTAAGAGTCCATCCAGCAAAATCATTTCCTTTCCCAGCCACAGATGAGAAGCTGGTACGCATACCACTGGAGGAGTAGGAAAAAATGGGAAGTGCAAGGTCTCCCAGTAGCAAGGGTTAGCACTTATGCAGGCCAAACAGACTTCAGACAAGAATGGATGCAGCACTGGAGGTTTTAACAAGTTCCACCTGTTTTGCAGTCGTAAGGCAAACTTGCATCATAAGACTATAGAAGACCCTGTCCTGCTTCCATCACCGCCCCCAAAGAGTGGTTAGTTTGTGAGGGTAGGAATAAGCTGCTGAGAATTCATCAGCTAAACCTCTTCCAAACTTAGCAGAGAAGGCTCAGTTCTCCTCCCAGCATCAACTCTCAAGAACAGCCCTGGATTAGCCTCGATTGCACTTCTATTTTCCAGGGACCTAACCACTTCACAGTTGGAAGCTAACCACAACAGCCTCCCATAGAGCATATTCCCCCGAGGTGTCCCTAATATTTAGTATTACATATTAAAAGGCTCCAGGCTCTCCCTGTCACAGTCGCAAGCATCTTACCTTACCACCTCCAAACGTGCGGTCGTAGCGTCCAATGATAGCATTAGCCACATTGAGAACAACGTTGTCTGGATCAGCCCATCCTGGCCCCTCCACGGCAAGAGCAATATGGGCAACAGGCAGAGCATCATCTCTGGCACGGATCTAGAAAATCATCAAGGAGCAGGGAAGAACTGCATGAGCATTGTGGCTTTGTCTGCAGCCTGCTGCAATGCCTGGCTGACAAACTGGAGGTCCTGACACTATCCCAGTGAAATGAAACAGTCCCAGGCACTACTGAGCACAAACCAGCTGCTCCGATGTGAGTTTTCCAGCAGATGACATGAGCAACAGCCTCACATACCTAACAGATTTGGGTCCTATCTAAAATGCAACATGTTCTGGCAATAAGCCCCAAGAACGGAACATGAGGGCACTACCAAGATGCTGTCTCATCGGCCTCTCTGAGATACACAAACAAGATTTTTCCTCTCAGAAGCAGCGTCACATTCATTCAACAGTTTGTCAACAGCTGCTTGTTTTGTTTGGGATCAAAACAACTTTACCTCACTCCCTGTGAAGCGACAGCGCGGGAGGACAGGCACAGCATCCTCCTTGTATTGAAAAGACACTCCACTGAAGTGTTGCCTAGCTGCATCCACCAGCTCTCTGTGGGAAATACCTGGCAATGGGAAAGAGACAGATTTGCAGGCTTCAACAGCCTACTTAAACACAATCATCTGGTTTTACATTAGAGATGTGTGATAGGGGCCTGATCACCAGTTTGAACACAGCTGGGCTTCCCAGAATCACAAGAATGTAGAACTTACCTCCAGCAGCTGCCAGTACCATACGAGGTGCCTTGAAGTGAGTATCAACGTATGAAGCTAGATCTGCTCGAGTCAGATGCCTAGAAAGAACACAGACAGACCTCATATATCAGCACCTCTGAGCTGGGGGTAAGAGAGGTTTAGGGGAGACAAGTTCACAGTGCAGAGACAACGGCGATGGTGTTGACTCTCAGTTGTGGGGTAGCAACACTTTTTAGAAGGAAAACTGCACCAACTGTGCTTTCCCTGTGCTCTAGTTCTAGGACACAGAGAACAGAAACCGGTGGCCAAGATGGAGACTTAAGAATAGACTTCAATACAGACTAGAGTACTGACCCTGGTCACTGAGCTACCAGTATCCTAACAGATGTGTACACTCAAGGCCACTGCTTTAATGAGCGCCACTGGCTTTTAATTTCTCTAACAGTGTCAAACTGACAGGTACAGCAGAATTTTTAATCTGGCCCTACCAACCTCACATCTTACATAAGGGGAATTCTAGAGAAGAACATCTGCAGCATAATGCTTTCACCAGTGCCAACAGGGAAAACAGAGTCAAGACACAAGAAGCCCACAGGCACAGATCACCTCTGTGCACAGACTAGTTTCCTCATGCAGTCCCCACTACTGAGAAGCAGCAGTCATGCACCGCAAGGACTGAACCCACGGGCTGTGTACCACATCCAGCCTGTTGCTCACTTGATGTTCTCCGTGGTCCCCTCGACAGTGTGGGCCAGCGCGGTTCCCTGGTAAGCAGTGGCATGAAGATAATCAAAGGTAACATCCGTCAAATTGCTGTCAATTTCTTTCAACTCCTGAAGGATGACGCCACGTTCCTTCTCAATCTGAGACTCCTCCAGCGCGCAGTTCTGCACAATGTCAGCCAGGAGCTCTACAACTGCAACATATTTCCTACATTAGCAATGCCATTGCCTGACTGCTACCCAGTGCTGCTGACTGGAGAAATGACACGCGGGCAGCAGGGGCACCACAGGAGGACTGAGCAACAGACCACACTACGCAGATGTAATATAATAGAGACAAGTACTACCCATTCCCACAGCATCAGAGAGCGACAATCAACACTGTTTTAGCATGAAGCCTCCAAGTCAGCCTGCCAAGCACCACTGCCGGCTCTTATCTGCCAGTGGGAAGCAGGCAACAACTGCAGAAGGTGAAGCATGTCAGAAGTGGAGTACTGTTGCAGAAACATGTGCTGACCCCTTACGGAGAGCCTGTGACGTCTACAATGCAGCCCACATCCATAGGAGGGCCTACAGCTCTGACTCAAGTCACTACCTCTGCACAAAACCAACCCAAAGAGGAGTCTGCACGTGGTAGTACAGAGCACAAGCAACACCTGCAAGAGCTGCACTGAGCACTCCTGACACAGTAGCTGTTTCTGACCTCAGTTTTTCAGCTCCATAAAACAACCACAGGCTACTGAATGCCCCCATCTGCCCCCTGGCAATACAGTGCAGCCTATCATAACAAGAGCTTTGCAAAACTGGTCTTTGGAACACATGAACTTGCAGCCTTGACGCACCATGTAACAGCAGTGCTGTCTTCAACTACAAACCAGAACCCCCAACTTACAGCTCAGCTACAACTTCATTGTCTGGTCTGTTGTTAGAAACGATGCCGGTGATAGAGAAACACAAGCACACACACTTGCTTCATCCTTAACCTCCGAATCAGACTTTGCCCACTGGCTATCCTACCTTTGGGCATGTCCTTGGACAAGGCTTTTATGTAATAGGCAGTCTGCTCGCGCGAGGTGTACCCATTCAGGTGAGCACCCATACTCTCCACCTCCTTCTCAAAGGCAGCGCCAGGACGCTTCTTTGTGCCCTGAAAGAAAACATATAAACACAATTACTAAATGATCAGATCTCCCTCTTGGGCAGAAGTAAGAAAAAGAACAATAAAGACCTAAACCAATAAAACCTGTCATGTGATTCATAAAAGCCAAGAGCAAGTGCAGAAAGCAAGACATATAAAACTCGGCTTATTTACTCTAGCTAAAGGATGGTTAAAGTGTATTTTGAAAGACCAGCAAAAACCCAGCAGGGAATGAGAAGATCTACGCTAACAGACAACAGTGGCTGAAGTGGAAGTACACCAAGAACAAGCCTAAACCAAAAATAAGCAGGTTTCTAGCTATCCACACAGCAATATGCAGAAGAAGCCAGAATGGGAGCAGAAAACTACTTCTAATACAAAGCTCATATCTTAAGGAGCAAGACAGATGCTGCAGTTGCCTATGATGGCACAGGCTGGACTCGAATCAGCAAGTCCCAGGCTTAGATGACCTGCCCTAGGGCTGTTCAGCAGACACATTATTAGAAAAGTAAGAGCTGCAGCTTCGAAACTTTGCTGGTCCATTAAGAAAAACAAAGGAAAAAAATGGCTATAGGAAATGATGCTTTCAGCTCTGCCTACTAACCTGAAGAAACACACTTCATAATGTAGTCCTATATGCACACTACACAGTGACAGGAATAGTCAGGGATTGGAACAACAGCATCAGAGACTCAGTCTCACTTATTACTTACAATGTTTTTCCCTTTAAGAAGGGAAATACCAACTAGTAAATAAGAGTTATATGATATAAGCATATGCAAAAAGCACCATAAAGGTTAGATGCCTTTTGAAGTTTATTTGTATACTATGTGTGAAGTATCTGGGACTCAGATGATCTGATTTAGACTCTCTTAACAGCTACAGCCTCTGCAGCAAGAGTGCGATAAACAAGCGAATATTTAGAACAGTTTTCCACACAATCCTGTACCAGACATAGCATACCTCCTTACCTTAAAGGCCAGGTGTTCCAGGAAGTAACCGGCTCCATTGTTCTTCTCGTCTTCATGGCGGCTCCCCACCCCAATCCACACGCCCACCTAATGGCAACAGCATCAACTACATTTATTAGAAAATAAAACAAACAGCATGCTCAAGCCTCATGCCACAAATATAACAGCAGGGACAAGTATCCTCCACAGAAAATGCACTAGAAGCACCCAAATAGTAACAAGCACCAGACACTATTTCCCATATGCATTTTGACTTTTTATCTAGCAGCTTTGCAAAAAGCCTAGTTTTGCCAGAGATATGACTACTGCTGGTCACTTATTGCTTACACAAAAACTGTAAGGCTGAGAAAACTTGTACAGCATGAAAGTTTGACTACAAACTTATACAAAGCGAGGCTAGACCTTCTACTGCTACATTAACCCCACCAGTTAACAAAGAGAAGTAGTAGGGTCTCTGTCAAAAGCTTCAGTTCAAAAAGGGGTTTGTCCCTTTTGGAAGACCAGCTACTCACTACGCAAGGCTAATTGTTTCAAGTAAGCCCTTAACCTATCTTAAACTTACCGTACATGTTGGCTGCTTAGACTCCTCCGAAGCTACACGGAGACCATTGTCCAGAGTGGTGACTTGGGTGTCAGGGATATTTTGGAGTGTCTGGGCATAGGTGGCAGCACCTCGGTTCCTCGTCAAAGTCAATAAAGCTGCCTAAAAAAAATAAAATGCTACCATCATCACTAAACAGCAACTCTCCTCTCGCAGAGCAGGCCTCCAGTACACAGACTGCTGGGCACACAGCTGACCAAAGCTAGGCCAAACAAGCTCTTTTATATTCATACCGGGAAGCTCCTGCTGCACACTGCTCGTTAACCGGAGGGCTAGAAACCTTCCACAGCGCCAGAAGTTTCAAGCAGGTCGGAAATCCCAGCGAGGAGTCCCATGAACCCGTTAAGACCCGGTACCGGGGCGGAAGAGGGGAGTGGACAGCAGGCCCCCGGCAAGCCCCGCAATGGGTGAAGGCCGCTACCACCTGCGCCCCCCGCCCGGCCCCGCTCCAGAGGCACGGATTTTCCATGGCGACCGCCGCCCGCCCCGTACCGCATCGCCCGCCGCGTCCCCGTGACCTTCCCAGCCGGCCGGGCCGGGCCAGGCCCGGCAGCCCCACCGCCCCGCAGTGCCTCCCGCTCCCCTTGCCGGCCTCCCTCCCTCCAGCCCGCCTCGCCGCTTCCCCCGCTACCGGCCGCAGTGACTCACGGAGGGGCGAGGGCCCCGCAGCAGGGCCCGCCCGGCCGCACAGCCTGCCCGGCACACAGAGGAAGCCGCCATCTTGTCCCTGCCGCCGCCGACCGCCCGGGGCGCAGTGCGCCTGCGCGGGAGGAAGGGGCTGGTGGGCGGGAAAGCGCATGCGCACCAGGCGGAGCGGCGGCCAGCGGTGCGCGTGTGCACGGGATGCGCACGGGCAGCGAGCGGCGCACGCGCAGGCGCACGCGCACGGACGCGCACACGCACCCACACACCCCCCCCACACCCTCCCCCCCCAACTCCCCCAACGCGGGCGGTGGCGCCCCTGGTGGCGGGGGCAGCCGGGACCGCGGGGCGGCCCGGGCGGCGGCGTCACTGAAGGGCCCGGAACAAGTCGGGGGGGAAAATTGGTAAAAAAGGTGCAGAGGGAGGGGGGTGGCGGGCAAGGAGGGCCAGGCCCGGGCCTCGGTCTGGCCGGGTAGTGCCCACCAGTGCCAGGGGGCAGCCAGGTCGCGCAGTCTGAGGTCACTTTTATTGAGTGTATTGAAATGAAGCCTGAGAATCATTACACGGTTTTATCTGCGATGCCAGCCGTGCTGCTGGGAGTGGGCTGCCCTCAGCAGGGTCTGGACACCTGCAAAAGCAAGGTCTGGCCTGGTGGGATGGGCCTGTCCTGCGGCTAGGCCGGGGCTCCCAGTGGGCAGCTGGGCATGGGGTCCTGCAGCGGCTTGGTCACACGGGGAGCTCACGGTCAGGGCAGGGCCCCAGCTCTCAAGAGTCCAAAGGGGCTGGTGGGGGTACAAGGCCCGGACCTCCGGGCCCCAGGGTGGGTGAGTTGGTGCCATCAGGGCAGCAAAGTCCCCTTCGCTCCTTGGGGAGACATCTTCCTCTCGCAGGGCTACATTCTGGTGCTGCGGTCCACCTGAGGGGGACAGACGAGGATGGGTCAATTGGACGGCCCCTTCCCCCCAGCCCCCATCACAGTGACAGGGACAGCAAGGCTGGGTGCTTACCGAGGCCCGGTGCTGCTCCTCGCTGATGTGGACCACAGCATCGTGCACCGTCGGGAAGAAGCAGTGCTTGGTGATAGTTGAGCTGAAGAAGTTGCCCCGCTCCAGCTGGGCGAGGACGGGCACTGTGTGGAGGGAGAAACATCTGAAGTTATGGCACGTGGCTGGACCAAACACCCCCCACCCAGAGCAGCCTCCCTCCCCCTGCACTGCGAGGACATCGAGGCCATCACCAGCGATCCAGCTGCCTCTCCAGGGGCTGCGGGGCTCAGACTGGATCTCTGGGACAACCTGCAGCACCTGTCCCCTGGGGAAACCCAGGGAATGGGGACACCATGGAGGGCAGCGAAGCCCCAGGCCAGCAGCTGTGTCCCGAACGTGTGGGCATGCCCGGCAGGGGCTGATGGTTCTGCAGAGCTGCCTCACCCGGGCAGCAGGCAATGAAGACATCCACTTCTATCTCACGGAAATCCCTGAAGATCTGCAAATGATAGAAAACATGCTTCGCCCAGGAAGAGGGACAGGTAGCAGCCATCAGGCCACCCTGCAGGACTGGGGATGCCCCTGGCAACGCTGCTGGCCTGCCTACTCCCCCAGCCCCTTACGTTCTTCAGGATCTTGACGGAGACAGTGTCCACGAAGTTGACCGGGCTGAAGTCCAAGATGACAGCATGGAAGCCAGGCTGGGGCAGCCCCAGGCTGCGCAGGGTGGGCTCAGGGGGCGCACTGCCCTCCAGCCCACTCAGCTCAATCACCGACACTCCCGGACCATTAAGCCCGTCCTCTGCATCCTGGGGGTAGAGGAGGAGACCCAGCCTCACTGCAGGGGGCTGGCACCACCCCTGGCTGTGCAGTGTGTGTCCCCCAGGCTCGCCTTGCCCTATAGAGCAGTGGGGTCTGGCAAGGCTCTTTGGCTGCACTAGAGCACAGGCAGTAGGTGGCCCTGGTAGTCAGTGCCTCCCTTGCACCTTCACCCAGTTTTGGTCTCTTTCCGGGTGCATTGAGACCCACCCCTCTCTGCAATGACCCTTTGCAGAGCCAGGCTCATTAGCTGGCGCCAGGTCAGCCTTTGCTCTCACTCTTAATTCTGATTAACTTGCCAAATGACTCACTGGCTCCACCACCTAATCATTAACGGCCTGGCTTTCCCCACTGACCTTGGATGTGCTGGCATGACCTGGCTCTGCCCCAGTTTCTCTTCTAAGCCAGTTCCCTTTCTAACCCAGTTGCCCAGAATGAACTGTGAGCCCCACAGGCCATGGACCCCAGTGGAGGCATGGGCAAGAGGGCCAGGGCCAGGCAGGGAGATGGTGCAGGGTGGCACTGGAGGGGTGCCTAGCAGGAGGGAAGCACCTTTTTCCTCTTTGCCTTCTCCTTCTCTGCTTTCTTCTGCTGTTTTTTCAGCTTCTTGAGGGCCTTCTTCTTCTTTTTGATCAGGTGGTCCACGTCGATGCCACTCTGCAAAACAATGCAGCGCTGCGTCCCTGGGCACCCCACCGCCACCCGGGTGACAGCAGGTGGGGGACATGGGGACTACCAAGGGGTCTGGCAGCTCTCTTACCTTCTTCTTTAGGGCCTCAGCATACAGCTCCACGTTGGCAAAATAGAGGGTGGAAGAGGAGCAGAAGATCTTCACACCAGGGACCTCCTGTGCCTGGGGGCATATAGGGAGGGTGCTAGCCCAGGAACAGAGCCCCCTGCTCCCCTTCCCTCACTCCCCCAAAATGCCCCCCAAATTTCTGCAGTTAACAGCCCCTGGGGGTGCTTTGAACCACACCCCACCCCAGTTGCAGGCAGCTCTTCTCCCATCCCCTGGTGCTGTTACCATCTGGTATTGAGCCACGTCCCTGTAGACATCTGTGTCAGAGATGCGTCCCAGGATGGAGTAGTGGGGGCTGCAGAGAGCAGAGGTCTGGGGTCACCACGGGCTTCCCCTGCCCTCGGGATGTGGCACCAGCGCCAACCCTGCAGTACTCACAGCTGGGTGCGGAAGATGACAGTGAGTAGCCCAAAGGCCACCGAGGCCCCCAGGCCAATGTCCAAGTTCAGCAGGAGGGTGGCCACGAATGTCACAACCCAGACCATCTAGAGGGGGGACACTGTCAGCTGCAGCACAGCCTCCCTGCTGGCACCTGCAAGCCTCAGGGAGGGTGGAGAAACCCTCTCCAGGGACAAGGGTAAAGCCCTGGGACTGGTTGGCGCCTCACCAGGTCCACCCGGTTGGACTTCCAGAGCGTGCGGAAGTCTTTAAACTGCTTGAACATGCCATGAAGGTTGATGATGATGATGGCAGCCAAGATGGCCTAGGAGAGAAGTCCCTGCAGCTATGAGGGTGCGGAGGGCAGGTCTAGGGGGGAGCCCTTGGCTGTTCCCCTGCCATACTGCCTTGCCACGGGATAGGCACGGGGGTGACGTGGTGCAGAGGCTATGGGACCAGATGTACCTTGGGCAGGTCCCGGAAGAGCTCTCCAATCTTCAGGATGGTCACCAGGATGACCAGGGATGCAATGACACCAGCTACCTGGGGGGGAGGAGAGTGGGAGGTGAGGGGTGAGTGCCCCACCACTCTCTGTGCTCCTTGCCCCTAGTCCAGCCCCACAGATGGAGGCAGCGCTGGCCCAGACCCACCTGGCTGTTGCCCCCTGTGCTTTCCTGTACCAGGCTGCGCGACATGGAGCAGCTGATGGCAAAACATTGGAAGAAGCCACCCAGGAAGTTGCAGAGGCCCAGCGCAATCAGCTCCTGCAGGGACAGAGCAGCCGCAGGGGAGTACCATGCCTTCCCCTGACTACAAGAAGTACAGGCTTGGTTTTCACCCGGAGAAGGGGCCCTGCATGTTGGAGCATCACCTGGTTGCTGTCCACTTTGTAGCCATGTTTCAGGGCAAAGATCTTGGCCAGGGAGATGCAGATGGCATAGCCTACCACAGCAATGGCGAAGGCATTGCCCACCACCTGCCCAAAGTAGCTTACGTTAGGGACCACGGGCGGCTTCAACCTACAGCCAAGACAGGAAGACAGGGCTCAAAAGGGAGGTCCCGTTGGTGGTACAGTGCCCTGACTCAGCCACCCTCACCACCCAGCCCTCCTCACCCGCTGGGGATGTTGCCCACCACGGAGATGCCAAACTTGGCGTTCAGGTTGACACCATAGGAGATGCCAGTGGAGATGATGATCTGGGGGAGGATGGCTGGAGTGAGGCAGGGACTTCCTGTGCAGGGATCATGATGGAGGAGGAGAAGGAGGGGATGCATGCCCTAGAGTTGCACTTGCCGAGGCACCCCATCCCACCCCTCCCTACCCTGGAGGGGACAGGGCCACCCATGGCTGCATCCCCACAGGGAGCTGGGTCAGCTCTGTGTACCGTGATAAGCTCGATGGGGATGGGCATGGGCAGCTTGGCAGCAAACTTGTGGTTGAGCTCTTTCACGATGAAGATGACCACCATGGCAATGATGGCTGTCACCAGGGTGCCCACGTTTGTGTCTGGCAGCTTCTGGCAGATCTCAATGAGGGTCTAGAGGACACAGGAGGAGGGAACAGGCTCAGGAAAGCAGGTGCCTCCCCAGCAGGATTTTGGGGGCCTCTACATGCTCCACAGGTGAGCGCCTGGGCAGCAGTGAGCCCCACTCACCATGAACAGTGAGAGCGGCCCTGAGTGCTCGCTCAGGGAGACCCCGAAGACATTCTTGAGCTGGGAGACGAGAACATGCACAGAGGCAGCGGTGGTGTAGCCACGCACCAGCGGTTCTGAGAGATAGGTCACCACAAAGCCAAACTGCAGGAGGCCCAGGGCCACCTGGAAAGAGAGACAGCAGAAATGACCCACAGCTTGCAGCCCTGGGACACCATAGCCCCCTGTTCCCTGCCAGGTTAGGCTAGGGCCCCTTTACCTGGAAGATGCCTGTCAGGACAGTGATGGTGGCCACCAGCTCCACCCTGGCAGCGTCCCGCTTTTCCTCATTGATAGTCAAGTTGCTGCCATTGATAGACTCCATGAAGTTCTCGCTGGGCAGCAGGGACTCCGTCAGGCTCCCAATCATGACAGAGATGACAGCGAAGGGGCCTGGGGACGGGCAGGGTGTGGGCAGGGAGCACAAGGTCAGCACCAGGACCTCTCTGAAGTCCACAGGCACCTGTCCCCTTGGGCCAGGCTCAAAGCGCACCCACTGTGCTTTGGCTCTGGTATGGCCAACCACCATCTTGGTGGGACGAAGTAAAGGGAACAAGGGTCCCTCCCACCCATTTGATGTAGCAATGGTGTGCCGTAGATGAAGGCTTGTCCCCGCCATCCTTGCTCCCTGCCCACCATCCCCGTGGGAGCACATGGCCCTTGAGCTCACCCACAGAGTTGTGCCTGGATGTCCCGAAGAAGAAGTAGAGGAAGACGGGGTAAAAGGATGAATAGAGACCGGTGACAGGCGGCAGCCCGGCCAGCAATGCGTAGGCAAGCCCTGGACATGGTGGAGCAGGGAGACATGTCATGGATGGCCAAGCCTTGGTCCCCGCTTCTGCGGGGAGTCCCTGGCAGCCTGGGCATGGCATCACTCACCCTGGGGCAGGTGCATGATGCCCACGCTGAAGCCCGAGGCAATGTCCCCCAGGAGCCAGTCTTTGATCGGGTAGCGGGGCAGCCAGCTCAGGAAGGGTAGGAACCGGAAGAGCAGGGACTTGGCAGTGGAGGCCGAGCATCTGGCAGGAAAGGAGTGGGAGCCAGGGCTGAGCACAAGCATGAAGGCTTGGGGACATCAGTGTGGGTGGATGGGGCCCCATGGGAAGCAACAGGACCTGCCAGCCCCCCAGCTCCAGCTGCTGGAGCCCGGTGTCCCTTCAGGCAGGAGGACAGAGTAGGGACAAGGATGTTTGGGCTTGAGGGAACCAACCCCCAGGTCTGCACTGTGCCTACCACAGGGACTGAGACAGACAGAGCTGGGTTCCCTGTGGCAGTGGGGCTGAGGCACATGGTGCCTGGCAGGGTCTAGGCACATCTCTCTGGCCAGCGCAGTCCTACCTGGTCTTGTGGAGACAGCTGCGCAGTGACGTCTTGGTGGGAGGATTCCGCTGTGCCACCTCCTCCAGGTCAGCCTCACTGAGCACCTTGTGGGGCACGCGGTGGTTCAGCGCCATCTCTGCTGCCATGGCCACCTGGCCCTCCCGTGTTCCGGCCCGCTGCAGGGAGATAAGTGATGGCCCAGCCGTGTCCCCACAGCAGGGGCACCCAGCACCCTGCCCACCCCGCAGCCCCTCCTGCAGTCCTGCTCGTCTCACGGAGCCATCCCATCCCAGCCAGACATGCAGGATCAGCCCCGAGGCCAGGGGTGAGCTGAGTTTTGGAAGTCCTGGAGCAGCGGCAGCAGCTCACACTGGAGAGTGACAGGCAGCTGCCGTGTGGGCAGGGAGGGAGCCGAGGCCTCAGCTCTCAGCATTGCCTGCTCCTGCCCCACACCAGCCCCATCTGCCCTGATGGGGTGCACGCGTGGGGGCTGCCCAGACAGAATTCCCTTTGATACCAACCACCCTTCTCCTCCATGTACTGCGGTGCAGCCAGGGCAGCGGGCTACCACCGCCACCGAGCAAAGCCCCAGCCGCCCCACAGCCCCGTCCTCAGACTTTGTCCCTTTACACATGAGGGGAGCAGGAATGTCAATCCCCGGCGAACGTCATCGGCTCGCCATCTCTCCTCCAGCACCCTCCCCATCCCCCTGCGCTGCAGAGCGGGCTGAGCCCGCAGGCAGGGAAGAGCGGGGATGGAGTGGGGTCTGTCCCTTTGTGGGGGCCAGGACAGTGGGACTGAGGCATCTCCGTACGGATCTGCAGCCTGACCTTGCTCAGGGCTCGGGCTGAGAGGTGCCACCGTGCCACCAGGCTCACCCAGCTAGTGTCCCCAGCCAGTCCTGAGATGCTCACCCACTTGCAACCAGACCCGCAAGCCACTTGTGCAGTGCCCAGGGCTATGCCAGCCCCCTGCTTTGTCTCCAGCCCTCCTACCTGCTGTTCTCAAGCCGGTCGGGTGCCGCCAGCTGGGTGCACGCTCTGCTCCCTGTTATTAATACCTGCCCATGATCTTTGAGACACCGCTCCCTGCCTTCTGCCCTTCCTCCTGCCCTTCTGAGGAGCTGCCTGCTTCCCTGCCCCGCTGCTGTGTGGCACCCACCATGCTCCCCCAGTGCCTGTTGTGTTGGGTGCCCCAGCTGTGGCTGGCCCAGCGCTGTCACTGCTGTCCCCAGGGCCATCCTATCCTAGGCACTGTCCTGGCCAGCCTCAGCCTCAGCTGCTGGCCCACAGCTGGGACCAGGGTGCCTCTGTGCCCCAGTACCCATGCCAGACACAGGGCAGGGGTCTTCTTGCCACTGAGCACATCCTTGTGCCGAGCTCCTGCCGAGGGCTGCCAGCACTTACCTCCCAGGGGCACTGCTCTGGCCCCCGCTTACCTGCTGGAAACAGGTGTGCCCTGTGGACTGCCCCGTTCTACCCCAGTGCATGGACCCAGCCGTTATCTTGTTCCAAAGGTCCCCAGCAGGCATCAGAGATCAGCTGAACCCATCACACCTTCCTGGGCTCCACCACAATCCAGTACCACCAGGGGTTTCAGAGGATTTCTGAGTCACACTTGGCCCAGTCCCACAGGAACATAGCAGTGGAATCGCAGGCACCCATGGGCTGAGCGGACCGGTGTCAGGGTGCAGGGTGAAGCCAGCGGGCAGGGCAGGGCAGGCACTGGGGAGTCCAGGGTGCCCTGGCTTGTGGGATGAGCCTGATGTGTAGCGCGAGTGATGACACCCAGGACCGTGCTCTCTGAGGTCTGAGAGAGTCCTTCCCATCCCGGCTGGATGCCGGGGAAGCAGCCTGTGGCTACCCTGGCTTGCACGACCCAGGTCCCACAGCAGCCACATGCGGACTCCTCGGCTGCCTTTCAGCCGTGGGGCTGAGCCTGCTCCCCTCAGCCTCCGCTGCATCCCTGGCCCCACGCTGTCCCACCCCCATGCCCATCAGTCTTCCCTGTGGCCAGGCAGCGGCATGCCGATGCCGGCACGGGCACCCACACACAGCTGCTGCCTTCCCATCATTTATCCACTCACCTGGCATGGAAGCAAAGGCTGTCACAGGGCTCCTGCTTGGTAATGCCGGGTACCATTTACTGTCTCCTTATCGCTGCTTCCTGCACCACAGCCTCCAGCCCTCCACCCATGCCAGCTGCCCTGCTGGTGGCTCCCCCTCACTCCCCCGTGACCCCTCACCCCCAGGCCACCCTCAGGAAGAGCTGCAGGGCAGGACCAACCAGCCCCCCCAACATGGGACTCCCCGGCAGCCACCCTGAGCTTGTCCCCTGGTGCTCCAGGGCCACCCTGGGCTGGGTCAGCCTCAGGCCAGTGCTAAGGAGGGAGCCCACGAGGGTCCGAGGGTCTACACTCATCAATGGCGACCCTTGCTCAGGTTGCCGTGGATCAATACTGCCCTTTGCTCACTGGCTCCTTCCCCTCCAGCAGCAACAAAGGGAGGGACGGAGGGCACCGGGATCACGCTCTGCCTCTCCTCCTCCTTCTCCCACTTCCTTCTCCGTCCCGGCAGCCCAGTCATGCTTCCCTTGTCCTTGCCCAGGCTGCTGGCTCGGGGTGCCGGCTGCTGCCACATGCAGGCCCCACAGGTACCGGGGCTGGAGCCATGGGGCACCACCACAGCCTGAGTGAAACAGCCTGGACACAGCTGAGTCCAAGCAGCTGGCGGCACCTGAGGTCCTTGTCACCCAGCCACCTCGCCCTGGGCCGCAGCGACTCTCCTTCCACCCAGGAGGTGGCTGCCAGAGCCCCCTCCCAGCATCGCCTCAAGCCCAGGTGCTGCACCCGCAGCTCCAGCCCTGGTTCCCGAGCACAGGGAGAGATGGCAGGGAGGCCAGCAACATTTCATAGACTTTTATTTCCAAATCCAGCGCGTCCATGATACACTTTTACACAGCTGCGAGGAGAGGAGTGGGGCGCGAGCATCTCCCCACTCCTTGCCCACAGAATCAGGAGATGGAGAGAGGAAAAAACAGCCCAACTGAACCCCCAAAAGAAACAAACCCGAACCTAAATCCAAGGAGGATGCTCCCCAGAGCCCAGGCTACAGCACTACAATCAGGGACTGAGCCACAGACTGACTCCTGCGCTTCTTGACCGGCCCAGCTCTGCGGGGACAGCCACCGGCTCCACTCTCTTCTTTTTTGGCACTTGTCACTTGCTCTCCGTTTGGCACCAACATAAAGCACTCCATGCCCAATGTGGTGGAAAAGCGGGCCCTATAGCATGGCAGGGACAGGGCCCACCGGGGTGCCAAGGGGGTAACATGGCGCTGGCTGAGGCACAGGCCAGGGCTCCGGTGCTGCGCAGCCGGAGAGAAACGTGTAAACAAGTTCGTTTGCAAAGGCAAAGGCTTTCCCTCTGCGTGCCAGTCCCAAATGGCATGTAAACATGTCAGCAGGCCCTTCCCTTCCCATCCCTGGGAGAAGGGTGGTAGCGAGCCTGCCATGGCACCCCCATCACCCAGCCCCTCTGCCCCTCCACGTCCTCCCTGCTGACGCGGGGGACGTAGCCGAGAGGCCTTGGCCTGCCCAGAGGCCGGCGGCACAAGTCCTCTCCTGTAAACGTGTCAGGCTGCGCTGCAGTTAAGAAGCTACGGCAGTGTGGCAGTAAGGCAGTAAGGAGCGTGCTGTCACGCAGCCCCGAGAGCACCACGGGGGCAGCTGAGCAGAGGCACCGTGCTCGGCCGATGAAAGGGAGCATGCCGGACCCCCGAGCCGGCTTCCCCTGGCCCGAGGATGGGGTAGGCACAGAGGAGTGTCCCCTCGTGGCAGGGCCAGCGGGAACCCAGGGCCAGACCCCCGGCCGAGCAGAGAAAACATCAGGGCGAACTGAATTTCCAGAGAGGGCAAAGTGCTGTTTATCTCTGTCTCCCAAAATCCAGGCTGCCCTGAGCTGTGGTCCTCTGCCAGGCAGAGCGCACAGGGCCCATAGGGAACCAGCAAGATACAACTTTTGTGGGCAATGCTCAACCCAGAGACTGGAGCCACATCACATTCCTGCAGATGCTAATCCTCCACAGGGAACAGCCTAGCCTGGTGGTGAGCAGGGCTAGGGCCATCCAGCTCCTTGCCTGGACCCACAAACCAGTAGAGGTTTGCTCTGTAACATGCAGCTTAAAGAGCACAACATACGGTGGATAAAAACATCATGCTCATTTGCTGAGCGGAGGAAACCAGTGCTTAGAGGAGCGGGACCATCCTGGTAACAGGACGGGACTGAAGAGCAAAGCTTGTTTCCTTCCCCTGCGGGTCCCTAGTGACAAATTTGCTGTCAAAGGCTTGTGCTCTCACTGGGGCATAGCCCTGGCTCGCAGACGGGGGACAGCCCCAAGGAGGGTCCCATGGGAGGGCAGAGGGGGCCTGGCTGCGAGGCCAGCAGGGCTGCAGGGGGCTGAGGGACACCAGACAGGAGGACAGCGCCGAGACACATGTGGAGCTGCACAGGGGGAGGGCGAGAGGAGCAGCAGGGGCAGCTGCCCTGCAACAGGGATGGGACTGAGCGGCGCTGGCAAAGCCATGAGGGCTGCCTGGCACTGTCCCTCCGGCCCACCGGGATCACAATTCCTGGTACCCCCAGGGAAGCCGGCAAAGGGCTGTTGCTGAGACATTGCTCCAGGTCCTGGGAACAGACCATCCGTAAAAATAACCATAGAAATTTCTCTTCTCTCTGATTACAAAGATACAAAAAGGTAGAAAACCCTCCCCTGCCCCTGCATCCTGGACTCTGCTTCCATCTCCCTGCCCCTGCCCACCCTCCGTGCACACACACGCACACCCTGTATACAAACAGGTTGCAGAGCGCCCCAAGGGGGTAGGAGAAGCCACCCTCACCCAAGCAGGCTCCTGCCATACCTGTCACACCGGGCAGGCGACGAGGAGCACGGCGAGAGCCTGGAGGCTCCTGGCAGCAGGTTGGTGCAGGCTGCCGGCCCCTCAGCCCAGAGAGGAGGGGAAGGCAGGGTTGGTTTTGGGCCTCTGACCACCATCAGTTCTGGCCCCTGCCCCCTGGGGACACCAAACCTCAGCTGGCAGTGCCTGGCTAGGCAAATGGCCCTGCTTCTTCTGTGTCTCTTGTGGACAGCTTCAGCTCCTCAGGAATGGCCCTCGTTTCTTGTTATTCTTCTTGGAGAAAAAAAAAAAAAAAAGTGTTAAGCCATGGCATTTTCCCTGGACTTCAGCTGCCTCCCCCAGCTATGCCAGATGGGGACAGAGCAGAAACCCACTCTTGTGTCAGGACAGGAATAACTGTCTCCAAGTCCCTGAGCTCAGGGAAGAGAAAAGGAGGGATGGGATGGGATGGGAGCAGTACCAGCAGGGAACAGAGCTGTAGGGGAAGAAATGACAGATTGGGACAGGGTCCCTGGGCAGAAACAGGGCTGGGGCAGGCAGGGCTCCTGCAGGACTTGGGCCCCCTCTTCCTCTCCAGCCAGCCTGGCGCTGGCACACATTCGCTCGCTGGGGCTTACAGCCAGCGAATCAGGGGTTACACAAGGCTTACACAAGGCCAGCTGAACAAAGCCTGGCTGAGGAAGGGACACACTTACTCCGAGTCTGGTGACACCTCCGAAATGCTGTGGGAAGTGGTGGAGCGAGGCGTTGAGGGGCACATTGCAGAGGGCGTCGAGGAGGTCTGCATGGCAGAGGGGGTGGCGGTGGTCTGGGGGCCTGAAGGCGTGCTAGAAGATTGCACTGAAGACAGGACAGAGGAATTAAAAGAAGCAAGGATGGAAGAAAGGATATCTAACTGTTCAGTGGAAGGATGTCGGCTGGGAACGGCCTCCAGATTCTCTCTAGAAGGCTGTCTCCTTGACAGCGGCTCTAGGCTTTCCCTAGACAGCTGCCTCCTAGAGAGACTCCCCAGGTTGTCCTGTGAGGGATGCCTGCTAGGCACTGCGTCCAGAGGCTCTCTGGAATTGGATCTTCTGGAGAGAAAGTCCAGCTGCTCTCTTGACGTTTGTCTAGCTGATGCTAGCTGGTTCCTTGAAGGCTGTCTTCTAGAAAGCAAATCCAATTGTTCTCGAGAAGTATCTCGACTTGGCAACATGTCTATTCGGTCTCTGGACACTTGCCTACTTGGCAATGTGTTTAGCCACTCTCTCGAGACCTCTTTTACTGGCCCACAGTCTAGCTGCTCTCTTGACCCAAATCTGCAGGGTAAAGTGTCAAGGTGGTCTCTGGAGCCCTGCCTCTGGGGCAGTGTGTTCCCATGATCTCTCTGACTGGGCCTAGCAGCCAGTAGATCCAAGTTTTCCCTAGACCCGTGTCTGCTCGGGATACTTTCCAGGTGTTCAGTGGACCCACGCCTGCTGGGGATAGTGTCCAGCTCCTCCCTGGACCCGTGACGGCTGGGCACGACTTCCAAGCAGCCTCCTGAGTTCTGTCTGCTCAGCTGCTCCCGGGACATCTGTCTCCTCATCAGCATGTCAAGCTGCTCCCGTGACGAGTACCGGCTTGCTGGCTGCGACAGACTGCCTGCTCCAGAGTAGATCCTGCCGTAGGAGGCAGCGGGGACAGCCCTGTGACCCAGTGTGGAGGTCTTGTACCATGTCAGCTCATTGGTCATCCTGCCGACAGATGGCAAGCCTTGGAGAGTCGGAGGGTACTGGAGACGGTTCTTCAAAATCCCTGCATTGGACAGAAGAAGTTGTCAAATCTTTGCATAACAGTGAAAAGAGCATGAAAGACAGGGGAGATAAGCCATACCTCCCCAAGGACATGACAAGATGGATCTGATGTTGAGCCTCTTCAGGGCCACATCAACCTGAGACAGGCCAGGCCACCCCTTGCCTGCTTGCTCCATGCCATTACCTTTTCTTTGCCTTTGGGTCTGGGTGAGGGAGTTCTCATCCCCACTGGTCAACGCCAGCTCTGGCTGATTATTGTTGGCTGCATCCTTGTTGATGTCGAATCCCAGCTTCCGCTCGGAGCCCCACTTCTGCAGGGAGCAGGGGTGAACCTCACACTCGCCCAGAGCTGGCCAGTATGACATGAGGTCATTGCCATCCACGTCTGGCGAAGGACACATCAAAACCGGTGCCGGGGAAGAGGGAGAGAATATTTCTGTGAGTAGCAATTGAAGCCATCACAAGACACGACCTGGTCCCAGGGACCTGAGCTCCCCCTTTCCCCTGCCAGAGCCCCTGGGACTTGCCTTTGGGAGTGGTGTTGGTGGGGTTAGTGAGGAGGCGTTCGCTGTGTGCTGCCCGCTTGAACTGGCGCTGAAAGCGGCCTCGCAGGCGCACGTTCTCCTCGCTCTCCGAGGATGGGATGGAGAGGCTGCGCTCTTCATCCAGAGACAGGTCGCTGTCTGAGTCCGAGTCCTGGTCTGTAGGGACACAGCATGTGTTGGGGAGACACACTCGGAATGAAGGTGGGCGAGGTTTTTCAGCCCAAATGGGGAAAGACAGACTTGTGCTTGTGAGCATGTCAGTTAAATGACCAAATCACCAAATGACAGAGGCAGGGAGGGATCCAGAGGTCTCTGCTTTGACCCCTGCCCAGGGCAGGGCCAGCCAGGCTGTGACTGCCTCCAGGAGGGCAGAACCGTCTCAGGGCTGACCACCCTCGTGAGGACAAGGGCCTGCCTGATGCCTCACTGCCTGTACCTGCTCCTCCTGCCCTTTCACCAGGTGCCCCTGAGAGGAGCCTGGCTCTATCCTGCTGCAGTTGCAAATAGCTGTAAGATCCCCTTTGCTCCTCTTCCTGCAGGCTGAGCAAACACACCTCCCTCAGTCTCTGCTTGCCCCTCCCATGCCCCAGCCCTGGCCACGAGGGTGGCCCCCACCAGTCTCACTCCCGTGGGTCAGTGCCTGTGCTGTACTGGGTAGCCCAGTGTCCCCACGGCAGCCTATGCCTCCCCCCTCCTCTTGCCTCCTCCATTTCTAGCTGCTTAGAGACTGGCTATGCCCTTTGCTGTCTGTCCAGGAGGAGGCTGCGCTATGCGACACAGCTGCTGCCTCTCCTTCATATCCATAGCGTGTTTGGAAGTCACACCCAAATACAGGGAGGAGGATGTAACCGTACAGCCAGGCCCTACATCGGGAAGGATTTCGTTAAGCTAGGAGCTAATTTGGTACGCACTCGGTCAGCCCCACACCTAGGCACCAGGCTGAGCCTTACCTCCCCCGGCATCACGGTGGAACATGGCTATGTCGATATCTGTGGGGCCGGCATGAGCCAGCAGGCTGTGATCCAGGGCCGAGCCCTGACGCGCTGTCACGTTGTCTCTGAAAGACAGGATGGCTGAACGGTCACAGCGGCAGGAGCCCTCGGCTCTGCCCAGGTGCTCCCGGCACCCCGGAGCCCCACACCACTCCCTACCTGAGGTAAGCCCGCTGGCTGGAGTGGGTGCGGGCGGAGCGCACGCTGCTCACCGATGAGATGGTGGAAGCCCCCAGAGTGATGCGGATCAGCCCGCTCTCCTCAAAGAGCGCTGTGTTGTTGTAGGCATTCGGGCCCTGGCAAAGTGGGGAGAAAGGCACATACCCCATTTAGGAGACGCTGCAGCAGCCCAGGGGATGGGCTTCCCACCTGCACCTGCCACCCCACTGGGAAGTGGGGATGTCCCCATCAGCTCCTGTCCCAGGCAGGCAGCCTGTCCCTAGGCCCCTGGGCTGCTCCTGCTCTCACCCACCTGTGTGCTCCTCGTGACCTCCTCGCTCTGCCCCTTCTTGCCGAGGCAGGCCAGCTTCCAGGCTTCCCGCACCTCCTCGTTCAGCACACAGAACGAGACCAGCACAGCCAGGCCCTGTGGGGAGAGATGCTGTGAGAGACAGCCCCTCGCTGCTGGCCAACCTGCTCACCCGCAGCACCAGATCCTCACAGCTCCCTGGCTCCTCCAGAGCCCAGCGAGTTGATTCTGGTGGCCATCAGGACAGGGACGCACCAAAGAGCCTCTCGACACTGATCAGCGCTAACCCCCATGGTGGCCATGGGTGAGAGAGGAAAGGGTGGGGTGTCCCCCTGGTTGGCAGCGGCCAACGAGCAGCTGGCAGGGTCCCCAGGACCAACACCAGCCATGGTGGTGGCAGGAGGTCTGCAGCGTGCTGCCACAGGTCACATTTGGGGTGTCAACGCCTCTGTTGCAGGCCACTCTCTTGCTCCGCTCTCTGACAGCAGGGAGACCCCTCCCCTCCCAAGAAGGTCCTCACTGCCCCTCAGATGTCACCTCCACCAAGCACCTTACAGCCACCTCCTGCTCCGTGCCACTGCTGACCACAGGCATAGCAGCAAGGATGGGCAGGAGGCACTCGCTGCTGCAGCGGTGACAATGGAAGGGACAAGGAGCCCAGTGGCATGCTGGGGTCTCAGTGTGGGGCCCCCACTCTCAACAAACAGCCATGAGGACCACAGGGACGCTCTCCTGGACTGACCCGTGCCCTCCCCTGGCAAAGGCCAGGCAGTTACCTGGAGGCTGCAGAGGACAGTGTAGAGGTAGTGGAAAGCCAGGACACTGTTGTTGACAGCCAAGAGGCCAAAGAGCCAGGTAGTGCTAATAACTAGAAGCAGAACAAAGGAGCTCCGTAACGTCATGCTGGAGAGAGAGACAGACAGACAGGCACACAGACACACACCAAGAGGTTAGTGCGTGTTGTTAATCTACAGTCTAGTGCTCGCAGACAGAGATCCAGAGGGGAAAGCATGCTCCTGCCTAGCCCTCCCTGCCGTGCAGGCTCATCTCTGCACGGCGGTTTGTCTATCTCTGAGTCCCAGCCCTTCCCTTCTGGATCATACACAGCAAATACAGGGGCCTAAATGACACAGGTCATTTGGAGCCACAGAGAGCTGAGCCAAGCTCCAGGGCTGGCCCAGAAGGGAGCAGGGAAAGGTCTCAGAATGAGCATGTAGGACAAGAAAAAGCAGGTGCTGAGTGCTGACAGGGGCTGAGCGTTGAATCCAAGCAGACATAAGGGGTGGCTGTGAAGCAGGCGGTGAAGGGGGACAGGCTGGCGGGACAGTGTGGAGATGGGGATGTAGGAACAAGAGGAAAGGACAAAGTTTAGGAAGGGTTAACGTGGCCAGCAGGTGTGGGAGAGGAAAGCGCCTGCAAGGCTGACACTGATGCACAGAGGGACACTCTCCAATGGTGGAAGAGGGAGGATGATCACTGAAAATGCTAAAAACCACATGCCACAGGAGCTCTGGTGAGAGTTTGGCTGCTAATACTCACAGAACCGATTTCTTCTTGGTCTCCTTTTGGCCTGGGGAACAGGACATCTTGGCCACAAGTAGGAACATGACCCCATTCATCTGAAAGCATTGGCACTTATTAGAACCTGTGCCAAGGGTCGGCTCTGACCTGACAACCCCAGCACAAAGCACGGGCAGACTCCAGGTCTGCCAGGCCCAGGAAAACACATCCTCTCCTTTTCCCTTCATGCCCTAGTCATGGCCTCCCCCGAGTTTGGCTGGAGCAAGGAAGAACAGAGAGAAGGCCTCTGACTGAGGAAAGAGAATACAGAGAAGGGGGCAGGCAGTGGGCAGCCAAGGAAGGGGCGAGTGCCCGTGGTGTGGAGTAGGGAGGCAGGAGAGGGCTGTGGGTGAAACAGGACAGGGTTTTACCACAATGACGACAGTAATGGGGCCTGCAAAGCTCCAGACCAGCTTATCATGAATGGAAATCCAGCAGAAGTCAGGGTTCCCGTAGCCCTCAGGATCCAGGCCAACAGCCAGCCCTGCAGGAGGAAGGGAGAGGTCAGGTCCAGACCCAGCAGCCTTGGACTTGCCCAAGCCACACCGATCCCATCCCACCACTGAAGGCTGTGAAAGGGCTCTCTTGCTGCTCCTTGCCCTGTGCACAGGTTTCCCTGCCACAGGGGAAAGAGCCAGGACTGTAAGCCTCAGCATCAGGGCCTTTATTTCCTCTTCTCCAGGCAACCTTGACACAGCCCAGCCCAGCAGGTATTCACTGCCAACAACAGATCACCCAAGCATGCAGGCTCGGGAAATGAGGAGACCTTAAGCACAAGTCCTGGGACAGCAGGAGCTCCATGCCCACTGAACAAGTCATGGGGAGATGCACTGAGGAATTACTTCTCCCCAGGAGGCAAGAGAACAGCCCTTGATACATGGTCCCCAGTTGACCACCACAGCACCACTTGCTGCTAGCACTGCTGACCGTGACAAGCCCACCCTCAGCTCTCACCACTGGGTAAGCGAGCCAGACAGCTCCAGGGGATTAGGAGGCTGTTGAGAACCAGCGCTTTTGGCCTGGCTGTAGGACAAGTAGTTCTCACCGGTGATGATGGCGGGCACTCCCCAGCCAATGGCATAGTAGAAACGCATGGCCCCAAAGTTGACATTGCGGGCTTCGGTCTGCATTCGGTAGATGTGGAGGCCCTGGACGAAAAGCCAGGCGAAGGTGGAGAGAAAGAAGCAGTGGAGGAGGATGGCAATCACAGTGCAAAGAAACTGGGGAGACAAAAGGCACTCAGAGATGGTCCCACTGTGCCAACACTAACTGCATCATCCATGCCTCAGTCCCACCCCCAAGGGCGTGCTTGTTCAAGCCTACAGACCTGGTTCTCGGTGCGGCTGATGCCCAGGAGAAAGAGCAGCTCTGAGAAGAAGAGGGTGACTGATATGTTGGAGTGGATGCTACGTGTGTTGGACTTGAGGCCTTTGAGGCATGTCAAGAAGGAGAAGGTCAGCAGCAGAGCCACCAAGGAGAGAGACACCAAGGAATAGGTGACAATTGCCAGTGTCTCCAGGTCACCTTCCAGTTGCTGCAGAAAAAGAGAACCAAAGGCAAATGGTTAGGGGGGAGATGCAGGAAGCCTGCTGACCTCTCAGACTCATATCCTACACGAAATTTTCTGCCTGTTCCTGCTTATTCCGGGACCCAGTGGCTAACAGCCCCCACCCCACCACCTCCCACAGCCCTGCAGGCTGAGATTACCTCTCGGTGCGAGCTGTCCATCAGAACCCCAAAGGTGCCAAACTGGGAGCACTGGCAGTGGACGTGTGTGGTATTTCGGTACACGAGCTCGCAGTCCCTGGCTGTCCAGAAGCCGGAGGGGTTGGTCCTGCAGCCACCAAAAAGCAGAGTGCACTTAGGAGAGAAGACAGATGAGTATGGTGTGTGGGGAAGGAACTGCGGAGAAGAGGGGTGACTGGCAAGGCTTTTCTACCAGCAGATACAACTGCACTCCTACAGCTGAAGTACTGGAGCCAGAGCCCTGCAGGGACCCTGCTGTGCCCTCCCAGCAGTAACAAATGTCCCAGGAGAGGGCAGAAACCCCCATGTCCCAGTGGTGCCCAGGCACAGTCTCTCATGGCCACGGAGACTCAAGGAATCAGGAGGTGCCTGGGGAAAACAGCTCAAAGCAAGTGGCCCAGCTGTGCTTGACTCACGGGTTGGAATGGTTCCACTGGACGCAGAGAGGTTTGCTCCTGTTGGCTGTCTCCAGCAGGTGAAATTCCAGCACGAGAGGGGTGTCCAGGGGCCCCCGCAGGAAGGTGTGATTGCTGAATACAGACACACTCACGATGGGGGAGTTCATCACAGGATTCTTGGGGAGCCTGCAAGGAGCAAGAGCTGTACCATCACCGCGCCTATCAACTGCAACCCTCTGAGGACTTCCCAGATGTCCTGCACTGATGTCCCAGAGGGAAAAGCTCTACCTGGTTCATGCCATGCTGTCAGGAAACATGGGGTAGAGTAACACCAAGGTGGGGAATGTGCAGAGCATGACAGGACCATCTGGCTGGGAACCAAACCCAAGCCACTGCAGACAGACTCAGCAACTGCCAGAGGGGGCAGAGCAGAGTCCAGCCAGCCTCTCTCCACTGGTGCTTGTGTTCGGCAAAGGGGAAGAGGACGTACCTGATGCTGCGGCGATCCACCTGGTAGCGTGCAGGCAGCAGCCCCCCCAGGGTGCGGTACATGATGAGGATGATCACAGTGAGAGCGGGCTCAGGCTCTGGCAGCGCCTGCCTCGGGGAGGAATTCTCCACAGTGTAGTTCCCTTCACCGCCAGCCAGTGTGGGCAGCACTGTGGGGGCAGCTGAGGCACATGAAGGGATGGTGAGAAGACCTACACATTGCTCTGAAGGCAACTTGTGAGCTCACCAAGAGCCTCTGGGATGTGATGAAGTTGGAAGCTCTGAGCTCTCAAGGGTGACTTGTTGACCTGACAGAGTCAGGTCTCATCCAGAGCGCACCTTCCCTCCCACACCCACCCACGCTGTTCCCCGAGTGATGCTCACCTTCAGCTTTTGGGGGGCTCAGCACTGACAGCGGCAGCACAACATGGGTGCGGGGATCCCAGGCGGGCTGGCCCCGGAAGAGGCTGCTGTGGTAGCAAGGGTAGCGCCGGCGGATATGGGAGTGGTTCTCCATGCGATCGATGCTCAGCACTGCAGAGGAGCAAGGGAGTGCAAGTCAACTCTAGGATAGCCACCTGGAAAGCAACCATGCTCCAGGCCACCCCAGGTTTGAAGTCACTGGCAAAAGGACCATATGAGCTACAAGCTGGGTTGTGGCTATGTCCTGTGTTTAGGTGTGACGGGAGATCCCAACACCCACAGTGCATGTTCCCAGCCCACATCCTTGCTCTGCCATCAGGCAGGGTACTTCTGCCACTGAGGCCAGCAGCTTTTTCACTAGATTGGGAGGTAATGAAACGGGCAGCACACTCCTGGCTCTGCCGGCTCTCAGTGGTGTGCCATCTACTCCAGGTAGGGATGGTTTGAGCGCACCAGAAAGGACATTATCAGTACCCTCGCTGAGGTGAAGTCAGGTGAGAAGGGGACAGGGTGTGATGGAGGAGCGGGTCTGCACCACCGCAGCCAGGCCCCACCAGCAGCCAGCTCCTACTCACTGATGTTGGGGGTGACGACACCAACAGGGTTGAGGTAGGTGAGTTTCATGTTGCTGGCCAGCGTGCCTGAGTAGTTCCGCAGCTGCTCCATGAGGCTGGCACTGCCATGCTCGCTGTGTGGCAGCATAGCCCAGTGCTCCCGGTTCTCAGGTGCCAGCACGGAGCTGCCTGCACGCAGCAGGTTCTGCATGGGAGAGACATGAGGGCAGGGGGTAAGGGAAGCACAGCCTTTGGGCCCCATCCTGACCACCCCCAGGCTGCAGCACTGTGCTCTCTGCCCAGCTTGCTGCACAAGGGCTCGGGGAAGAGAGGTACTTTCTGCTATGATGGGCCCCCACCCTCAATGCTCATCAACCAGTGTCCTACAGAGACATCTTTCCTGCACCCCAGCCATGCACTGCAGGCAGCAATAAGATCTCCCTTTGCCTCCCCAGGCTGAGCAAACTCAGCTCTCTGCCCCTCCAGCCCTGACCACGCAGGTGACCTCCACAGGTCTCGCTCCTGTGGACCAATGTCTGTGTGGCTCTGGGGAGCCCAGTGCTCCTGACGTGGTCTCACAACATTCTCAATCACCTCAGAGACCGAGGCTCAGTGGGGCTGATAAAGAGAAGCAGCATCAGAAGCCACTCTGATCTGGGGGAAGGGCTCACCTCATTGAAGTGGGCATCCTGCGTGGCTGTCAGGCCAAAGCCACGCTGCCGGCTCTCAAAGGCCATGAGACGGGACAGCAGGCGGAAGGTGATGTGCACATCGTTGCCAAAGTAGTGGTCCATGTGGTCTGTCACAGCCCGCAGCCGGTGGGCCAGCTTCTTGGCTTCAATTGTGTTGAGTTCAGTCTCATTCCTCTCCAAGGCCTCCAGCTGCCAGCACGGAGAAAAGAGAGGATTAAACAATTAAGCAGGTTCCTCACTGGGAAACTGTGATGCTGCAGGCCCCGCTTAGCCCAGAGATTATTTTTTGAACCATGGCACAAGCCATGGACACCCACAGTGGTGGTCACTAGAACCAGGAGTATCCTGCCAGATAACCAGCCACACACCAGGGCTTGCATTGGCCCAGCTAACCCAGTGCCGTACACAACAGAGGCCAAGGAGATGAAAGGACAGGGCAAGCATCTAGCGATACCTCCCTGGAAACTCTCCTGGCTTCAGTTAAAATTCAGTGTTTATTAAAGTGTTTAATAAACTTGCCTGGAGATTTCGAACTGATTTGTCACTGACAGAGTCTGGGGGCTACAGATGTCCCATGGAGCAGAAATCCTGCCAGCTTCAAACAATTCAGCCCTGCTAAGATAATTTATTTTCCTCTCAGATACTGGGGCAGAACACAGGTCACTTCTGATGGGGACACTTGGATTCAACTAAGCCAAGTGAACTTCAGCTCAGATCAGTGCTCCCACAGGATGTGTTTGGGGGCAGGAGATAAAAAGACAAAGGTGCTGAGCGCTGTGGCAAGGCCCTCTCCTACTCTAGGTACCCATGGAGAGCTGAGCTCTTTGGAACCTGGCTGTGAACCCTTGTTCGTACGGCTCCTGCTCTGCCAGGGCTGCAGAGCCAAGAGAGGATTACCAGCATGGAAAGCTCCTTGAAGGCAGGTGAAGTGCAGTTGAAGAGATCTGGCTCCAGCCAGCCCTTCTCCTCATCACAGTGTCTGACGGCTGCACCTAAAACCCAGAGGAAGGGCACGTCTGAAATTAGGCACAGGATACATGGCTCCCCTGCTGCATCTCCCCAGCAGGGACGCTCTGCACCAGCTAACCCCAAAAAGCAGCACCAGCAAGCGACAGGGAGGGCCTGTAACATCCCAGGGCTGTCCTCCTGCTTTGTACCAATGCAACCCATTCTACCCTTTGTCTGCATCACTTCAGCAAGCTGTTGCCATCCCCTTTCTCCAGGAGCTGGGTTCCTATGTGTCCTTCTGGGCTGCATCACACCAGGCACCATCACACAGAAGTGCAAGGAGGAGTAGGTGATTTGGTAAGGCTCAGGCTGGAGAAGCCCCTGGTTCCTGGTGGGAAGGTGTCCGTGTCCTCAGGGCACATTTGACCGTGAACTACTGAAGCCCATGCAGCTCTAGGCATCCCCTGTCTGACAGCCTGCAATGCCTGCTGAGGTTCTGCCTCTCTCTACAGGGCAAAGTCACCTTAGGAGGAAAATACCCCTGCTGTGGGGCTGGCAAACCTGCCCCAGAGACAAGCCCTTGCAACCAAGTGGGATGGAGGAGTGGGATGGCGGAGGACCCATACAACAGAGTGGGTTCAGCACCCAGTGCAAGACCCCAATCCCTGGCTGGGGCCCAAGCGCTACTGCACAGCAATGGAGATACCAGCAATGAATGGGATCAGCTGTTAGCAGCGCTTTTGGTGGTGGTTAAAGCTGACACGGAGAGCAGCATCCCAAGTCGGGAGTGTCACCACACATGCTTTGAGCAAAAGGAACCCAGGTGTCCCCAGCGTACCCAACAGGACTGCAGACCAGGCCCTGCTGGGGAAAGCGCCATGGTACAAGAGCACATCCAGGAAGCCACAGCTGGGAGAGGGCACCAGTGTGGCCAGGGCGAGGGGAGGGAGCCTGGAGCAGACTCCAGATGCTGCTCAGAAAAGCCCCAGTGATTAGCATGCCCCCTCCCACCATCTCCAGCTCCCAGCTGTCCTCCCCAACCACCTCTCCCCCAGCTGCAGAAGCACAGCAACTAGTGCCGTTGCAGCTGGGAGCAGGGAGAGCAAAGAAACCTCCACACCACTGGCCTTCCACCAGCAGAGAACAGAGATCAGCTCAGCCGCAGATCTGGGCAGGATCCAGCCCCCCGGGTCCCTCTGTTTCCCCCTGCCAGCCGGGCAGGGGGAACAGGACCTTGTGCTGAGCAATCCGTCAATGCCTGCCCCCATCCTACTGCCCCCTGCTCAAACAGCTCCCCCTTCCTCCACCCCACAGCCATTCCTCCCTGGCCTCACCACCCACTGCTCATCACCAGCTCCTTCCTCTCCCAGCCCAAGCAAGCAGGTACCAGCCCGAGAGAGCCAGCATCCATCCCAGCCAGGGAGCAGAGTGCAGACCTGCCCAGAACCAAAGCTGCAGGCTCAGGGACAGTGGGTGGCAGGGGCTGCATGCAGCTGCAGCCGGGTTTGCGCTGGTTAGTGTGCTGGGAGCAGGGAAGAGGCGTGTAGGAGTGGTGAGGCCAGGCGAAGCGTGGGGAAGACACTCGGCAGCTCCAGAAGCAGTGGGGAAAGTGCAAGGGGTGTGCGGGGGTGCCAGGCAGGGAGCAGGGAGGGAAAGCCATGTGGATCAGCCCTTACAGCACAGGGGGAAGGAGGTGGGAGCAACCTTACCTGCACCCCTCAAGCCTGAACATGGAGGGCGAGAGAACCAGGGAGAGAAGTGACAACAGTTAGGAGCCGAAACTGCCTCCTCCCCGGGCGAACGGCTGGAGAAGGACAGCGTTTGTATCGTCCCCTGGGGCTCATACTGCCCTACAGTCCCAGACACCCTGCTCACACCTTTGCCGTCACTAACAACGGCCTCCTCCAGCTCGGGATGTGACTCCTAACTGAGACACTCACCTAATGGCATGCTGTGCCCTGCTCCCCTCACAGCGCACGACAGTGATGGGGCAGCAGAGCCACAGCAAGGTGCTGCAGGTGCCGAGCTGCTGTGCCAGGACTGACCCCAGCCTCAAGCCCGCTGAAACCAAAAAGCTGCGGGCAGAAGGTGGGGACCAAGGGCAAGGGAACAGCACAGCCCTGGGGTTCGGTGATGGGCCTAGACGCTACAGCCTGTTCCCACCCCCAGCCCTGTGGCCAGCCCCCCCTCTCCCCCAGGCTGCAGCATTTTCTCCTCCAACTTCCTTCTCCCAGCCCTCAAGCCCCGCTAAACAGGACTGGGACAGCACAAGAACAGAGTGATATTGCTGGGGCTGCTACAGCCTCCAGCAGAACAGTCAGGCTGCCCCCTCCCCTCCCCATCGCATCCCCCACTCACCCAAGGAGCCTTTGGGACACAGCACCGCAGCCGAGAAGCCAAACTTAGTCTGGGGCCACCACACACCCGCCTTCAGGCTTTTGGGGCAGCCGTCATAGAGCACTGCGGAGACATGCAATGTGAGGGGCCAGTGGCAGGGGGAGGCCACTGATGCCAAACCCTATGGCACCAGCTCCCCACTGTGCCCACACTCACCCTCGCAGCCGCTGGGCGTCACCTCGGCAAAAGGGCTGTCGCAGCTATTGCACTGGCGCCCAATGACCCCAGGCTGGCAGTAGCACCGGCCCGTCTCCTTGTCACAGGAACGCGAGGTGGAGCCCACAGGGTAGCAGTCGCAAGGCAGGCAGGTGTCGCTGCCTTTGGGGCGGTAGTGGAAGTCCTGGGAGGAGACAGGGACAGCCATCAGACAGCCTATTGGGACAGCAGCTGAGGCCGGTGCCTGGGGAACTGCTGGAGCTGGGGCAGAGAAGCACCAGGCTCTCGTGACTTGCAAGGACCCCCACTGCCTCCATCATCACCGTGCTGGGGCAGGAGGGCTGCACAGAAGAGCTGAGCATGGATCCAGCCCAGAGGTGGGCACACAAAGCAGGGCCAGGGCAGCTGCCCAGGTGGAAGAGCACCAAGGACAAGCAGGGATCCAGGCAAGCCATGAGCCACGTCCTCATGGGCACAGCTGCTCCTCACCTTGCAGTGGCACTGCCCGTTGGTTTTATTGCAGTCGGGGTCAAAGCCCTTGTTCACATCACAGTTACAGGGCCCGCAGGTTGGGTTCCCCCACCAGCCCTTTGGACACTGCTGGTCCATCCTAGGGAGAGAAATACCTCTGCTGTTACAACAACCAAATCCCCTGAGCCTTCTCCTCCCACCAGCCCAGCTGCTTAGCAGCTCCAAGGAGCCAGGTGGCACTGAGAAACCCCTGGTCACACAGCCAGGATTACAGGGCAGCACAGAGCCAGGCACAGAGGCCACGGTCCTGCCCTGTGCTCCCCATCTCACCTGTGCTCACAGTACTGCCCGAAAAAGTTCCCTCCGCACTCGCATACATAGCCCAGGGGTGAGCCTGGCTTGCGGCGACACACTGACTTGTTCTTGCAGGGGTTGAGGTGACACACATCCACGCAGTCCCCTCCATAGTACCCTGAGGTGTGGACAGAGCGCACCATGTAAAGCAAGCACCTTCTCCCTGAGAGGAGCCAGCACACCAAGGAGTGGATTCAGGGGGCTCAGGAGGGATTTTATTCCCCATAAAATCTAACGAGCATCTGGTGGGGATTTCTGGGCTCAGGACTTGCTCAAGGGATCACAGAATCACAGAATGTTAAGGGTTGGAAGGGATCTCTAGAGATCATCTGGTCCAACCCCCCTGCCAGAGCAGGTCCACCTACAGCAGGTTGCACAGGATGGCATCCAGGCAGGCTTTGAATGTCTCCAGAGTCGGAGACTCCACCACCTCTCTGGGCAGCCTGTGCCAGTGCTCTGCCACCCTCAAAGTAAAGAAGTTCCTCCTCATGTTGAGATGGAACTTCCTGTATTTGCGTTTATACCCATTGCCCCTTGTCTTACCACTGGACACCACTGAAAAAAGACTGGTCCCCTCCTCCCGGCACCCTCCCCTTAAGTATTTGTAGACACTTATGAGATCAGTATGGATGGACAGGAGTGCAGTCACAGGCCAGGAGGGAGCGACAGGGGCAGAGGAGAAGACATACAGGCGTGGAGAGCAAAGGGGTGGCAGGGCGCTGCAGGCCCTACCTGGCTGGCAGACGCAGGAGTAGCTCTGCCACTCGTCCTTGCAGATGCTGTTGGCTGGGCAGGGGCTGGAGTCGCAGGGGCTCGGCACGCTGCAGCCAGCCTCTACCCGCAGAGCATGGCTGGGCTTGGGCAGCGCGGTCCCAGTGACGCTGTCACCCAGTCGCATGCCCTGCAACACAGGTGACAAATTGACGGTGAAGCCAGGACACACAGGCGAGGCTGCAGTCCTCCCTGCCCTCCACAAACCCCCGGGGGCAGCCACCCCCCATCACCCCAGCTGCATTGATTTATGGCTGCCCCACGGCACCTCAGAGGCCTGAATGCTCAGAGGGAGAGTGTCACCAGCAGGATGGACACTGGCAGCAGGTGCCAGGACTGCGTCTCTACCCCTCCGTGTAACAGATCTGCTGGAAAGGGAAGGCTCAAAGCAACGGACTCACCTGTATGCAGCCCCTCAGCCCGTTCTGCACCTCGCCAGAGCCCAGGACTCCGCCCACATGCAGAAGCTTCACCTTCAGGCCATGAAGTTCATTTCCAACAACCACTGTGTCCTGTAGAGGGACAGGGAGTAACATGGGGCAACCGGCATCAGCCCTGCCCCTCTCCTGCCCCAGGCCTCTCTAAGGGTGCAGAGGCCCAGGCCTGGCCCGTGTATGCCAAGCATCCCATGTGGCTCCTGTCCTGGTGCCGGGGACCAGCAGCACTTACCTGATACAGCCCAAAGTCCAGGGTGAGGGTGATGACATAGCGTGAGTCTCGCCCACTGTGGACGTCCCGCAGCTCCAGCTGGAGGTCGTGCCATCTCCCATCGCTGAGCTGCAGCTGGTCCAGGAGGAGGCTGGTGCTGCGCCCTGACCCCCTGCTAACCATGAAGGAGAGCAGGCCCCCAGCCAGCTGCAGAGAGGGAGCCAGCAATGGCAGCAGTGAGCCAAGGCCTCGCCAGCTCCGGCTGCCTCCAGCCTACCCTCCTTCTGAGCTGTGAGCATGGGGAGGGAAACCCAGCCCAGCTAAGCACCTCTCCCCGCAACCACCCTCTGCTTGGGCTGGAGTCAACGCGGAGGGCAGGGTCCTCCTGCTCTCCGGGGGCAGATGGCAGCAGAGGCTGGGGCACAGTGCTGTGGCTGGGGCTGCGGCCGTACCTGGCACAGCAGAGTGGTGTACTGGCCGGCATGGGCCTGCAGAAGCACCCCGTCCGGCTGGCGCGTCCGAAACGCCAGCCCCAGGTACCACGGCACTGAGATCTTCACATCTGTCTTGAAGTCCCAGGTCAGGACACTGTTGCCCTGGAAATAGTGGGCATGGTGCATGGCTGGAAAGGAAAGTGGAGGTGAGGAGAAGGGATGGGCACTACACAGGGAGCGCTAGATGCAGGGACAACAGACCTAGTTCATCTCACACAGACCCCTTACTCTGCCTCCACAGCAAAGCCAGCACAGTCTTGCCTGTAACCACCCTTCCCACGCCCAGCAGCACCCGCTTACTCACGGTGGCGGCAGTCTTTGCCCCCGAAGCCAACAGGACAGAGGCAGGAGTAGGTCCCCCAGCTGACAGAGCAGGTGCCGCCGTTCTTGCAGGGGCTGGAGTCGCAGAACGTGTGCTTGGCATGGCAGCCTGGAGGTATCAAAGTCACCCACGTCAGCCTTGACCTGCTCACCACCTCCCCCCAGCCCACACGGAGAGGCACCACTGCCCGCCAGCCCGTTCCCTGGCTGCCAGAGGGGCAAGCTCAGCCTCTTGGCACAGACCCTGCCTGCTCAGGGATGAGGATCATGGCTGTCATGGCTGTCTTCTGTCTTATGCCAGAAGAAAGACACTGTGGAGCTGGACTGACTACCTAGCATCTCCCAAACAGGCCACTTCAGCAGGCTCTGGACTTGGGATCAGGGGACATTCCCAGAACATTAGCTGGAATGGAGACTGGCTAGTTTAGCAGGATCTAGAGGCCCCCTTCCCTGATGGGAAGCTGTTCAGCTCCGCCTGTGCTGCTGTGTGAGCAGGAGGGGCAATTCCCAGGGCAGGGGCTGGCAGGAGCAGAGGCACCAAGTACCTGCAGTGGTTCCGTTGTTGGCAATGTAGGAGGCCAGGTCGATGCGTTTGCTGTCAATGTACAGGTCTCTCATGCATCCCACAAAGTCCCGGTGAGCGACGGGGAAGTTTTCTGGCAGGTTGGGGACCCCACCAAGGAGCAAGGGACCTGTGAGGTCCAGGGACCTACAAGGACAGAAGCTCAGAGTTTAAGAGCCACAGCGACCTCAGGCCAGCCAGCTGGGTCCCCAGCATGAGGGGCTGCGAAGCAGACATCCTCAGGGACAGGCACACACAGCCAAGGTGCCAGATGTGAAAGGCTGACTACGCAGGGGACCCAAGCACCCTGGTCCTCTCCCCACTGCAGCAGTGTCCAGCAGTCCCCGAGGAACTCACTTCTTCGAGCTGGTCTGCACTCCCTCTGCAGCACAGGAGTAGTTCCCGATCTCGCTGCCAAACTGCAAGGCCACTGAGGCATCACATTCGTCCACTGTCAAAATGGCCACCTTGTCCTTGGAGGGGCCCTGCACCAACCCCAGGGCACTGACCTTGGGCTGAAACCAAATGCAGAGCGTCAGAAGCACACGTACCCCCAGCGCCAGGCACCCAAGAGCTCTCACGACAGCAAGGAAAGGGCCTGACCAGGCACCACCGCACTGCTGGAGGTGTGAGCAAAGCAGGAGGGACATCTCCAGCCGAGCCCAGCAAGCAGCCCCAGAGATGGACACGGACAAGGACACTGCATGGAGCGCATTCCTGCAGCATCCAAACGTGGTCCTGAGGGTCAACCTCCTCCTGCACCCATCTGTCTGCTCCACTGCACCCAGGGCAAAAAACCACCTCTACTTTCTCTCCATGGCCTCTCCCATGGGGCAGAGCCAGAGAGCAGGAGAGCAAAGCCTCTCGCTCATGCCTCATGGGGAAAGAGACCCACGCATGTCGGGGGACAGCCAGGGCGCATGTACCTTGTTGTAGTAGTGGAGCTGCAGCGTGTGCCACTGCCCATCACTCACACCCCCCGGCAGGTAGGGGCTCACCACCGTGCTGGACTCTCCTGCGGGGACAAGGACAACGGCACACTGAGGAACACCTCTCAAACAGCCCTCAGACGCACCCACCCCTCCTACAGGCACTAAACTCTCCATGTTGCCAATGCCCTCACGCAGGGATGGAGAAGGGCTTCAGAGAGACAAGCTCAGCATGTCAGGCCCTGCTTGCTGCAGCCTTGCAGCAGGAGCAGGCACGGGGAATCGCAGCCCTGGGACCAGCAGCCGGCACCCCTGGATGGCTCCCCTGCCCAGGCTGATGGCCAGGGTGTCCTGCCACCGCGTGGATGGCCCCTCACCAGCCACTCACTGCCTTGGCCTGATGAGACCAGCGCAACAAGAGCGGGAGGCCACCAGCAGCAGGATGGCCACCAGGCGCTGTGTGCAGGGGAGGAGCACTGAACACAGGACAGCAGGGAAGCCCAGGCTGTTAACAGGAGGGCCCAGTGCTCCTGGCAGCTGATCCTGACATCCCTCGTGACAGCACAGCAATGGCATGAGGCAGCAGGGATGAGACCGACAAGATAGCAACATCCTCCCAGGAGGCTCCTCCTCTCCAAACTGGCTCATGATAAGGCAGGACATGAACCTCCCAATGACATAATGGGGCAGAGTGGCAGAGGAGACTCCCAAAAGGGTTTATCCCGGTTTGTGCTCATACTTCCCCTGTTGCACTTGCACTCCTAAGCCTAGGGATGGTCCTGAGACACACAGGCATCCTCCGTGCCATCCAGTGATGCTCACCAACACCTCTAAACCCCACCTCCCCTAGCGTGGGCTCCATCCAGGGCAGAACCCTGCTCTCCCCATTCAGCACTGGCCTTCTTGCACCTCCCACGGCACAATCCTGCCACAGGCAGGGCCGAGCCTACCTGTGGAGTATTTCAGCTGGACTTGCCCCTGGATGATCTCCACCGCCAGGAAGTCGTGCCTCTCGTTCAGGCGTCCATTGTAGAGCAAAAGGCCGCTGGGCTCCACGGTGCTGAACCTGGAGCAAGGGAGGAAGCGGGAGGGCAGGGTGTATACAAGGAGCACGCAGAGATCCCCACTCTCCTGTGGCATGCACCAGCGTCCCAGCACAGGGGCAGGGTGAGACCCTTCCCGGCTGGGAAGGGGCTGGGAGCTTGATCCAGAGGGTGCTTTGGGAGCACAGGGGCCTGGCATGGAGGCAGAGAGCTCACAGCATGGAAGGGCGGAGGCACTGAAGGAAGGGATGAGCTGATGCCAGGGGAGATGTGCCAGTGCAGATTCAGCGCCCTTTGGCTAAAGGCACCGGGGCAGCCCCATGGCAAGGCAAAGCCCGTAACGCAGGGGTCTGGAGAGCATCAGCGAGTCCCTGCACAGGCCCAGGTGCACAAGAGTCACCAGAGCGGGGCCACGCAAGCTGGTGCGTGCCAGCATCCAGCAGAGGAGGGAGAAGACTCACGAGAGGGCGAGGGTGAGGTGGAAGCGCTGGCGCAGACCCCGGAACATGATGAAGGATCGCGGTGGGAAGGAGCGTGTGGACACCTCACAGAAGGGCATCTCAAAGCCGCCCGCCGGGCACTGGCAGCGGAATCCTCCATCGGCACCATTGGTGCAGGTGCCGCCGTTGCGGCACACACCGGGCACACAGCGTCCCGAGCGGCTGTCCACTTCGCAGTTTTCGCCTGGGGGAGGAGCAAGATGGGAGGCTCGGGATACGTCTTGGGGCGGGGGCACGAATGCAGTGGCCACCCATCCACTCCTTTCCCCAGGATTGCAGACCTCAGCCCATCTTTGGGGCAGGGTAGCCAAGGGGCAGGAGCTTGTGGGGTGGCTGAGGGCAGGCAAAGGATGTGACGACCCAGCTGTCACCCAGATGTTCCCCAGTAGCCAGCAAGCTAACTACCACTGCCAGCCCTGCAGCCCAAGCCCCTGGGCTGGATGGGATGCCAGCTCTGGCTGAAGGGGCAAGTTTGGACCCAAGATGGCATGGGAATGGGACAGGAGAGGACTAGCCACAGATGAGTCGCACAGTCCTAAGGATGGAGAGGCAAGGACAAGGCAGAGAAACCCTGGAGATGCTGAGAGTGCCTCCTTGGGCACGGCCAGGGACAGGCATCATTGTCCTGGCTCCGGGGTGTGGGGACAGCCCAGCACCACTGATCTCCCTTGCCAATAGCTATGATAATCTTGCCCACAGCACCAGGAACCTCCTAACCCTGCATGCAGGCTCTTACATAGGAGCAAAAGCCAAGTGGAAACTAGCCAGGTGAGGGACACCAAATACCCTAGCATGTTGCTGGCATCGGTAATGCCCCACACCAGCTCAGCAGCGCAGTGCGGGGGGTCTGGCCAGCCCCTCTTCCTGTGCTGTCCCCACAGCAGGCAGGGAACCGCTCAGCTGCAGTCCTACGCCCCGGGCCCTGCTCCCATTACTTGCTCCGTGGCACACAAGGAGGATGAGAAGACAGCATGAAGTGACAGGGAAACGAGCTCATTAACCCTTCTGCTAATGGCTGTTCACGCTTCAAATGCCAGGGGTTAATTACCACTGACTCTGCTTATCTCACCAGGAGCCACCAACAGGAGAGCAGCTCCAAGGCAGCCATCTGCTGCCGTGCTCCCTCCTGGCAGAGAAGGCAAGGCAGGGGCTCCCTCTCCAGTAGCCGCAGGCCACCCTCCCTCACCCCCAGGCTGCCAGCGGCCATGGATGGGTCTCCACAGCCTGCTGGGGACTTGCAGCTACAAGGGACTGGCCAGTTCAGGGATTACACTCATGGCTAGGACCAGATCTGTCCAGATCAGATCCTGCCTGGTGGGGCTGCTAGGCCCAGCATCCTCTTCTGTTTTGGGTGGGCAGCAGCTCACCTGTGGCAGATGGGGCCAGCGTGGGCTCCACATCTCTGCCAGATCAGCTGAAGACTGGCACAGGCTGAAACGAGCAGCTCTGACAGTCCCAGAGCCCATCGTCCCACGGGCATGGGAGGGGCCGAGGAGCCCCCTGTGCCCCAGCCTGGCACAGTCCATCCTCGTCCTCCCGCTCTGTGAAAAAGGCTGGGAGGTGGTGGCCAGGATCCCCAGGAGCCCTTCATGCCACCTCCCTACAAGACAGATTTCTATGGCAACCTCAGCCCTGGACATCCAGCACCATGGAAACATGGAGAGGCAGGAGCAGAGCCAGACCTCTGCCGGAGAAGAGGGGCTCTGACACCCACCACCCTGCTGGGAAGAGCACCCCATCATGGTCACAGCAAGACCAGAGGACCCGCTCACCCGTGTCCTCACAGCCCCCAGCACCGGGCACTCACCACTGAAGTGCTGGCGGCAAACGCACGTGTATCCTCCCTCCTTGCGGGTGCAGATCCCGCCATTCAGGCAGGGGTTGGAGTAGCAGAGGTTGATCTCCGTTTCACAGTAGTCCCCGGTGAAGCCCTGCGGGCAGCGGCACCGCAGGCCGGTGATGGGGTGGATGGGGCGAAAGAGAGTGGAAGGGGAGGCGATGAAGGGGGCTGAGCTGTCAAACTTAAGGACGGAGATACACTTCATGTAGTTCTGGCAGGGCTCCCGCAGGCAGACGTTGTCATCAAAGGGCAGCACCTCGAGCATGGAGGCACCTGTCAGCGCCATGCGCTTCATGTACAGCTGCTCCTGCAGCTCCTCTGAGCTGAAGTAGCGCCCGCCCTGTGGTGCCAGAGCCGAGAAGCTGACGTTGAGCACCGTGCCACCCACATCCGTGTCGTTCTGGATGTTGAAGATGAAGATGTCTTCTTTGGGAGTCGCAAGCACGGTGGCCACCCCTTCCAGGAAGGTGGACAGCAGCGGGGAGAGGAAGCGTTCCTGCCACATGTTCTCCAGCCGCACCGTGATGCTGTTGGCCAACATGTCCTCTGTGATGATGATCACCCGCAGGACGCACTGGGCCGTCACACTGTGGATCCCATCTGTGGGAGGGAACAGGGACACACTGCAGGTCTTTGCCTTCTGCTTGGAGGGTTTCCTTCCTCCCACCGTAGGGCAGAGCCCTGCACCCCAATGTGGACCCCAGAAGGCCCAAATCCTTGGCTAAGGAAGCTTGGAGCCACAGCCCTGAGGGCTAGCAGGGTGCCACCTGGGCTGGAGGGGGAGCAGCCAGTGTGGCTGCACCTTCATCAGGCTCTCCCCTGAGATAACTCGCAGCTTTCCTCCCTGTCCTGGATCTCGGCAGCAAACTGAGCTCTCAGGAACAAAGATGCTTGTGAGAATCAGGCAGAAGGAAGTCTCAGCAGGAGGCTGGATAAACAGAGGAGCCCATGCCAGGGCCCAGGGTGTTTTGCTTCCCTGCTGCGCCCTGTCTGCCTTCCCCACGCTGCCTTTCCCTGCGTTCTCCTCCTGCTATTTCCTTCCTCTCTCCTCCAGGGTCTCCAAGGCTTTTTGCCAGTCTCCCTACTTCCCCCCTTCTCACCATCTGCTCTGCATCTCTTCCTCCCTCGGCCCATCTCTGGTTTGTTTAATTCTCTTTAATCTTTATTTTCCTTAGAAACAAACTCCCTCCCCTTGGGACTCTGCACCATGCAAGCAGTCCCCCTGGTGTGAACACGGGAGCGTGCCCCTATGCTTGGAGCGTGCCCGCCTGCTCTCTCCCAAGACCTTGGCCGTTAGCAGCACCTCACCCCCACGTTAAGCACACTCGTGTGCCAGCAGCTCAGGCTGCAGAGGCACAGCACAGCTCCCTCCCTCCCCACACCTAGCTAGCTCCCAGAAACCAAACAGATCCCGTTACCTTGGAGGTTCATACCCTGCTGCAAATTAGGAAATGCTAGCCAAGATGGAAGCTGGACAGACAGATGTGACCACGTTTCTAATTACTCCAGAAACCCCTGCTACAAGCACAGGCAGGCACAGACCACCCTTCCCAGTGAGAGAGAGACTGTCGTTACCCCAGCTGGGGACCTGTCAGGCAGCGTGCCCCATACCTTGCTCAGACAGAACTCACACCAGTCCCTTCCACAGCACAATTGCCCCAGCCCATTCCCTGGCCTTGCCACTGTACGCTGCTCAAATGCAAGCTGCCTGGCCCTTTGTTGGCACTGTCGCACTTCCCCCTCTCTGCCCAGGCAGAAGGTTGAGCAGTGGTTTTGTTTTTCAGTCATTAACTCTCCTTTCCGTGTGATGCCGGTCAGTGGCTTTGCCAGGAGGTATCCCACAAAGCAGCCTGCCAGTGTCCCCCTCACTCAGGCCACCCCAGGCACCTTTGCTAGCAGCTTTGATTGGGACATCCAGCAGGGAGAAGCCTGCCTGCTGCTCCAGAACACCTCCTTTCTCCCAGTCCCCCTCCTTCTGGGCCCTCCCTCAGCAGGCAGAGCCAGGGTTCAGCATGGCAAAGCAAACACTGCGCCAACCTCTGTGGCCCCAGAAATGCTCAACGAGGCCCATCAAGAACCTCACTGCTCCTGCTGAAATAGGGCAAGCTGTCTTCCAGCCCATGGCCAGCACCCCAACACTGGTGCCCCATGGACACCTGCAGCACACAGCTGTCACCTGCTGTTCCCACCTCCCACCCCACATCCATCTGAGAGCCCCAAACTCCCACATTCCCTTGGAAACCTGGCTCTCAATCATCACACCAAGACAACATTTACATCAGCACATCTTGACGGCGACTCCCAGGACTATCCCTGGGTACCAAACCTTGCTGTAACATCTGCTACATGTGACCAATGAGCGGCAAACGCAAGCCACCCCCTTCCCCTGGGGACACTGGGTTCAGCTGCCTGTGCCTCCCTGCAGGCAAGGCCACCCAAACGATGGGCAACGAGTTTTCTGGGACACTTACCTTTCCCTGTCTGCCACGCTGATCCCTGGCAGGTAAATCAGCTCCGCAGAGACAGCCTCATGCGTCCTCTCCCGGGCATCCATGTCAGGTTCAACACTCTGGGCCCCAACTGACATGGGAGATGGGCTTGTGAAATGGTAGGCAGGAGGGTGGATCTGGCTTCGGGGGAAGAGCAGCTAAAGCAAAGATGCCCGCAGCACCACCAGGGGCAGCTCCCCTCTGGCTCATCCCAGCCCTCACTGACCCCCAGCACACGCTGGTGTGGGCAAACTAGGTGCCCAGGGCTGGGCTGCTCATGCTCTGCCCCTTTGCCTCGCAGCTGGAAAGTTGAAGGACGAGCACTCAGCAGCTCCGGCTGTTCACAGCCCAGGGGGCGGCCGTGTGGGCTGTAACCAAGCACACTGGCTTGATCACCCTGTTAGAAGGACCCTGCACCAAAGGTGCCGTGGTCTGGTCTAGCCCATGGTGGCCCTGGACAGACCACAGCGCATTATTGCTGCGAACACAGGAGAGCTGCTCATTTACGTACACACTACATCTGCCCATCTTTCGGTCTGGGTATGACACCACCTTGTGCTGTTCAGAGCAGGGAGGGGACCCACAGCCTTCAACGTGATCCCATCCTCCGCCGTACGAAGGCACAGCACAGCCCCATGCCACCGCACCTCCCCTGCCCGCGCTTCCAAGCCAGACATGACAGCGTGGCACACCTCCTGCACGCAGGTGTAACCTGGGCGGCTGCTCAAGTGAGCATCGCTACCAGGATGCGCAGGACAGACTAACAGACTGGACCATTGCCACCAGGCGGTCCTGGCCAGCCCGTGCCGAGGCCATGTGTGAAACAAGCCTGGCAAACCCCACCAGACCCTGCTCAGCGGTGCTTCACCTCCTGCAACCCAGTGCAAAGTGGCACGAGGGACAGGAGGCTTCCTGCCACCCCAGTCAGCCCCAGCCCTGATGAGGACCAGGGGTGTAAACACCAGCCCCCCATCCACAGCCCCAAGCCTCATGTGCAAAGCTGCCTTTACTGTTCCTCTCTTCCCATGGCTGCTGCGCTGCAAAGCCTTTTGATTTCCCTCAGCCCCGTTTGAAGTTTGCAGTGCAGGAGGATTTAAAGATTGAAACGTCTCCCTTTTTTTCCCCTCTCTCTCCTCCGCTCTTCAGAAGGCGAAAGCTTTCTGGCGACCCTGCAAATTCCTGCGCAAGCACCAGCCTTCATGCTGGTGCTGGTGCTGCGTGGATAAGGCTCGCAGCAGGCTGGGGGAGCAGCGGTGCCAGTACAGTCACCCAGGAGCTAATCTCTTGGAGGAGGGGGGGGTTGCTTCTCTCTGAAATCAAACTGCTCCCGCCCCACATGGAAGCAAGGTGAGAAACCACCCCTCTGTGTGACGCCCTGCCAGCGCTGACATGGAGGGCAGCATGAGCAATGGTTACCAGACAGCTCCATCCAGCACCTAGCTGGATGCGCCAGAGGATTTAGATGTGCCTGGGCTCAGTGCAAGGAACCCGCACCATCACCTGCATTCCCTGAGGCACCTCCTCTCTGCAACAGGCTCCAGGGCTGCTGAGAGCACCCAGTCCTGGGGAGGCAGAGCAAGGGGAAAGCCACAAGCGTGGCTCAGCCATGCTTGAAGTAAGATGCTCCCCAAGCCACTAGCAGCGTGGCACCTATCCCCGAGGGACCACCTAGTGAAGCAGCACCCCGGGATGGCACCACTTGGACACCAGCTCCCTTCTCAGCGGGAAGCTGTGACGTGTCCCTGCTCCGTGTCCTCTCCCTTTGTCCCCTCCTCGCAGTTTGCCCCTCTGGCCAAGGCAAGCGTGAGCTTGGTTGGAGCCCAGCTGCCTCCTGCTCTCCTCTCTCCAGCTCGTGGTTCACCCAGAAGCAGCCGTGAGGCCTGAGGAACAGCTCTCGCTCTCCCCGAGGGCTGCTCAGTGCCCAGCAACAGGCAGGTAGACGTCTGCCTGATTTATGGCTGTTATTAGGCCTTGGCTGATGTGATGCTGAGTCCTGGGACAGGCTGGAGTCCAGCAACGCCTCTGAGGAGCAAGGAGGCTGGGGAAGAAGGCAGGCTGCAGGGTGCCCGATGCCTTGGGCTTCCCTGCTGTGCCCCTTTTCCAGTTCCCTGCAGCAGTGTGGGGCCAGTCCTGGCCCCACAGCCCTCTCCGGTAAGCTCCCCTACAACATGCCATCCCACCCCCGCATCGTATCCAGGGCTGCCTCCCCCTCCGCTCCGTCCAAGGGAAAGCAGATGGTCAAGAGAATGACCCGCTGCAAATGGTGGTGGTGGGGAAGCTACCAAAAGAAAGCCCAAATCTGGCTGGAGGCACTGACCCCCCCGGGAGACATTTTAATCACGAATGCTCAGCCTTTCTGATTAAATCCTGTGGCTGGAGAGCTGGTGCCTGGTGAATATTCATGCAGCAGAACAAGGAGCCCTGGAAACATGCCTACAGGGAAAGGAGCAGAGAGCAGGGACGCGAGGGGCTCTAACCCCCATGCTGGGCAGCACCGGGTCATCACGTTTGCACTTCCAAGACTGATAATTACCAGCTTCAAAAGCAGCGAAGCTACAGAAAGAAGAGCACCAGCCAGAGAGTGGGGTGGGCAGCAGACTCCTCCTGGGGAGCTGTGCTGGCAGCCTGGGAATGGAGCTCCAGGCCTGTGCTGGAAAGCTCTTGAGGAGACAAGGCTGCCGACCACTGCCCAACCATCTCCTGGGTCTGCCAGGCGAGAGCCCACCTCTCCTGTCCCCCCCATGCTGCCAGAGGCTCTCACGATCCCTGGGCAGCACCCCAGTCCACAGTGTGGCACAAGGCATGGGCTCCAACCAACACTCCACTCCAAGAGCCTCAGAGCCACTAGCAGAAGCTCCCCTTCCCCTACAGCAACTGTTTTGGTCTTCAGCCTACCAGGGAGCTCCAGGGATCGAGAAGGCGGCAGCTCAGCTCAAAGAGCCTCCCTGGCCCAGGAGGGGGAACACCCCTTCCCCTCAGTTTGGGGACCAGCAGCTCAGAAACATGCTCTGGTGCCTCACCAACTGTCCTCTTCTGAGCAGCAGAGCCAGCATCCAGGAGAGTGAAAGCCACCGCTCCACCCACAACACTCTGAGCAGCTGCCCCATCCCTGGCAAGGGTGCTGTGGAGGTAGACAGAGGAAGTTTTCACGTTTGCAGCTGAGGAACAGTAAAACACCTCCAGATGGAGAAGCTAGGAAAGGAGGAGACAGGTATGGGTAAGGTGAACATTCCTCACCATTTCTGAAGGGCTTTGGAAGACCTTCCAAGATTTTGATGATACTTGAAAGGTTAAGAGAAGTAAACCAGACTCCCCTCACCCAGCACAGAGTATGATTGTCACTCTCCCAGTGGCTCTAGAAACAAGGACTGAAATATAATAATTAAGAAGACCCCAAACCCGTTCCCCAACCAGGAATGGAAATCCTGAAGTCTCCCACCCTAACTTTGTGGTCAGCACCTCCAGCTGTGATGGATCTAACGGGGGAGGAAGCTCCTGAGGTTGGGCTCCCCAAGAGAGGAGAGGCACGCGAGTTGTGAAAGGCCAGGGCAGCCCTGGGACCCCTACCCAGCTTGAAAAGATGGCTTTGATGTGTTCAGACATAGGAGCTAGGACAAATGTGCTCTGGGGTGGGGTCTTCCCTGCCAGGCTGGGATTTCAGGTGAGACATCTTGGACAAACTGGTCCCTTCACCAGGGCAAGCTCCTGGGCTGCAGGCAGAGGGGAGCTGTTGTACAGAGAGCTCGAGGGGAACGGGGGCAACGCAGCAGTGACAGCTGCGTGTGGCTGAGCCTCCACCCTTGCCACCAGCCCAGCAGCCTGGCCCAGCGACACCAGTCTGGAACGGTTTAAAGTCCAATGTCATGTCAGTCTCCTGCAATGCCCTGATCTCACACAGTGCTGCTGGCCACAGATGCAGCCTTGCCACCCCACTGTCCTGTATCCTTGGCAGCCAAGAGCAGTTTTTAGCACCCACAGCTGCCCGCACGTCTGCAAGTAGCTGGGGTCAGTTTTGAGGTTGTCAGTGTCCCTGGAAAGGCACTGGCTTGTGATGGCTCAAGTCTTCCCTGCCTCCTAAAAGGGGCTGAGCTGAGAACACACACAGCTCACAGACAGGCAGAAGGACCCCTTGCCCTGTGTTTTAAAGGGACCCAGACACCCTCAAAGGGACCACAAAGCTCACAGGCAGGTAGGGAGGCTGCTCCCTCCTCAGATGCTGACCCTCAGGGCACACACCTAAGTGCTACAGCTGCCTTCCTTCAGGAGAAAGGTGCTCCAGCACCATGTTGAGCCCAGGCAAATAATGTAGCCGGGTCTGAACGTCCTGGCCGCCAGCTCTGCAAATCCACCTGCCCACCCTCCCCCTGCACACAGCGACAGCACGGGGCCGACAGGGCTGCCAGCTGGGCGGGGGGCTTCGAACAATACGGAAAAACCAAACCAGACCTCCACCTCCACAAGCAATATCAAAGCCAACAAAAGGCCTGTTTTCCAGTGTCTCACTTCCCTCTCTGGTATCGCTCTTCCCCTTCCATCTTCTCCCCTCCTTCCTTCGCAAGCGCACCTCTCCCAGTCTCCCTTCCCGCTGGAAGATGACGACACTGTAATTGCAAGGGCCCCCTCACCGCGAGGCAGCTCGATGCAGGACTTCAGGACGTGATTGTCTTCTGCCTTTGTGCAGGGTTAAGTGTGCGAGGAGGCAGGGCTTGCATAAACACACTGGGGCAGAAGCTGGAAAGGTCAAAACCACTCCCCCATCTCCTACGCCTGCCACCGATCTCAGCCAGCCCTGCGGTTACAATTAACCCCCAAAGAGCCCTGAGCCACCAACGGGCTGGTGCTGGCCATGCAGGATTGCCTTGAAGAGGTCTCCTCTTAAAGCCCTCACTCCATCTTTTCAAAGAAATGTTCCCCTCGCTGAGTAAGCCAGATAGAGAGAGGGAGAGGGTGAAAAGGGAGGGCAGCTGGTAGCTGACGGGCAGGGGAGCATCACAATTTAACGTACGGCTCCCCTGGGACTCGGTAAATCAGTGCTTGGCCCCTCCAAAAAGGACTCTTGCCCTCCATCCCCCAGAGCCGCTCCTCAGTTCAGTGACAGGCTAATGCCTCCATTTCAGATCACACATCCGCAAGCAAAGAAAGGCTGATGGTGAAGGCAAAGCTGAGGCAGCAGGGAGCTCCAGGTCCAAACCCTGCTTGCTCACAGACAAGCTCCTACGCCCATCTTTGCCCTGCCCTCAGCTTGGCCGGAGGGGACCCCAACACTCCACCCGGTAGCTACCCCCAGCACGTGCATTTGGATACTCCAGCAAGACACACAACGCGAGAGTTTTAAGCACCGCGCTCTGAGGTTCGTTACAGCTGTCCCCTGCAACACCAAGTGGAAAGGTGGTACCAGGTTTTAGAACCTGCACCAGAAAGTGTCACAGCCAGAACCTGGACTGAACCGTTTGCTACCAGCAGATGGGTATTTGTAAGCTGGCTCCCTCCACACCAAGTTAATCCCTCCCTCCCAAGCACAGCCGGGGAAGCGCTCGGTCCTGGCGGACAGAAGGGCCAGCTGGGCTTGGGAGTGAAAACAGCATACCAGCCCCTGGGCTGGTGGCTTGGCCACCCTGGGAACCGGCTGCTTGCGCGGCCAGAACCCTATGGTGCACGTCACAGCCTCGCTGGTGACAGCACCTCCAAAGGTGTCTCGCTAGCAGCTACAAGCCATCCTCACAGCCGAGTAACGATGCTTTGTTCTTGCAGACCACCTCCAGCCTTGGCCCCCTTACAAAGCACTCCCCTCCAGCATGCCCCCACCGCCACCCTTCCCAGCCCCTCCAGGATTGCCTGATTTGAAGCGACTCCCAATTCCAGTCTTGTTGCCAGTCCCCAACCCGGTCCCCCACTGCCCCAATGCAGAATAGGCTGCCTGAGGGGGACCACACAGAACCCCCCCAAGGTAATGCACTAAAGGTTTAATGCTTTTCACACCCTACCTGTGACGGTCACCAGCATGGAGGCCACAAGCGGACGGTTGTTGTCCAGCTTACGGCTCAGCCTCAGCTCCCCGCTGGATTGATTTACAATCAACAAGTGCAGGTCATTTCCCCGCTCAAAGGTGTAGAAGAGGCGGTCGGACACATCTGGGTCATAAGCTGGGACCCTCCCTATGACCCCCGAGGGGAAGGTGTTGGACTTATTGGACACGTAGTTATTGAACAGGATCTGGAAGTTCTTGAGAACAGGGCTGTTGTCATTCTGGTCAATGAGTTTGATGTGGACCGTGGCTCTGCTGACCAGAGGGGCAGAGGTGGCTTGCACTACAATCACATACTCGGGTTTTATCTCATAATCCAGATCTATCAAGGCTGTGAGCTCCCCGGAAAAGATGTCCATCTGGAATATCTCGGGGATGTTGCCTTCCACAATTTGGTACATGATCTGGGCATTGGGCCCCTCATCCGGATCGACGGCCGTGATTTGGGCCACGACAGAGCCCACGATGCTGTTCTCCTTTACCAAGACCTCAAACTCTTCAGCGGGAAAGACAGGGGCGTTGTCATTCACATCCTGAATGGTAACGTGGATATGGACAGGAGTTCGCTGAGGAGGGATGCCTCTGTCAACAGCATATGCAGTCAGCTCGTAGACGGGAACGTTCTCGCGGTCCAGCCTGCGGACAGTGCGAATGATCCCTGAGGTGGGCTCTATGGTGAAGTCTCCATCCCCATCCTCTCCGTTCTGGAAGGTGTACTGCACTCGCCCGTTGGTGTGGGCATCCCGGTCAGTGGCAGAGATCTGGAGCACACTGGTGAAGGGAGGTGCATCCTCAGAGATCATGCCCTGGTAATGAGGGCTGACGAACTGGGGGGCATTGTCATTAACATCGTTCACCATGATTTCAACATAGGTGGTGTCCGCTTTCTGGGGGATCCCGTTGTCCTTGGCAGTGATAGCCAACGTGTAGGTGACCTGGTCTTCATAGTCCAGTTCTGCCTGGAGAGTGATGGCCCCAGAGTCTGGATCGATGCGAAACTGAGGGACGTTGTCTTCTAGGTAGTACGTGATGCGGGCGTTTTCCCCCATGTCATCGTCCGTGGCGCTGATCACCACCGCAGTGCTGCCCACGGGCCGGTCCTCATTGATGCTCACAGAGTAGTGGGCACTCTGGAACACGGGCCGGTGAGTGTTGGCATCAGTGATGTTGATGTGAACGTGGCAGTTGTCACGCAGGGTGCGGTCAGAGGCCGTCACGGTGAGCACATAGCGCCTCTCCTGCTTGTAGTCCAGCGGCAAAGAGAGAGTGATGAGCCCCATCCCGCCTTGCGTGCTGATGGAGAAGCGGTTCCGCGTGTTGCCCCCCGTGATCTGGTAGGTGATGGCACTGTTTACATCCCGGTCAATCGCTGTGACGCTGAGGACGCTGGTCCCCACGGCCGCATCCTCATTCAGGCGGATGAAGTACTCCTTCTGAGTAAACTCAGGACGGTTGTCGTTGACATCCATGACAGTGATGGTGACACTGGCGGAGGCAGACAAAGATGGAGAGCCGTGGTCTCGAGCCTCTACCCCAAAAAAGTAGTGCTCAACTGACTCCCGGTCCAAGGGCCCGCTGACTGTGATCCACCCTGTGGCACTGTTTACCACAAAGGGTGTGTCGGCTGAGACCCCCGTCAGTTTGTACTCCAGGCGCGAGTTCTCACCATAGTCCGCATCCACAGCCTGGATGTGGATGACGGAGTGGCCAAGGGGAGCGTTCTCCAGGACGGAGATTTGGAAAGGGGTGCTGACAAAGATGGGGGCATGGTCATTGATGTCCACCACCTGGATGCTGACCATGCCGGTGTTGTTAGAGAGGGGAGGGCGCCCCGCATCCTGAGCCCGGATCCTCAAGGCATACTCTCGCTCCACCTCAAAATCCAGCGGAGCCACCACCTGTATCTCCCCAGTGATGCTGTCGATGGAGAACTGGCCCCGGCTGTTCCCGCTGATGATGTTGTAGTGGACCAGCGCATTGTTGTCCTTGTCCAGGTCTGTGGCGGTGACGCGCAGGATCTCGGTGTGGGGTCGTATGTCCTCCCTCACCTGGACGATGTAGCGCTTCTCGCTGAACTGAGGGGTGTTGTCGTTCTCGTCAAGGACCGTGATGTAGACCTTGACCGTGGCGGAGCGGGGCCCCGGCTCCCTCCCCTGGTCATTGGCCTCCACCACCAAGGAATACCTCTCCATCTTCTCCCTGTCCACTGGCCCACTGGTGGTGATGAGGCCAGAGCGGGGGTCAATCTCGAAGACGGCGTGGGCAGCCCGCTCGTTGACGAAGCGGTAGCGAATGTTGGCGTTGGGCGGGGAGTCGACGTCGGTGGCCCGCAGCTGCAGGATGGGGTATCCCTCCTCCACGTTCTCCCGGATGGTCTCCCGATACTCGCCTTGCTCAAAGACCGGGTCGTGGTCGTTGCGGTCGGCCACGGCAATGGCCACCATGGTGGTGGCGGAGAGCCGGGGCGCCCCGTGGTCGGCAGCCGTCACGCGGAAGTAGTGTAGCTCCATGCTCTCCCGATCCAGGGCCTGCGTGGTGGTGATGAGCCCGGCCCGCGGGTCGATGCTGAAGAGCTCCCGCGAGCGGCTGTTCATCAGGGCATCCATGGAATACACCAGCCGCCCCGCCTCGCCCCCGTCGGGGTCCTGGGCCGCCACCGCCACCACTGCCGTCCCCGCCGGCTGGTTCTCCGCCACCTCCGCCTGGTAGTTGTACTGGGCGAATAGCGGGTGCCGGTTGGGGGCTGCGCGCCGCCCCCGCCGCCCCGGGGATGGGGACGGGGAGAGGAGCGGGCGCGGCGAGGCGGCGCGGANCATACACTACCTTCCTTTCACTATTCCTTATCTCATTGCAGTTTCATAGGCAGTACTGTAATAACATAAATTATGCTTTCTCCTGGTTGAAAGATAAGGGTCACTTAGCCTTGGTTGTTTGAGCCGCCGGCCGCCCCGCGGGGGTGGTGCCGCCTCCCCCAGGACACCGGGCGGGCCCCCGCGCAGCGCGGAGGGGCGGCCGCGCGGAGAAGGGTGACGGGTACCGGGCGGGAGTCGCGTCCCGCGGTGCCCGGCGCTGCCACCGCCGTGTGCGGCACACCTGTCCCGGTGCGGGGTGTGCCAGCCCCGGCGGGACCTGCCCGCCACCGCGTGGGGCGCGCTGCCCCCCGGAGATATGCTGCCCCCCGGGGAGACACGCTGGCCCTCAGGGGAGACACCCTGCCCCCGGGGAGACACACTGACCCCCCAGGAAGGCACACTGGCCCCTAGGGAAGGCGTGGGCACTGCCAGGTAGGACACGCCAGCCAGCATGGCAGGGGCAGCGGGCGAACTGCCTGCCGGCACAACCCACCTCCCCCAGCCAGCTCGCAGCCCCCCACCCACGGCTGCCCCCGAGGTGTGCAGGGCCCCGTGGTGCGGCTCCAGTGATGGCTGCCGGTGGTACGGCGTGGCCACCCCTCGCCCTGGCACGCTGTGCCACAGCGCAGGCCGGTGCTGGGATGTGGCGAGGGGCTGCCATCCCCGAGTCCTGCCCAGTGCCGTGGGGACGCTCGCCCACGCCTCGGGCAGGGGTTCTGGGAGCCTCCCAGCCACCGGCAGAGCATGGCAGGCAGGCAGGCGTCGCGGGGCCTATGGACGCCGACCCTTGGCGCGCTCCTCCGCTTAGCCACACTGGCGCCACTGCTGTGGCACTGCCAGGCACCACACACAGACGGTCCCTGTGCCACCGCTTGCATCCCTGGGGCCAAGCTGCTTCCCCAAGGCGCCGAGACGAGCCTGCAGGTTAGCCGCCCTGCCGCAAGCAGGCGGGCCGAGGCAGGAAAATGCCGGCATTTTGGCAGGAGGTGCTGCTGATGATTTGCAGCCCTGACGGCTCCCCTCTGCCTGCCCATGTCCGTCTGCAGGCAGCACCGAGTTTGGCATCTTCAGGGACTGGGTTTTTACTGCTTGCATAAGAAAGAGCTTCCCCTTGTCCCGCGCCACAGGGCGGTAGCTCTCCCAGGCACCTGCGGCAGTGCCTTGGCTCTGCCACCCACGGGCACCCGAGCGCGTCGCGGGGATCTAGCTGGCCTGCTCCCATGTCCTGGTGCAGACCTCAGCCGCCCCTGCCCACCGGGTGAGGACGTCCGCGCTGGGGAGAAAGCTGCAGGTTTTTCTTTCAGCATCATGAAAAAAAACCCCTGTTTTTCCAAGGGAAATTCAGTTTGGGGCCCTTGCATCGGGATGGTTCATTAGCGCATCAGCCTTGCAACTTAGCTGTTGGTTTGATCTCAATCAACTAATATCGCAGCCTAATCCACTGAAGCTTGTAATAGGCTTAGGAATAACAGGGGTTTACGTCCTCATTAGCGTTTTGTGTGCTGCGGCGGGGAAACGGCCTTGGCGACGTCCTGTTGAAGAAGAGAGTAGCCCGAGGCATGGCAGCTGGGTCGCCTGCTAGGGAAGAGAGAGCCGTGTCGGGGAGGCAAATAGAGTAAATTTGGGAGATGGGGGGAATTGAGGGTGGGGTATGGAAGGGCAGGGAGGACACAGGGGACACAGTGCGTCCTGCACATCCCAGCTCCAAGGGGGCTGTGCTGGACGGGCTGTGGTTCGGGGTGGGTAGAGTGGGGAGCAGGGGGATCCCCATGCCAATACCGCTGGCAGGCTGGGCACTGCCGCACCCCTTGGGCAGCCCCTGTGTAGCTCCCAAAAAAGATGCACGAGTTAACAGCGGGATGGATTCGCAGCGGCGATGGGACGACTCTGCTTGCTCAGTCCCCGCTCCCAGTGCCGCAGGAGTCGCACGCACTCTCCAACACTCCTGGGGAGCCGAACATGCTCCAACCCCGCGGGAAGCCGAACGAGGCTGTGCAAGGTCCCATGGTCCCTTGGCAGAAATCTGAGTGGCTGCTTTGGAGCCACATGCCGCTTTGGACAGCCCAGGCCATCTGTGCCACAGGGAGAAGGTCAGAGGAGATGTGTTGATCACTGGGCACAGCAGGTCTGGGAGCCCTGAGGGGGTCCAGCCACCACTGCCGTGGTTGTACCCCCTGCACCAGCTACATCCCATGCGCTGCTGCCACAGTGCGGAATCCTGGCGTCAGCAGCACTTTGCCTCTGCCTGGTGCGCCATGTTCCTGTGCTCCCCTGCCAACCACGACCACCACCAGCTCTCACCCAGCTTCGTTTCCCCCGATGGTGACAGATGGTCCCCTATCAATTATTGTTAGTGTAAACGAGGGGGTGGGAAGAGCGCATGCTGCCCACTGATTCCGGGTTTGACAGCAAGCAGGCTCCCCCTCCCAGGGTGGAAACTAAATGAACACAAAGCCAGGGCTGCAACGTGCCCAGCAGGTCCCCAAACCACCTTGCACCACCCTCACGGTGGGTGGCTCTCTCCGCGGGGCTGGTGCCTCCCTTCCACCACCATCACCCATGCAGAAGCCAAGGCCTGGCCGCCACCCGGGCAGTGGCAGGGTGGGCAGAGCAGGCAGGGCTTGGGCTTGTCCTTGCCCCGGTGCCTGGGCTGACCACGTGTTTCAGGACCACTATCATTCCACAGGGAATACCAAGCAGGACCTAAAGCGGTGGTGAGCGCAGCTCGGCACGTGTCAGAAAGTTCCCGTGGTGCTTACACAACTCTGAGGGCTGACACCTGGTGGGTGTGGGCTTCTAAGCCTCCAGAGAAGCCAGCATGTTAATTTATAAACTCCATAGGACTCCTGAACATCGGTAATCTGCTACAATTAACTCCTCGGCCACCACGAAACGCCTCCGGCTTGGCTGGTCCAGCACCAGCTCTGACAGGGCAGTGGCCATGCCAGCCGTGCCCCGGGGAGATGCAGGTTCTCCCCCTCCAGGCACCCACCCCAGCGCTCCGGGTGCCATCAGGCTAATGCCAGAGCACGCCCAGCCCCGCACACAGCTCACCCAAAAAACCTCCTCTCATGAAGGGCAGCACAGCACCTGCCTGCAACAGGAACACACCGGTTTCACGCGAGCCCCCGCCGCTGGCTGGATTGTACATCGCACCTCCTCAAACTGGGGATTTGCTGTCAAGAAACCCAATCAGGAGAGAGGCAATACTTTTAAAAAATTATGAAGGCTTTCAAGTTTATTTGTTCTAATTACCCAGCTGACAGCTAAGAGGAGGAGGAGAAAATCATTGGGGTATTACCGCTACAAAACAGTTGTAATTGAATCATTCCAGACAATAAAACAGATGCAGGTCACAGGCAGCATGTCGCTCCCCCCGCGCCAGCCCCCCAACACCCCTCGCTGCTGCACCACAATCAAAACACACCAATACAAGGAGATACTGCCCAAAGAGCGGCTGCCTACTCCTGCTAATGGAAATGCAAGCGTGTTATCTGCGCCTGTCACCCACGCACAGAGCAGGAGCCTCTGTGCGGGCGTGGGGATAATGAGTTTACAGGCTGCGGTTCGGTTCCCTGCGATGTGCAACGGCCTTTCCTGGGCAGTGGGTGCAGCTCTCCCCCAGGACCCCTCACAGTGGTGACAGCAGGCGGGTGGCGGCGCAGGGGGGATCGTGCTGACTGTGCAGCTGGGACACGGGGTGAGCCACCCCCAGGGACGGCGATGGCTCAGGAATGCTGAAGGGAGCCGCCAGCTCTGCAGGCTGTCACCCAAGGCTTTGCCCAGGCTGCGCTCCTGGCTACCAGAGCCACAGGTCCTGCCTGCTTCTGGGCTTCTGCTGGTCTCTGGGCTCACCCCAGCCTGGCACAGCAAAGCCTGGGCTGCGTCACCACAGGCAAGTGCCAGAGGCACGTCCCACCCAAGCGGAATCCCAGGCAGCAGCCAGAGGGAGGCGGAGGCGAGCTCGGGATGTGCAGCCATACGCCGCTCAGAGCAAGGGGCACAGGAGAGGCACAGCAGGGTGGGCACCCCTGGGCGCTGGCAGCCCTCACCCATCCTGATTCGCCCCCTCCAAGGCCACAAGCCCGTGGCACCTGGGAGATGTTGGCCAAAGAGACAGGAGCTGGGACACAGCCCTGGCCCCAGTTCTGCAGGCAGCTGTGTCCGATGCAGCCCCCCTGTTTGGGGGGTTGGAGGGGGGCACAGCCTACACCTGGCATTTACACCCCTACTCTTGGCCAGGGCTGTAGCCCACTTCCCGGCTAGCTCCCCCAGAACGCGGCCAGGAGCGGAGACCAGCTTCCCCCCTGCCGACCCGGTGCTTTACCAAGCGCTCGCCACCCTCCCACGCAGCTCCTGCCATCCAAGGCACCCCCAAAGCGCCAGGCGCAGGGCTGAGGTTTGGGAACAGACATCTGCAGCCAACGCGCGATTCATTAGTGCTCGATACAGGCCGTTAAACACTTGCCGCACAGGCCTGCTGCCTCGGCAGCTCTGCTGGGAGCCAGCTGAGGCTGCACCTACCTTGCGGGAAGCGAACTGCCAAAGTCCAGTTCTTCCAAACCCTTAATCTGGGGCAGCGATACCGGGCAGAGCCAGGGGGTGATGGCTGTGCCCCCAGCAAGGGCTGCTGCCCCCCAGCACTCCTCCTCTGCCAGAAGCGTGGTAGGAAAACACAATGCAAGCAGTGGAGCATGGGAAAACCACTGCATGGCTCCCATTTGAGGACCAGCCCCCACCGCTTCAGTCCCCCCCGGCCGGACAGGGTAAGCAGAGCTACATTCACAGAAGTCCAGTTTAAGACATTTTTATTCCTCTGCATGTTACACAGTGTTTAAGAAAATACAGGATCCCTTTTGACATTCATACATTTTTACAGGGGAAAAATAGGTTTCTCTATGAGGGTCATTAAACTTGTGCATTCCCAGGCCGACTTCAGGAGGTCCTTGCCCCCTCCCCGGGTGCCAGGCCAACCCCCTCTGTTCCCGAGCATCACTGCCCCAGCGCCCAGAGTCCAGGCCTGCAGAGCAGAGCTCGTGTCATCATCTCAAGCTGAAAGAAAAAAAAATAAATACAGTGCCTAGTATTTCCAGTTCCACTTTCCAATAGCTCCCACACTGGATACCGCAAAGGAAGAGCTGGGGACAGGGAATGACCGGACTGTGCACACGAATATCTAAGAGACTCACATTAGTGTGCGTGACTATCTGTAACAGGGAAACAGGTTAATCCCGTTTGCTAGAAATCTAGAGGAAATATAAATAAGGGTTCCCCACACTCGTGCATAGTCACAAACAGCTACTGCACACCAGGCTCACGCTGCCTCTGAGTGCTGCCACGCGGAGGGGGAGGGCAGCAAGGCAGAGCTACTATGAAGCTCAAGGCAATAAATCCACACACTTCACGAACGGAGCGAGGCTGCCCATGCGCAGCCCCTCTGCTCGGGGCAACGCTGCGAAAGAGGTGACAAGCGGCAGCTTTCACTCGGCAGGACACGTCTTTGTGCTGTGTCTGGGCCAAAGGCTTCCTAAGGGCAGCATCACCTACGCAGTCATTACTTCTAGGCTGCCAGTGCGCAAGAAATTCAGATTTAAACGTAGCTATAAGAAAGCAGATTGAAAAAAGCAGCTGCTGGGGTAAGACCTCTATGACCCTAGGTGGGCTGCTACTCAGAGGCAAAGCTGAGGGCCGGGAGGGAGTGGATGGCTCACTAGACGAGGCGTTAGACAGCGAGCGAGCTACCTCCCCTTGGCAGGGCTGCAGCACATCGGCACTAGCAGCAGAAAACAAAACAGATGTTACAAAAGCTTCTTCCAAGTACCAGCAGACTCCACTTGGTCACTGCAGTGAGAGAGATGCACATGGAAAAGAAGTGATACTCTAAGGCAAAGGCCTTTCTTTTTCGGGACCTTGGGACACCAGCGCAGCTAAACACCCCCTGCCCCCCCCGCCCTGGCTGCTAAGTCCCTCGCAAGCTCTCTGCCCTTCCCTAACACTGGCTGCCTCGGTACCTCCTGCCCCAGTCTTGCAGGCAAACCCCGCGCCTGCGCCCACCCCGCTCCAACTTCCCCGAGCGCCAGGCCCCAGGGGCACCCCACACCCTTCCTGCTGCTGGCATTCCTAAAGGGCCGGTGAACGCTGTCCCAACCTTAGGCCTCGCATGGAGGGGTATAAGGTATGAGCTCTACTGGGAGGGAATGGGGAGAAAGTGTCAACAAGAGACGTCGTCAATCCAAGTGGTTAAAACTCCAGTCCAAGCTGAGGGCCAGTTAGCTGGTACCGGGAGAGATTTCTGGGAATTCCTTGTAAATCTCCAAGATGATCAGTTTGTCCATCTGGCACTGCTGGCCCTCCTCCTCCTCCCCCAGGATGCGCTGCAAGATGCCCTGCAGGTCGGAGAGGCGGTGCTGGTGCTGCAGATAGGGCGTGGAGCGGATGATGGCATGCATCAGAGACAGATACTCCATCCTCAGCTGCCAAGTGGGAGGGGAGACAAAACACAGAGCACAATGAAAGATTTAAAGTGAGATAAACAAGCATGCCAGCCTCCATTACCCTACCAGTGCAGGAACAGCTGCTGCTGCACCACCAGCCAGAGAGCGACTCCAGAGGCACCTGCTTTTCCTTAAGGCTCATGAGTAGCTACGGAAAACTCTTTTCTCACAGCAACCCAGTGCTGCTCTTCACCCACTCTCAAACACATGCACATCCCCTGCCTCTTGCAATGTGAAAACAGAGAGATCCCTCCTACTACTCACAGAGGGTCCCTGTTCCCAAAGGTCCCTGGACAGAAGGGTGCAGACCACCAGCAGCTTGGCAGATCTTTCTTCAAACATGCCTTTTTACTGCTGTGTGCCGGGCAAGGTGAGTCCCCGCTTCCTCCTCAATCCCCAAGGTTGATTTGGGCACCCAGAAATGCTGCAGCCACCCCAGGACTCTTGCCTGCACCGGCAGGCCCCACGGAGGGCCAGGAGGAACACTGTTGCTTTGGGACTGTGGTCCCTTCCCCAATGCCTATGGGTTACTGTAAGCACCTTGTCTCCTGGGGAGAGATCAGCAATCTGCCGCACCAGGATGTCTATCAGGACCATCATGTCTGTGTGGTAGAAGATGCTGGCTGTATCCTTGCTGGCAAAGATGTCCTGCAGAAACTTCAGCACTGAGTGCGGTGGCTGAGGCTGATGCTTGAAGATACAAACCGGATCATCTGGGCAAGGCAGAGAGACTGTGCTAAGCCACACGCTCCCCGTTGCCCCCCTCTGCCATCTTTGCTGCACATCCCTTCATTAGACCTTACAGGCTTTGGAGAGGACACTGCCCCCGGCCTCGGCCAGCCACTCCCTGCCTGTGGCTGACTTTTGTGCTGGCAGACCTTAGTGCCTTGCACAAAGCTGCGCAATCAGGATAGCAGCTCTGCAGGGTACTAAGCGGAGACCAAACTCATTAGCATTAGTATTAATCATTGTTTATGTTTCACCTACCATCCCAGGTGAGAGCTCATTAGCACATCGCCTCTCAGTGCCTCCCCTTTTTGCTCAACAGCTACCACTCGTTTTCTCCCCAGTTAAAGTCTGGTCCAGTGACCCCTCTTGAAAAGCCTGTCAGAGGCTGTACCAGAAACGAGCTTTCACCACAGAGACCAGGCTAGTACCATCCCAGAAGCAAGTAAAGAAACACTTCCAAGTTTAAATGAGCCACCACATCCTATTCTCTTCTAAAACATGACCCCAAGGGGGGCTCAGGGCACTGCAGTCCCCCCTCAGCAGTTGTCAGGAAGGCAGGCAAAAGAGAAGCATCTTCATTAGGTTGTGGCCCCCCTCTTTCTTCCCCCAATCCCTTGCAGTAAGGTGATCCCTGCAGAGAATCTGGCAAGGAAAGGTCTAAACAAACGCTTTGGGAGAAGGCCAGACAGAAGAGCACTGAGATGCTGGCTGCCCTCAAGCTGATATAGTGTGGAGACAGTGATTTGCAACCCCAAACAGAACTAAAGCCAGAGTAAGATGAGCTGCAAGCATCACATGATGAGTTATTTACCAGTAAATCAACAAATGAATCTCAGGCAGCAAAGCCCCTTTGCTCCAGAAGGTATTAGAAAGCACAATAGTGGCATGCAGCACAGGCAGAAATACCTGGCACTGCTCTTCCTGTGGAGATCTCCAGCTTTCTAGCAATCTGCTTTGCAAAAGCTCTACATGTACAGTGGATTTCACTCTTTGCCTGGAGCGGACACAAAGCTAACCCTCTGATGGTGATTCTGAAATAGGAAGTTCCACTAAGCAGCATTTCGGAAGGGGAGACCTCCCTCTGGATCTGTCCCCCTGGGCAGATGATTGGTCTGTGTGCCAGCACTGACGAAGCCCTGTCTGTCCAAGGACGAAGTGGCCCAGGACCAACTTTCCTCCCAGAGAAGAGCTTGCCCACATCGCGGTCGGCCCTGCCGTGAGATGGGGCTGATCTGACCCAGAAGTACAGGCAAATGGCAACCCAGAAGCCTACATCCTCTCTTCCTAGGTGCCATCAGCATCGCTTTATTCTTTGTGCAGCTCCATCCTCAGCAATGCAGCCTGTCACCCTCACAAACTCACCAGAAAGCAGCACCTCCTGCCTGAGCCAACAGCTCCTCAGCTACCTGCATCCCTGACACATCCCGCCCCTTAACGAGCACCCAGCTCCTCTCCCTGAGTCACCATTAGCTGCACCCCCTGCCAGGCACGTAATAGTGCCGCCAACACTCACCTCCCCTGTTCAGCAGCAGCAGCAGCTTTTCTGTGAAAGTCTTGACATTCGAGTGCTTGCTTATTGTAGTCATGATCACGCTGTGTTCTGGAACTAAGGGAGAAACCTGTTCAGCACATCCCTTTGTTTCCTGAAGGCCACAGTAATAAAAAAACCCCACCATAGTGGAGGGCTCCTATTTTGCATCTGCGCTCTGCAGAGCTTTGTGGAACCACAGTCTATCAGGGCTATGAAAAGCTTCAGCCCCACACAGTGGGTGGGCAGGGAGAGGGAAGGTGAAATAAACCTGGAAACAACGCATGAAACACTTGGGACTTCATGCTTTCTGTGTGCATCTGATTCATATGTGGGCTCCAGTTCTGCCAGCCCAGTACTGTGAAACACCTTGCAAAGGCTTTATGTTGTCAAACATGACCTCTGCTCACAACCCTCTGAAGCCAAAGGCTCCACTCTCTGGCATCTTCTTTCTTCGTATCAGCAATGCTCTGCAGGCATTTATTGCCTCGCAAGGTCTCACAAGAAGGGACAACCAGGTCCCAGGAGCATGCCAGAAAGGAAAAATTGTTCTTCCCAGCACCTGGCACCATGCTGTGCGAAGGCAGGGGCTGAAGACTTCTAGTAAATGTCCTCTAGCCTGCTTTAGCAGTGATCTGTTGTAACTAAAACATGTTTATCCTAGCAGACCTTATGCATGCAAGTGTGCACACTCAGAAGCATCCAAACAGCACAGTGTGGCTACTTCTGTGGCACAGGGCTGGCAACCCTATAATACTTCACAGGCTGCAAGGTGCTTTAGGATCCTTTACATTGCAGGGCATCAATATAAAATGCTTTTAGGAAGAGTTTTTTAACTAATGCTGCACCACTGAACTGTAAGATAGATGAATCTTGCAGACAGAGGAATAAAAAAAATTCAATCCACTAAGCAACCTGAACATCATTTAACATGTTCTTAGCATCAGAGAACAAGTCACTGCTCTCAGCTACACCCCAGGTGGGCAATAATCCCCCAGAAACACACTGTCTGTCATGCATTATTGCCTAATTACTGCAGCCAGGAAGTATATGGGTAAGTGCGAGAAGGGGTAATGAATGAAAGCAGCAGAGGCCATACTCAATCAGTCTCTGTGCAATCAACTTTCACATGAAATTAGAAACTTTCACATAAATTTTAATGAAGCGCAACTCAAAATAACAGGTAAATTACTGGACACGGCCTCGCTGCTTTATCCTCTCCTCTCTCCATGAAGCCAAGGATAAAGCCATGAAGCAGAACAAGAGGAAGTAATCAACTAAAACCAATTGAAGCAACAGGAGATTTTGGGTTAAGGAGTGGCTCCTTTTAGCAGGACGTGGAACTGCTCTCCAATCTTCCAACAACAGGCTTCAAAACTTGCCGGCAGCGAGAGGGCAAATGCCCTTCTCCAGGGGCCAGTTGTGTTGATTGTTCTCCAGGAGCTCAGGAGGGGAGGGAGGACAGAGAATGAGGGTGCTTCGGAGAGAGCGCAGCTCAGGCCAACGTCGAACAGCCTGGCCCCAACACACGGGTACTGAATGACCGTCAGGAGGTGCAGACGGGTAAGCAGAAGGTTTGTCAAGACTTACAGAAGGCAGAGGACTCTCCTTCTGGACTGGTAGTGAGAAATGCCTGCTGAAGCATTTTCTCTCCCAAATCAGCTGTGCCTACGAGTCAACCCCGCTCATGTTCTGCAAGTGCAGCCCAGCAACTTGATCCAGGCAGCGTGGAGGTACAGAGAGCCCCTGGGCTTCACGGAGCCACTGTGCCCCAGAGGGTCAGTTGGCTGGCCATAGGCTCTCAGACAGGTTTTGCCTCTAGGGTTTTGCACAATATTTAAACACAACATCTTGCCAGAAGCTAGATGAGCTGCAGAGGTTCTCATAGCACTGTGAAGACCCAGCGAGATCTTCCCTCCCCATTCTTCACACCCTCACTCCAGACCACTGAAATCCTGTCAAGGTAGAGCAGCACCAAACCCACCTGGAATGTGGAGATTGAAGGCCAGAAGGACATTGACAAATAAGTCAGGCAGCTGGTCAGTGGTGTCTGAGGGCAGGCCATCCTCAATCACATCCAGCAGGAACTGCACAAACTGAGAGTTGAGATGTTCTGCGCAAGGACAAAGAGGGGCGTTTACATCACAGTGAAAATAAACAACGCAACAAGGGATGATGCAAGCCACCTCTCTGTGCTTTTATGCTTAAAAAACATTAGTGGAGTGCCAGTGTCAGGCTCCAAGGAATTAACAACCCTGCAAGTGGACTGGACAGACTACCAAAGTGTCTGTGTGGGAAACAAGTGGCTCAGAGAACTATCCGCAGTGCCGGGGAATGCTGAAAGTTGGTCCCCCGCTGTCCATTTTTTGGTGTAAATACAACATCTGCTCTAGCTGTTGTTGCAGCCTCACTGCTGCCAACAAAGGCTTCAGGTAGGAATAGATTTGTATTCTTGACCACTGGTTTAATCCATCTATTTAAAAAAAAAGTAATCATCCAGATCATTAGTAATAACCCATTTTTCAATTTAGTATTAGGAAAGCTCAGGAGCTCATGCAAATAAGTCCACCTGCAGGAACTAATTGCCAGGGTTACATGAGGAGGGAAAAGCAGGAGGTGTGGAGGCTCATTCCACCATCTCTACTGCACCAGCTTAAATCTTCTATGTGTTTACCAGGGTGTTAAAGTGAAGCTGCTGAGGAGATGCTTACAAAAATCTTTACTGCATTTCTAGGGAAACTGAGCCCAGAGTTTCCCAAATTCGGGGAACACAACATGGCCTGGGGAAGAAGCAGGCAGGCAGGGCTGTCTGACTGAAGGCTGGAATGAAAGGATAGAGAGTGAACCAGGCAGATCTCGCACAATGTTTGCACTTCCTTATTGACTGCGATACCCTTAAATCATCTCCACTTTCCCTAAGAGCTTGAAATACACAGGGCGGCACTGTCCTGTTAGGAGAGAGACCAGGAAGAGGCCACATTATGCAGCTGACAGCTTTAGTGGGCGTTGATGGAGTGATCCGGGCTCTCAGCCTCATCAGCAGACAGAACGTCTCTGAGGGAAGTAAGAGGTGCATGCTTTCACCAGGGCAGAGGTAAAACAAAATGCTGCTTAGTCACAGTGATGGGAAAAATCCACCTCTTCTCTAGCATGGCATCAGTCCTCCACTGCTCTAACCCAGGTTTGTGCTGCTCTCTCAAGAAATCTGGCATCTCAGCCCAGTGTTTCAGCAGCCAGGCTCTATTGATAAAGATCAGACCCTACTCTTGCCCTGCTTATGCTGGGCTTTCCCATAGTTGTCCCCACCTTGGCCACCAGGAAAGGTCCCTTCCCTGTATCTGCCGGCACCCCCTAGATGTCCCACCAGCAGCTCTGCTGTCCCACCCAGCCATAAGCACAAGCTGCTCTTACCGTAGTGATGATATGGCAGGGGCTCCCCCATGGAGAACATCATTGCCAACACCAGTGCAGAGTAGCACATCTTTTGATGATCTGCAAGATAAAGGTCCTGCCATTAGTTCTTCTGAGGATGCAAAACACTCTTCCCCAGCTGCAGCTGAGAAGTCACACATTTAACACAGACATTTAACACTGACTGGACTGCTCCTCATTCCTGTATTTACTGAGATATAAGGATGTTTTTCCCCCGCTGTTTAAGCACATCACACACCTTCTGTGCCATGCATTTCCAAAGCAATTTAAAAATAATCACAACAAGAATTCTTGATTTTTTTTTTCCCCTCCACTTAAGAGAATCTGGCCAAATTTTAACTGAATAATTAAAAACCTCCCCTGCACAGTCCCAGGACACGTCCCAGAGTTATGCAATTACTGAACCCAGAAAAAGCATCCATCTGGCCACCTTGAAATACTGCCTGTTCCAACCAACACCACCCCCGGACAGCTATGCTGCTTGTTACCGTCTCTGCACCGCTGTACTTTCCCTACCTCAGCTCTGCCTGGAGGTATAGAAGGTCTCCGGGGAGACCAGATCACTGCTCACGACTTCAGCTGTGCATCTGCCCTCCTCCCAGGCCATGCGTGTCTCCAACATTAATACAACCCTCAGCCTGCTACTCCAACACAATTTTGGCTGGCAGCAGCTATACATGAACGCTCCACAGAACCACCGCCTGTGCCTTTCCTGAATTTCAGTTAACAGATCCACCTCAACAGATATTTGCAAAAGAAAATAAAGTCATGGAATACGATCTGTGTCATCATCAAATGTAGCCTCTGTCCAGTTCAGCAAGTCTGATGACGATAGGAAATTAAGTATTATTTTTATAAAGTAGGTTACCATACATGAATAAAGTTCAGCTATATCTGCCAAAAAGAGCCTAGGGGCACTTGTTACAAGGAAAAAAACCTGACCCAAACTATTTTCCTTACAGCAGAATAAGGTCCCTTCAATGTATGATGCTTCTCCCGACAGTACTGCTTCCCTGCACGATACATGCTGGTTCCAGTACTCCCTCCAAGCCCTTCAAGATATTTCACTTCTCTATGCACAAATGAATCCATCTCTAAGCACCTGCACCCTGCAGTTTGGTTTTGACTGCGCAGGCTGATGCCTTCACTGTCACTGCATACTCCTGGGCTGGGCAAAGGACTTGCAACACTTGGCAGCTCTCAGGTTTACTGTTAGCACAGGGGGAAAAATGCTAGCGAGTCATTCCAGCCTCATGTCCCTGGAAAGTCAGCTCTGTGAGCAAAGCCTCTATAAACAAAGAACATGCAGACTTTGTCGGAGCTCCACGAGATGCCAGAATTTTCAAATAGCAAATAGTTTAGGTAAAAATAGATCATTTGGGGCTTAACCAGAGATACTACAGCATTAACAAGATTAAGAGTTTGTAGGAGAGCACTCTAGACCATGTGGCAGTAAAGGAAAGCTGGAAGCTGCTGCTTACTCTTGGTAAACGAGAGGGAGAATATTCAATGACTTAAATATAATTCATACTTATATAAGAAGCTCTCAGCTATAAAGTGTCAGCAATGCCAAAGCTCATTGTAGCAGCAAAAGAAGCTGACAAACTGTTCACCATGCGATTTCTTCATTCTTTCCTCCACAGCTTTGGGAGTTGGGTCTCAGAGGCAGGATACTGCAGTAGGTAGACATAAGGACCTGCTGTTCCCATGTTCCTAGTAAGGCTTTCATGAACAAAACATTTTCTCTCATTGCATCAGGAGCAATGAAATAATGATCTGAGAATGAGAAGCCAGTGATAAACATGTGGTTGTAGCAAATATGGAGGAAGAGATTAATTAGACATGGGAGAGGGGAAAGTAGCTTTATGTGTTCTTGACCTATCTGCCATGAACTGATGTCCACTCATCCCAGTTGAGAGCAGACTCCACTAGTACGTGACAAATCCTGTCATATTGGCCTAAGGATGCTGAATCAAAGGATATTGAAACCAGTCAGAAAGCTGAATTTAGGGCAAATCCAGATTAACCTGATGCACTCGCTCAGCATAGACTCTACAAGTTTTTGGAGTGTCCCAGCTGCAGCAAGATTCATCCAAGACTCACCATGCTGAAAGAGAGAGTTGTTGCCAGTCAAAGCACAGCTGCTTTTTTTTTTTTTTTTTCCTTTTTCTTCCAGAGCAGCACCAGTGGCTGCAAAAAAGTAAACAGCATTAATACAACTCTCCTGAAGCAGAGGGCCTCTGGTGACGACAGACTGGTAAGTGTCACTCAAGTGGCCGTGACAGACAGGAAAGATGTGGCTGTTTGCTCACCAGCCTGCATTTCCAAAGCCTACTGGTAAGAAAGCTGCTATTAGGTATGAAAGATATTTCTCAGAGGCCTTCAGAGACCTCTAAAGGCCTTCCAACCTCTAAACACAGCAGGGCAAAATCCGGGCACTGGGAGCAGACATGGGTGTCTACAACCAAATTGAAAAGAGCCCGACAGCTGACTCGCATGCACACTGAGCTGCGACAACGGAGAAAGTCACGATTACAGACTGGATTATCCCCGTCTGTTTTCTTTGGAATTGTTCTGGCTAATTCTGCCTCACTGTGGCTTATTCTAAGCTCTTCAAATGCTGATAGATGTGCAGGCCAGCCGCAGCAGAGGGAAGTGGCTGTCCAGAAGCAATAAGACCCGAGCATCTGGCAGAAGAACTGGCCAGCAGCCAACACGCCTGCATCAGCCCCAGGGTAAAGTGCCTTCTCATCAAAGGCACCCAGCATCCACGCACAGAGCTTCTGCCTCAGCTGCTCTTCAGTAACAAGCCAGGAGGGACCCTGCAGAGCTGCTGCAGCCAGTCCAACGCTCCCCAGTTGCTTAGTGCAGGCACTGATTGCTCTGGCCCCTGCCACCCACAGAAGGGATTAGCTATTCCACACTATGTCATAGATCAGCTGCTATTCCCCAGTTTTTAGTACCAAAATAAGCTCAAGTCATTCTAGGATTCAAGGTCATGTTTTCACACAAGGTACCACTTGCCATTTGCTGGCAGGACACGGAGCAGAAGGCATCAGAATGGCAGAAGGGAACTACTAATGCCCTAAAACACCTCTGAAGGACAGACACGTTTGGGCCAAGGATGGTTACTTCTCCGCAGCCGTGCCGTGAAGGCCAAGAGGACTGGATGCCACACAGATGACATTTGTGCAAGTGCCGGCCATAAGCCTAGCACAAGGAAGACAGCATGGGATCAGGACACTGATTTGTGAGTCTCCTGTAACCAAAAGGTCTGTCAGCAAAGGAAGAGCAGCTTTTCATCCTTCGACTGTACTGGAGGGGAAAAAACCCTCACCTTGAGATGAAGAAAGAGATGAAAGAAGAGATGCTACAGAGCTGCAGGTTGGCAGTTCAGAGGATGTAGCAGAGCCATTTTTCACCCACTTTCACTGCAATGCTTTTTAGGTCCCCAAGCAGAGCTAACCCTTGCTGGGAGATAGGCCTGCTTCAACCAGAAGTGCTACATGGAGATCAGCAAAGGTGTGCAGAAGTCACTGAGGTCAGAGCTCGATGGTGCCTCATACCAAGAGGCCAAGTTAGCTGGGCTGTCTGGGATGATGCAGCCCCCGGCAAAACGCCCTGGACAGCAACGCTGCGGCCAGGCAAGGAGTAACAACGGTGACCAGCCTGCCCTGCCTGCACGAAGGCAGCTCGGGGAACAGCGCAGGAGAATGAAGCCTGTTTGGGCATGGTGCAGAAGACACTCACCTGGAGACAATCTCTGGATTAGTGATGGATTCACGATAAAGTTTATTTTTGGCAGCACAAAATTCGGAGTAATGATACCACAGAAGCACAGTCATAGTCCCATAACCAAGTATTACTTGCCTCTGGGGCAGTAAAACCTCAGCTTAGAGAAGCATCTCATGCATAACCAGATAAAACACCAACAGTGTGATAAGTTCACTGCATAGAACTGATAAGCAGTGGTAGCACAAAGAGAAAGTGTAGTGACACAGGCACAATGATCTCCGTGCCACACCACACCACCAGTGCTTTGGTCTGCCCTGAGCTGAAATGGTATTTTTCAGGCACTCCCCACCTTTGAAATGCCCACGCTTCAAAGCATCTAAGTAAAGACAAGTGCAAAGCCTTCTGCAACAGGCTTGATTTTCACCCCTTTCCAGGCACCAGATTAGTGCCATTAGTCCTGTCCACCACACAGTTGGGTTGGCACAGTCTGTGGTGGGATACTGTGGACAGGGATGTCTATTATGCACACCCAAGGTGGTCATCTCGGACATTACTTGGCTCACATGAAATGGATGCGATGGTCCCTGTTCTGCGCAGACTTTTCAATCCCTACACAGTCTCATCACCAAATCATACTTCTCTGCAGCTGCACGACACCTGCAGCAAACCAACAGGCTACAGACTGCAGTCAGGGCAGCAAGGCTGCAAACACTGGGGCTCTTCTGATTTTATCCACATGGTCACTCAACAGCTACTTCACTTGTGGGTCATGGTTAGCACAAAACAATGGATTTTCAATATCCCTTTATGGGAAAAAGTAGTACATGCCACTGCCAGCACTGGTGGCTTACAAGCTGACTTCAAAATGGGGAGCAAAGCTGTGACTGCCCAGGGCCAGGCACGTGTGGGAAGCTGGAAGGTAACATCAGGGGAGTATTACTACATGTTCACCTTGTTTTCAGGTGAGAACCTGCAAGAAACACCTCAAAGATCTGGTACAGAGTGCTGAGAAAAAATGTCCATACGAAGCTGCAGAGATCTTCCTTGAGATCTGCAGGTGTCTCTTGTCAGTGTCATGCAACAAAACTGGAACAGCTCAAGCTTTAAGACACCTACAAGAAGTGACACAACTAATTAATGGAATGTTCAAGAGCTAGACGGCCTTGCACCACTGGACTGAAACATCCCCTCCCATGCATTCTCCACTTACAGCTGTAATAATAACCTGAATAACTTTAACAACAGACACCAATCTCCCCAGAGCACCAGGCACATAGAGGTATCCGGTAAAGAGGAGCCACATGTTCCTGGGGACCTGTGTACAGCAGCTCTGGCTCACCTTGTGTGTGAGTCTGCATGTCCCGGGCCAGCTCCATGGGCAACACAGAATTTACAAGCGTTGAGATAACTGCAGCATCCAAGTTGCACATGGCTCCAAAGCACTTCAACAGCAGCAGCCGTAATGGCACCCTGTGTTCCTGCAAAATCAATTTATTAGGTGAAATGATGTCCCAGATGAGGGCTCACTCTAAGGCAGAGTCCTAACTGTTTAGAAGCCCCAGACCCTCCCAGGGTGACAGTGAATCCAGAAGCTCTACCAGCTTTTAGCAACAGCATCGGAGTCATTTTACAGTAATGTTCACGACCAGAATGTGGCACATGTGGTCAGAAGGCGTGCGGCAGCCAGAACTCAGATCTGAAACACTGCACTTCATCCACTAAATGAGATACAAATCGACAACCTATTCCGGTCCCCAGCAAACCCAGATTTAATTTGCTGGGTAGCACATGAAGGCTTTGTGAATGCTGCTCTGAAGGAGGTTTCCCGACAACACAATATTTGCAAGCCCTCTTCAGCGTGTGATGGGTATTGAACAGGATGGGAGCAGCTCCTCCACTGTGAAGCTGTCGGGTTTGCGCTGGGAGCAGAGGGTATAACCAGAAAGTTTTGGGACATGCAGGGATACCAGCAAAGATGACAGTCAACCTGCAGCTCCCACGCAGGAGCTCTGGTGCTGGGGCAACCTTCATACTCCAGCCTCAGCTAACAACTCCAGGGTTCAGAGAACAGAAGTGAGCCAAGCCCTGGCACTGGACAAGACAGCAGCCAGGACAGGAGGCCCAACTACTTTCCACCTGGTCAGGCTTCCTTGAAATCCTGGTCAGAGAGAAGGATGCAGCGAAAGCCAGCAGGCTCCATTATGCCCAGCCTGCCTTCCCACTGCTCTCAGATATGCTACAGTCCCCTGACGCTGAGCTCTAGGTTCAGACACAGAAGTGCCAGATGAAAGCTAAATGCCACAAGGCTTGATGTGCTGTGGCTGGGGACTTAGGGACAGGATGGGGGCAAGTTTCCAACCCCGACAGAGTCCTACAACAGCATGTTCCAGGAAGGAGAGGGGCAAAGCAACACCGCATAGGCGTTGAAAGCAAAACTTCCATTTCTTCCTCTGAATACTGATTTCCTTCCTCACTCCCAAGGCTTCTACTCACAACCTACTTTCCTAAGCAAAGCTACTTACTAATGCACAGGAGTGCATCAATGAAAGGAGTAGCAGTCAGAGCCTGTCAGCTTTCCCAAGGCATCCTCAGAAATCCTTCCTCTAGATATTAGCGATGCCAGTTCTGGCCCACGAAAGAGCTAATAAAAGCAGCAAGCTTTACCCTTCACAGTGCTAGCTAGTGCTTCAGAGTCTATAGCATCCTCTGCTCTGCCATACAACATGCATATCGTAGCACTGACATCAGCCAGCACACAGAAGAGATGAGCTGCAACTCCATCGAGTTCACAGAACTGCCCCATCCAGGAGGAACGTCTTACATATATTCATCATAGCAACCCTGCTCTTTTGTATCTTCAGGGAAATCTCAAAAACAGAAATTTGATGTGTTCTGCCACCTTACCATCTGATAATATGCCACAAGGGACAGGACGGATTCAAACTCATTCTTCTTGCACATTTTCTTGCAAACTTCTGGGTCTGCATCTGTCTGGAAGCAGAAATGAATAGGTCAGCCCAGTGGCACATCAAAGGAGCAAGGTGCCTCCTGCAGGGACCTCAAGGGAGGCCAGCTGCTTTCGGATCTCAGTAGCCCCAGCCCAACTATCTCACAAGGAAACTGAAGGCAGAGCACAACGACAGCTCAAGAACCGCCACCCTGCAGATTCTGCATCAAAGTGAATTCTTAAGAAACATCTAAAAACCCACAACCTGAGGAGCACCTTCATGAATTCATCATGCAGTTACACAGGGCAGCTCCAGAACCATTCCCATCCTGAGAACTATTGTACATCTCCCACCCCCACATTATGAGGAAATGGTTGCACAAAATCCCCCTCTGCCTTGCCCTGGAGGCCCACAGCGAGGCGGCACAGGCCGTGTGTTGAGTGACAAAGACACTGGTATTTATTACACACACACAAAAAAAGAAATCTGTTCTGCTTATGTCAGAACTGGAGAGGAATACAGAACAGGTGCCAGAGCAAACCCCGCACCGGCACTCATAACACAGACCATGTCACTGCACTGCACAACAGTTCCCATATTGTCACGGTCCCCATGCACAGATGGGATTGTACGTGCTGGCAGCAGCATTGGGACAGTATTTCCCGCTGCTCCTCGCTCCGGGGATGTGCCTCTCCTGCATGCACAGATGTGGCGGGGCACTTTATACTTCCTCACAAAAATAGCTTTAAGCTCACTTTCAAGACAACCAAAGAATTTTCTTTGCATTTAATGGGCCTCTACCCACAAGTATGTCCCAGCCACAGAGGATATTTTAAATGAAAGACATTTTAAAACAATGCAACCAGGAGGACAACAACCCTCACAGCAGACTTCTAGGTTTTCTGTGGGAGGGTGGTTGGGTATTTTTTGGAGGTGAGGGTTTATATTCTCCTGGGATAGGTAAATACCACAGTTACCATGAAGAATGGCTCTGTAACACTTTTCAGAACAGCTTTGTAAGGCGGAGTGGAAGGCAGCTCAAGACGGCTGCAGACCCCACACAGGAGGGCAGGGCTTCACATTGACAGTAAAGGATGCACAAGAAACCTGCGCCTTCTGAAAGAGCAGACCCAATGGCAACACAGGGGCAAAGGAGGTCAGAAAAAAGGAACTTTGCTGGGGCTGTCTGCTCTGCCTTGCCTGTAAAGAGAGAAATTTACTCACCAGGATGCGAAGCAGCTCTTCCAGGTAGCAGCAGATGACGTTCTCATCCTCATAGAGTGCCCAGCTACGCTGCTGAGCATCATCCTTGTGCCTGGCCAGATCTGCAAAGATCACCTCCAGCCGCTGCTCGTCATGGCAGATCTGTCCCGAGGGCAGCCCCGCACTCAGATTCTGCAGGATAGCAAAACCACTGGTTAGTGGGGTCCTGACAGCTAGCTGTTGTTTGGGTGCCTGTTTCCTCTAATCTTTGTCTCGGGACTGGCAGTTGACCTCATTCAGTCAAAAGCTGGCAGAAAAAATCAGCAAGTTTAAGACGTGTGTTATTTCAGCTCTCATACTTTTGGGGCCTCTACCCGCCTCCTTTTCCTGTACAGCTAATGCAGCGAATGAATCAAAATAGGTGCCAGAACCAGTGCATGGTCAGAAAGTCTTTAAATCCAAGCTGCCACCACCCTACTGGAGCATTAGCTGTCTTCTGAGGATGTTAAAGAATGCAAGAAACCTCACTCAAAGAAAGCTACACCCCTTTTTTCTTATTGCTTTTAGTAACCTAAGGCTGATCTGTCCAATCCAACGTTCCCAAAGCTGTGAGAATTTGTACCTGAACCCCTCCTAGATCACAAAATCGTAACCTTCGAGCACCCACACACATCACAAACTTCCCCACTTCTCTTTGCAGCAAACCGGAAGGTGTTTGCAGAACAGCACCAGCTGCCTGCCTGCCCTGGGCAGGGCGAATGCTGCAGTACAGGGAATTCTCATTTCCTGTAAGAGGGGGACTTAAGGCAAGAAGCCAACTCAGATGACCACAGCCCTCTGCACATTTCATAACACTTACAGGAAAACCCAAACTGCTTGGTAAGAGCACTACACTCAGAGCCAGCTAAACCCTCATTCACCCTTCCCACAGGGCACCCAAATGACACTGAATCTTTCGCAAAAGCAGCCCAGCGCATGCCAAGGGCATGGGGCAACCCAACCTCACTGAACCTGAAGGCACTCTATTACCTGCACATGAAAGAAATAAAACACTGGTTTCCTTCTAGGCGCAGGCATCAGGCAGGTGTTCAGAAGCCCTTCAGAGGACATGCTGTAGACTCCAAAAATCATCCCGAGAATGAGGAAAGCCAAACCAGCCTGGCATGGGCCAGGACCACTGCCAGGCAGCAGCTGAGCACAGCTCCAAGCTCACCTCCAGTAAGACAGGTGTGTCCTGGACACCAAACCACCACGCTGCACAACTGCCTCCAGGAAGAAGTTCCCTTCACCGCCCCCCTCCCTCCGACCTGACAAATTACAAATCTTCCTGTAATCCTTGACTCAGGAGCAAGCACTTGCATGGTACTCTAAACACCAACTGCTCAATACTAGGTCTGCCATCTTCTGCAGCAAGGATGGCAACCAGTTGATCTTGGGCCGCTTCGGTTCTGCTTCCTTCCAAACAGCAGAGCTCAACCACTGTTCACAGCTGCTCTGAAGCTCGTAGCTACAATGCAGCTAACTCAGCAAATCTTACTGCACATTCGCCTTTCTCAAATTGCTGTCAACTGCAGCCCCACCACTTCGACCCCATACATAACCCTTGCCATGAAGGCTTCACTGTTCAGTTGTCTTTGCTACACTTTTCCTCTCAGAAAGAGAGAGGGTTAGCCAGGCAGGAGTTAACCTGCCCCAACAGCTGCTGTTGGGTGTGATTTAGAGTAAGCCTCTAGGACCCAAGTATATCATATGAAATACCTGGTTTCCTGAAAGCAGAGCAAGAAGGTGGGACCAGCACATGGAACCAAGCTGATTACAGGTCATGAGCCCAAGCACCATTAAGAGAGGTAAGGACTAATTTGCAGAAGAACTTAAATTATATACACAAGGGTTTGGCAGCAGTGACAACAAGCAGCAGGATTTTAGCGAGGTGGAAGAGAATCAAGCTGAGAAATTCAAACAACGGTGAAAACCCACTCACTGAGACCAAACCCTTAACAATGTTTGGATGAAGCTGTCTTGCAGCGTGCAGTGACAAGTCATGATCATTGAGTGTGAAAAGGCCTTTACCACTACCAGACAGGACACCCTGCTACTACAGCATGTCTTCTCCTGGAAACCTGGAGAAGACTTCGTCCTGTCCTGGTGCAGCTCCTTTCAAGAGGCTGGCTGTACGGCCAGGGGCAGCAAGCCTTTAAGCAGACTTGACACTGCAAGCAGAGCAGAAGGATTTTGCACAGAGACACGAGCCCATGTTTTGTGTCGGTGGCGACACACGCACAGTCGCACACCCACGACACCGGCACAAGCGAGACTGCCAAGTGCAGGGGCGGCGCCCTTCCTGTGCACCTTCCACCCTCCAGCCCTTTCTGGGAAACCACTCCAGTTTAACTGCAATGTCTCATCTGCTTTATTAGAGGCAGAATTTTTAGTAATTTGCTTCAGGGTATTTGGGGTATGAACTAATTAGGACTTCAATTCAGTGGTTCAATTTTATAATAAAAAAGTGCTCTTGTTGATGCTCATTACACAATTTTTGTCAGGCAGTTAAGGAAGGAAGGAGTGTGCTGGTTCAACATAAGCCTCTGTACGCTCTTAAAATTTTGGGAAGCTGTGGATGGCTTAGCAGGAAACCAGGTAGCCAGCTGTGAGAGAGGACAGCAGCTTTCAGGAGCTGAGCATGAACGCAAGAGGATCTCCCTCTGAATGGTGATTTATCACAGAAGCAGACACGTTAGTTAGGAGACTCACTTGGTCTTGCCATCTCCTCCTCTCTTTAGGAAGGCCTACAACGCTGCAGTGTCACCTGCCTGTCCTCGTGCATCCCAACTGCTTGGGAGAGGGTTCTCCATTTATGTACCTTACTCCTCCTCGCCAGAGCAATGCAGCGCTGGTCCTACCCAGTCCACTGCTGGGATGTCTTTTTGGATGAGCATTTTAATGAGTACTTGTTTTAATGATCACTATATTCAGCCTCTTATCACTAATCTGCTTCCTCCAATCCTTCATCCGCAGCCCTTACGACTCCGCTGAGTATCAAGCTCCTAATGGACTTGGATGAGATCAATCCATTAACAAGCTCTTCAATCCGACCAGAGTAACTACACCATGCACCGTCTCAATGCACTCTCAGCACCGTTCTCAGCCCTCCCACCACCGGGGTCAGGTCTCTGCTTATTAAACATCTTGGCAGCTAGTACAGCCTGCAGCCTCGTCATATGGTCGTTTCCAGGAATCTGCCGCAGAGCCCAGAAGCAGGAGAAGGTTTCGGTATATCTAACACCACCACTTTGCATTATCTTGCTGCTTCAAACCTTCTACCTTTTTTCCTGCCCCTAGCCCAGCAGAATAAACCCCTACAGGGTTTTTGTTCCTCCTAAGCAGTCCAAAAATCATGCTGGAAACCTCATCACACCCACACTGCTCAGAGATGGTCGTGTCTGCCATGCAAGCCCAGCTGCCATCCTGCTGAGCTCTTCCTCCCATTTCTTCCTCACCCCCTCCTATGCCTCCCACCCCACCGGCAAGCACGGTGGATCCCCAGGGCCGTGGATACACACATCTACCAGCAGCTTCCCTCCAGATGAGCCCAGATCTGCCTCTGGTAAATGACATAGCAGAGGGACAAAGCTCCTGCAGTGAAAAGCTGAGCAGCAGTTGTGTCTTGTCAAAAGCAAGTCTCCTTTAAGCAAAGCGGAATCAATGAATGAACGGGAACTGCAGGCGAGAGGCAGCCCACGTGGGGATTCAGGGCAAGGAGAGGGAGCTCGGCCACATTAGCCACAAGGTTTGTCAGGGCTTGTTGGGGACAACAGGCAGCCACCAGGCACTGATGATGGGCAGCTGGGAGCAGGTCACAGCCCAGCACTACAAGGCAAACCCCCTCCAGAAATACGTCCCCTCCCACACCAACTTCCTAACTTGTTCCTCCATCTCCTACACATCCAAGAACCATTCAACCCCACCCAGCAGTCTGTGCTGATCCGTAAGACCAAACTGAATTACACACCTTTGTCAGCAGTTTTCAAGCTTAAATTTAATGCAACCAGAGAAGGATCTGAATCACAAATGCAACACAGCAATGCTAATTTAATAAAAAGCAGGTAAGTGATTTCTAAGTGCTCCCTCTCAAGGTGTAGCTAGCTTGTGTATTAGGGAATTTTGCTTGCCTCACACTCAGTTTAATAAATCCTTAAACTCACCTCCCTAGACAAGATGTCTGCGGTACTACCACCTCCTCTCAGATGCGAGGTAATTCAGCTGAGCTGAAGGCCATCACACATCATCAATACATACTAATCCGAGTGAGTCTCTGGATGCTTGAGAGCCAGGCAGCATCTATATTATCTTCAGTTACGTTCAGATTTCAAACAAGTTTCCATGAAAGCCAGCTCCAGTTTAAACAGTCACTGCAGCAATGCCTTCAAAAAGAGGTTTAATTTCCCTTTGCGCACCTTGCCCAGTCACTATGCTGCTCATCAGGAACCAACTCAAGAACAAGAAGAGGGGCCATTCCCAAGGCCAGGCCAAATCCTGACATGGGGAAGCCAACTCAGCACATCTGCTCCTGCAGATCAGGATTCCCCAAGTAGTATGGTACATCTGAAGCACCTTTTCTAAGGTGCGAGCACCTCGGCACCCTCCTATGCTGTCCCCCAGTGTAGCCTTATGTTACCTCTCTAAAAGCTGGAGCACGACACTATCCCAGCAGAAGGGTCTTTTGCTCTCTTGAAAACACGCGCCTGAGCAAACTCAATGCTGGAGGAGCAGCAAGGTAAATATGAGGGAAGTGCCACCGCAATTCAACCTTCAGAAGGCACTGGGGATAGGAGCAAGGTAATGGATTCTGGAATTGATTTAATAAACCAGCGATCTGACTTCAAATTAAGACTGGAATAGGAATAGAAAGGATGTAACTAATTAAGGAACATGATACAAAAGGTTGAAGCCTGTATTACGTCTACTATAAGTAAAACAAAGCTTTAAATCAAAGCTGATCTCTCGCTATGTTTTAGGGGGTGGAAGAAAAACCCTGAAAAACACGCAAAAGAAGAATTGACCACGTATTTGCATGCATTGGGGTGCAGAGGGATTTCAGAAATTACAAATTAAAGAATAAAAGCCCTTGACCTAGTACTGACGACTCAGCAACAATTATACACAGAAACCCCTGAGATCATGAAACGATTTGGTATAATGAACAACACAAAGTCAACAATAATACCATTAAACTACGCTAGAGAAGCTACAGCTGTACAGCCACCCCACAACTACATGACTGCCCTTTCCACTCTTGGAGCTGTTTTTGCACACCAGCTGAACAACCTCGTCTGGGGCCAAGCCCCCATGTATCAGCAGAGCTACATATTCTGCGTGACACATGGAGGAAAAATGAACACCACAACATCTACACCTGAGCACTGTGCAAGACCAACCAGGCTCTCCTGAAAGCAGTACCACTCAGGATCAGCACGATGAGGTATTACAAGCTGGGACAGGACCTTCTGCTGTGTCACTACATAGTACTGGCCATTTTTAAGTCCCACAGATGTCCTAGGTGACAGATACCGTATCAGACATGAGTAGATTCATACCCATCCCTACACCAGCATCAGAATTTCTTCCCATCTTTATCAGGCTGGTCTGCAGCAATCACTATGAAATTGAGGTTTTCAAATCCCTTCCGCAGAAACATGACACTAAATGACTTCTGTGGAATTAAGCTTATTGTATCCCAAGAACAAGTATTAAAGATAAAAATAATATTCAAATGTTGTCCAAGGTGCAAATAACAGAAAACTAAACTTAGCATGCAAGTCAGAACATTGCTTGAAACAGCTAAATTTTTTTTTGCTGAATCTAGATCGCACATGGACGTGGTATTGTTATTGAAGTAGGAAGCAATTAACCATTGGGTTATGGCCACAAACTGAGACATGATGATTGCTTATAGGACCCTCTATTCAGCACAGACAGTTAGAGAGATTCTGATTTGATCTAAAATTTGAATGCCATCAGTTTTCCATATTCAAATGCCTCAGAACAGGTCATTGTAATCTTGCCATTAGCAATGGAACTCCAATCTTAGATGTTTATACGAAGCATACTCCTCAGGGTTGTATTTAACAAGTGGGAGCTGAAATTTATTATCTCTCCAACTAAAGCAGAGGGCTGCCCAGGTGCACTTCACCATTTCAGTGACTGCTGCAAGAAATATCCTTTTATTTCCCTCCTTGTGTGTCTGCAGCAGAGGGTCATATTGGCTTACAGTTTATTTAGAACAAGCTCAAGATAACGCTCTTCCTCCAGTGGCTGAAAACCTACTCTTCCATGATCGCTCAAAAAAAAAAAAACAGGGCAGAGGCATGTGTTATGGAATAGAGAGGTTTGCATCTACAGAAAACTAGTTTTCATCACTTTGATGAAAGACCAGGCCCAACATATAGAAGTTTCAGCTCCTCTATTGTCAAAAGAGGCAAGAATCCGTGCAGATTTATAGTATGCATAGGCATGCTGAATCTACACAGAGGACATGCAGCACCACAGAAGAAAGCAAGTTTATACAGTGCATTATTTTATAAAAGGTTTCTTTACAGAAGCACTTACTGCAAAGGCTCCATTTTCCTCAGTTTGTATTTGTCATGTTTGTAACAGAAAACACTTCTTTAAAAAGTCACTATTCATTTCTTTCTCTGATTTTAGGCTGCCACAATGATTCTTCGTAAGCTTTCACAATCAGTGGTCAACAAACTCATGTCAGACCTCTCTCAGCATGCCTCAAGTCCTGCTGCATCCATTCCCATCACTGCTTTGTCACCAGTGCTGTCCCTGGGACCTGGAAGGTTGTCATCTCCCACCTGCTGTGCTCATGTGGTTCAGTTCACTGCCGTCCCTCTCATCACCCTCTCCCCAAAGCCCAGTCTCATCTGAGATGCCCACCCCTCTACCACAGCCTACCAGTGCTTTCCTGCACCAAGGACCCTCTCAGCTGGTTTCACCTCTCACTCCCAGCTCCAAACTCAAGATTGTATAGTACATCTGCAGCTCATTTGGGGAATAAACTCACTTGCTTTCCACTTCCTTGCTACCAGTACTTGGACCTGGATTACACCCCTGGCTCCCTTGGCTAGACATTTACCCCCATCTAGCACCTCTCCCCCCTGGGATGCCACTGCACTTCCATCCTAAACCTCAAGAGAACTCAATGAGCTCCTAACACCTTCTGCCCGATGCTAGGAGGTGGTTTGCAGCAGCCCCCTGGCCCAGCCCTGCGCGTGTTACCTTACTCTCCACCACAGAGATGAGAATCTGCTCCATGATGCTGCTGGTTGCTGGAATGGAGGTCTGGATATGGCCAATGACCACACCGATGGCCACACGGGACAGCTCGTAGCTGAGGTGGGTGTTCCTGCGCACCAGCTCGATCAGTTCAGCACCTATCGTCTTGGGCACAGATGCTGCCAGACCAGTGGGTTCTGCTGGCACCGGCTCCACCACAGCTGCCTTCTTATCCTCCAGGCAGAGAGAGTTGAAGGCGTCCAGGCTTGCAGGAGGCACTGGGGCAGCTGCTTTCTTCACCTGAGAAGTCTTCTCCCCATCCACCGTGTGGGACCTGTGGGTCCCCCCTTCAGCTGGCGGTGCCGGGGCAGCCCTCTTGGTCTGGGGAGATTTGCTGGCCCCATCCTTTGGGGAAGTCCCGTAGCGGGAGTGGGACACAGAGCCGGTGTCCAAATTGCGCGTTATCGTGGTGTGGACGCTCCGGCTTGGTACAGGGGGTGGGGTGTTGGCAGGACTGGACGTGGCTGTCGGGAGAGCAGTCTCTGATGCAGAAGAAGCAGTGTACAAGGTATCCAGGGATGTCGTGCTTATAGATGAGGCACTAGAAGCTGACCCAGGGATAATTTCAACAGCGTCTGAAAGGGAACAATTAAAAATGCCTTAGCAACAGCATCAAACGAAAAAAGAAAAAAAAAAAAACCAAAACAAATTGCTACAGCACAGTCCATTAAAAGGCTCATTGTGCATGCGACCAGAGCAGTTTAACTCCTCTTCCTGCCTCACTTATCTCAAAGTAAAATTGTACCAATTCTCTCTGGAGCATTCCTGCACAATCACCTCTTTAGAAAGGGGAAAACTACACTATTGAGATGAATACCCTTCAAAGGGCTTAGTGTTCTATGCAGGGGAAGGGAGGGAGGGAGGGAGGGACAGGACTAAGGGACAGAAAAGTCTTTTCCCCCTGGCTTAGCGAGCGCCTTTTTCTGCGTTCAGGATCTAAGCTCTCACTTTTGCATGATGATGCCTGAGAACTGCAAGACACTGAAGGCTTCACATGCCAGCCTGTGCCTCCCTCTTGCACGAACCTCACTGACTGCACACCACGGTTAGCACTGATGGTGAAGGAAACGTTTGGCTGACAACACCTCTAGTCTCTCCCTTTCAGCAGCCTCCAACATTTGATCACAAGCCCGACTAGCATATACCACTTTCACAAGCCTCCACATTATCTGCTCTACTGTATTTCTCCCCCCACCTCTAGTTTTGACTGGCTCTAGCAGTAGTAGCTGTCCCACCTTCCAAGAAAAAAATCCACTACAAGCAAAGAGATCTTTTTGTCTTTCCTTTAACCTGTTACAGTATATATTTTTGGTAAACCTTACCCATTCATTTCTAGGTGGCACGAATGTATCCAAGTCCTTCCCTGACTATGAAAACAAACTTGGCAAACACCAAGATACCGTCACCTAGAGCTTCGCGAGAGCAGCTGATGTCAGTGCTAGAAGAGAAGGGGCACACCTCACGGGGAGCCCAGCTCTCAGGGAAGGCAGTTTCCCCCACCAAAGGAAGGGCCATTGGGACACACATGTGAAATGCCTTTGCTGCACCTCAGCAGGCAACTCCAACCCTTCCTGTCCTGTTGGTCATGGGAGCCCTCCACGACTCCACCATGCCCCACCAAGACAAGCTAGGTAGAAAAGCAGGGCCCTTCAGTCCCACAGGCATTCAGCATCCCTTTCTTTCACTCCTCCTACTCCTCACAAAGGAGCATTCACCATCCCTTTCTTTCACTCCTCCTACTCCTCACAAAGGAGCATTCACCAATCATAGCTCCCACCATGCTTCATTAAATCAAGATAACGAGTTGAAGGAAATTGACCTTTGCAAATTCCCACTACCACAGTGAAAAACGGCTCAATACCATTAAAATAAGCTGGTGCCAGCCTCAACTTTCAATTACCTACCCGCAAGTCAACAGCTCTTCCCTGCTCCTGACAAGAGGACACGTGTGGGCTTGAAATGGGCCGCACCACTAACGGCGTGACCATCACAGCATGGGAGAGCACTTGGACAAGCTGACAACATCTCAGCAGAATGACCACTGCCTCTGCCAACCCAATCGTGCTGAAGATGGAGAAGCTCCTGCCTTGGCCCCATGGTCCTGCTCTGCTCTGAAGTGCTCACAACCAGCAGCTAACCCTGCCTGTGGGCAGCATATACACAGCCATGCCCCGGTATTATTTCGGCTCCTTACAGACACCAGACACCAATTTTATGGCAATCTCATCCAAACACTGTACAAAGAAAGCACCCAACAGACGGCGAGCCAAAAGCAGACTTGGCCTTTTCCTAAAAGCGCTACCAATGAGCTCTCCCTGGTGAACTATCGCACTCTGCACTGCCAGGGAGGACTCCCTCTGCCTTGGCTGGGAGATGGCCATGGTGTCTGTGGGAGAAAAACACCCACAAGGATCTTAAATCACCAAGGTTGTGTGCCGCCCAGATTAGCCATGTGAGCAGGCAGAGAGGTTGCTCCTCGGACAGCACCACATTTTCCAGGGCTGCCAGCACTGGAGGACTAGGAGGATGATGTCCCTGGCATCCATTCACAGGTGACAGGCTGCCCATGTCCTCCTGGATCACAGAGGACATGAAGAAGTACTGGCCATCAGGTCATGATTGCTAGCATTAAAACCTACAGAAATGTAGGAGAGAGATACATACACACACACGCATATATATAAGGATATTAAACCTGTAAGAATTTAGGATATATATAAGGATGCCCTTCTAAGCACAAAGCAAAAGTGTCTGGGCACAATGACTTTTATTGCTCAGTGTCCGTTTTGCGCCTGACATCTGGAAAGAAGTTTGTCCTTACTTTTAATGGGAGCAGCAATCTGCGCGTTCTTGCGTTTCTCTGGAGGTGGGGGGGTGATAGGAGCAGCATGCCGGGGCTGTGGTGGGATCTATAAGGAAAGATTTCAGAGCAATCAAAGGAAGTTGACAATAAAGACATTCTCTGTTATGAAATCTTCTTTCTCGCGTGCGCGTGTAGGTTTGTCCTTACATCTCTCTCATCATTCAGGTAAGTTTTCTCAGGAGGACAGATATTAATAGGCAGCTTCCTAGAAGAACAAAGCAGGACTCAAGTCTGCTTCATCCCCTCCCCGTGACAGGCAAAGCAGCCCTTGTTTAATTGCTGTGTTCAGCAGCACACAGCACACATGTCGTGTAGACCTGTCAAGCATTTACTCCTCCTTTATTCCAAATGCAATCCCACACACTCACCGTGACTCCACATTACTCTCAATAGCTCCACAGAGGCTGCAAACAGTGCACGTATTTAGACACTCTTCTGGAGAGATCCATTACATCAGCTACAAATACCCTTGCAGAAAGACAAAGCCAAGGACTGGAGACACGTAAATGCCTTTTCCATGCTTTCAGAGTTATTTCTGCTCATGCAGACAACAAAATAGGGCTCGACCTTCTGTGTAATACTATGCTACCTATAGCAAGACCCGCTGGGAAAAGCTTTTGCCAAGGAGTTGCATTAACTCTCTGCATCTGGGATTTCTCCTGCAAGTCTCCTCTGCTAGGAACGCCGAGCCAGCAGCATAAAAGCCCCAGACCCAGATCCCTACATTCATCTTTTCCTGTCGGACCCAAGCACCATGATCACCAACATCACTTTCACCCACAACTACTCCAGTGATGTGTAACCTTAGGGCCAACCTCTGACCAGTAGGAGGCTGCCGAACACAGTGGCCAAGCTAGGTGGGAGCCCAATTGCATCAACACTCTGCTCCTCACATCCCAGCAGCTCGGGGCCAGCAGACTTGCTCCGGGGTCTTTTAGGACTTCGGCAATTCAGGGCCTGCTGCCTGCAACATGCCTCTGGTTTTATGGAGTACTGCAATCGCTGCCTGCAGTAAAACCGCCCAGGGCAGCACAGGAAGGGAAAGGAGGTGATGGCCTAAATGTCTCAGGTAGCCCAGGTTGAAGCCAGCTGGAATCTATAGTGACGTTCAGGCCATCACACTGTGCCAATTTTCCAGGTTTGTTTAGCCCTGGAAGAGAAGTTTTTCTGTGCCATAGCAAAAGACTGAGACAGGCCCCTGGAAGGTCTTTATTTTAAATAGCTTGGAACAAGGAGAATGAAAAGTGTACTTTTTTCCCTTGGATACAGGAAGGGCAGAAAGCTCCTCTGCAATGGGAGCAGAGATATTCCTGAAATAAGACAAGTTCAGGAGCCACCTTAAATTTTCAAGACTTGATGGCAAGAGCTGACAATAATGGTGCTCACAGCCCATGTCTAGAGCCCACCAGACAAGTGAAGACACAGCAGTTTGCTCAGCTTATAAAGACTTTTAAAAAGGGACCTCTTCATCCCTTTCTCCCACCCAACACATAACATATCCAACCTTTCACTGTGTCATAACAAGAAGTCACTTCTTTACAAGGGCCTTTAGCTGGTGGATTAGTACAAGATACCACTGCAGACTCCCAGCCTGAGCTCTTCTGCCCATGTCAATCCAACCCACATTGTTCTCTGAGTAAAACGCTATACGATACTTGCATGCAGCTTCAAAAATGATCCATGTCAGTCCAAAAAGAGACTGCATAGCTGAGAGAGGCCAAACAGATCAGGAGGGGTCTCTGCATGGCATGGCTGGAAGGCTGGTCCCAAATCCGGAAAGCTCAGCTGTGCTAAAAGCAGAGCCCTCTCTGCAGAGTGATGGAGCTAACAGCACGAATCAGAGCGGCTTGGCATGGCACGGCCACAATTACAGAAGCAATGGGATTTAGCAGACAGGCAGGCTCAGAGCTTAGAGCAGCAGCGTGACATTATTTGGAGACAGCTAGGGCTGGGTCATGCTGGAGTACTTCCATGGCTTCATTAGCCCTTCCAAATTTACCACGCAAGTTTAACACAGCTATTACAGACTAGCGCTTAAGTTAATAGATGTACACCCCATGTTAGCTCAGAGCCCTGCCAGCCTCGTTTAGATGGCCACATGCTGCAGTCCAAGCGGCTGCAATGAGAACATGGAGCATCACACAAATTTCCCCGTGCTGGTGCCTGCCTGAGCAGTAAGCTGCAGCATGGTCAGGAGTCACAAGGGATACCAATGGCCATCCCCTCCCTCCACCCCATGTCCCAGCTGCTGCGTGGGGCCAAGAGGAAGATGTACAACACCAAAACACCCCCAAGAGAAGGGGAGGAAAGAGGAGAAAACACTCTCTTCTCCAGCTGCTGTGGGGACAGTGACCATGCAGGAGTCCTTGCAGCTCAGATCCCTCCCACCCACAGGGGAGGAGGGAATTTGCAAGAGTCCAGAAAGAAGCGCCTACACTTCTACTACTTTAACTACAAGGTGTTAAAAGCCTTCCTTTCTCCAGGCCTCTACAAGGGGGCTGTGAATTTCCCCCAAATCCATGGATTTTCCACGTGTGCTTTCTCTCCTTTTCTGTTTTGCAGGGACTGCTAGCAGAGGCTCTGCTCCCAGCGTTGCTTGAGACAAGAGCTGACTCAACCACAACACTCCCATCCTCTTTCCAGCAGAGACCACCACCGCTCCTTCAACTCTAACTCCTGGGAATTATGCTAGTATAGTAGGAACCTTTAAACAAACAAACAAAAGCCCAACAAAAAACCAAACCAACAATCCCCCGCACACCACCTCCTCCAGGCAAATTCTGCCAAGCCAGACACACGGGTCTACAGCAAAGGCTGCTGGAGATGAGCATCACAAACACACTGAGCATCCGCAGATGCAGCAGGCTGACTAAAATACTCTGAGGGCCCAACCTACTCATTTGGCAGCTGGGATGTAAATGCCCTGGCTTCCCACCTCATGCTAACCACAGAGGAACTGAAGAGAAGCTCAGCATGGATGCCATCAGCAAGTACCTCAGTCAGTTCAGCCTTTGGGAAGCAAAGCCACCCACAGGAAACTTGCACTTCAAATTTTGCTTAAGTTTTCAGATGCAAACACTGAACAACTTGAAAATCCAAAGGAGTGAAAAGCGTGTCCCAAGACCTCTGCTTCTCCAGAATTAGTGAGGAAGTTTAGATTTCAGTAGGTCTCCTCTTAGGCAGCTGCATAACCACTGGAAGAAAGCAATGCTGCTTCCTCCATTTTGTATTTTCAAAGCACACAGGAAATCCCTCAACTGAGCCGTTAAAATCTCAAGGAGCCCTTTCAGCACAGGGCAAAGCTGGAAGCCCTTTGACTGCATCCTCAGTGTGACTCAGACAGAAACAATTCTTTGTCAGCCAAGGAAACTGGCAAGTGACCAAACCACAGACCAGATAAAGACAGAGAACTGGCATGGAGAATGGGCTGTAAGGTGCTCCATTCACTTAGCCCATAATATGCATGGGCTTGAGAATGCAGCTGGTTTGGCTGCCCTGAAAAGAAAAAGAATATTGAGGAGAAAAATGGGGTTTGTAGGAATTGCCGTGTTCTGCATGAGACAGATCTACCTTTCATCTCTGCAGACTTGCAATTCTTCAAGCATAAACCAAGCCTCATCTGCTAGGAGTGACAGCGTATCAGTACCTTATAAACATTGCCTCCAAACACTTATCCCAGACAGATGAAGAAAAACTACCGTGCACATGTTCATCTGTAGGAGAAAAAAAATCTCCACTCTCATCCTTGCTTGGCGCCTTTAGCCCTAACACGCAGCTATACCCACACACATCACTCATCCCCAATGACTGCTGTGTCCGTCCTGGACTACTACTATGAAGCCTCGCTGGCGCCACACAGCAACCTTGGAACTGTGTGCCTCTGTGACAAAAAAAAAAAATCTGCTGTAAGTCATATTTCCTGCAATTTACCTTTAATTCTCCATGACAAGTAACATTCAGACAAAGCAGGATCCTTGCTTTTTTTTGTGTGTTTTGAGTAGCAAAAATAGGCAGCCACAGCAGATAAAATGCTTAAGGACCAGAGACCTTGTGCAGATTTAACAAGGGGAAAACATAAAGCAGTGCTGAGTACTCAGAGGGGGTTCTGCTGCTCACATCAAAACTGGTTTTCAAAGTATTGCCTGGGGAGCTTGCAACCGCCTTAGAAAGTTGTCAAGAGACAGTCACACAATCTGGAGCAGATCTCGCATGTCTCCACGAGACCATGGACCCTCAAGGATCCCAAAAAGCATCACAAGTGTAAATGGCAGAAGGACTGTTCCAGACTTCTTAGATAGAGACAGCATCAATTTACATTGCAGTAATCCCAGGTAAGCAGCACAAACACTTGATTTGTGACTTCAGCTGCAAAGGCATTCTATTAAACAGGACAGCGATGCCGTATCACCAAAGGAGCAACCCAGAAAGCATCTAGCTGCTGTTACCTGATAGAGACCTTCATCCTCCTCCTCAAACTCAGTGTTTGGAAGACTGTGATGCCGCTCGTATCCCGTCCGGCACACCCCATTGTGCTGCCGTGCCACATCCAGATGGTGATCGCTGGAGGACTGTGTCATAACCATCCCCTGCGGGGTGGGAGAGTGACCTTTGCGGGACACGGTCTCCTTCCGGTGATGGATCAGTTTTCTGAAATGGAATGACAACATCAGGAAGAGCAAAGCTAAAGGAAGGGAGTGACCGTGCTGCAACATTTAAATGATATATTTAAATGACTTATTGCATTTGGGCCATATATACCAAAACGGGTTACATTACTCTGAACACCAACTCGAGTTTCATTAACAACTAAGGAAGCACTTCTGGGGGAGGAAGGAAGAGGCTTTGCAAGAGCCCATGATTTTATTCATCAGTTCGCTTGAGAAAAATGCCTCTTCCTCGAGGGAGAATCACATATTGCATTGCAAGCTTCAGAAATTGCCTGCACTTTAGAATCACTGTTGAACTGAGATTACACCAGCATGCCTCAGCGCAGAATGTGGGGTGTCAGGGAACAACAAAAATTCTCCTCACAAGCAATTATTTGAGAACATATTAAGGACCTTGTGCCACATGCCAACAACCTCTACAATTCCTGGTTGGTAGAGAGAAGAAAATGCATCAGGAAAGGTTTTGGATTTCTCCTCAAAGCCTACAGTGCAGCTGAAAGTTTCCTCTTCCATGCACGAGGACAGAGGGGGGGAAACAGAAGCACCACTTTGCTGGATGCGGTTGACAGGAGGAGCAGCATTGGCTACCAGCTCAAACTCTGGGAAGCTCTCTGAGCACATCAGCACTTTGCAGCACAGGGACTCAAATCAACCACGTCCAACTTCATCCCCAAGAACAGAGAAGACACAAGCATCACACGCTGACCACCCCCCATCTGCCAGCTCTCCCAGATGTCTGTCATACTTACTGGAGGACGTCTCTTTGCTCCAGGTTGTACTTTCCTCCATTTTTCATGGCCGCGTTGTGCACCGCCTCAATGGCACGGTCAATAGACTGGAGAACCACATCTTGCTCCAGCACCTGAGAAACACAACATCCCACGCATTATTGTGCCGCTTCAGCTGCAGTTCTGCACTAGAGCTTAGGGCAGGAGAGACCACAGTACAGGAAACCCACAGAGCAGGCACCACATGAGCCAAATGGCCAACAAACTGCTCCCAAAGCCAGAACCCCATCTTAGCACCCTCTCACTTTTCCCTCCTTCCTCCAAAGGAAACACATTTGAAGCCGTGCTTCAAACTGAGTCTGCCCTTTCAAGGTTTATGGTTGGAAAACAAAGTCCCTGTTCCAAGCACCAAAGTCTGGCAATCATGACAGGAACACCCGGGCCACAGCTCCAGGACCACGCAGCAGCCCTGAATATCCAGCCTGCTGTGGGGAGCTTTTGAGATCCCACTGCAAAGCCCAGCTTATCCCAAGCTCAATTCTTTCTGCTTTCACTGCCCTGCTATGGAGCAAATACACTGCTGTGAATGTTACAGACTTAGTCAAAATCCAACAGCCTTCAGAGTCCGTTGGCTCTGGGTTTGCATTTTTGCTTGCTTTTTTCCTAATGGTTTTTATACTTGTTTTGCAACTTGAAGTGCCTTTTCCACATCTCCACCCAAACTGTCATAGCAACATTTATTCCTCCTGCCAGCCAGTTTAGCACTCGTTACTGCAGCCGAAATAAACACCAGCCTTGGAGCAAGAAATAACCGTCACTCCCCAGGCTTACACAGGAGGCCTGGAGAGCTGTGGTGGCGATGGGGCACGGGGAAGGTAAAGCAGATTTCCACACTGGGGACGTGGTTCAAGCCTTGTTTATCAACAGTTGATGTGCCTTCAGAAGAAAAGACCCTTGCAGGACTAAGGCTGAAGGCAAAGGACATGCTACTGAGTCTTCGCCGTGGATCCAGCAGACTCACGGGTCTCCCATAAGCGGGTGCCTGCACTATCCATTTGGTACCACCACCAGCAGCCTCAGCCCTCACGGGCAGGGAGGAGCAGGAGAGGAGGGGAGTGCTGGGAATCCAGCGCTGACTGCAGCTGTTAGAATGCTAAAACCCCCTTCATCTTCGCTTGCTTTGCCCCCTCCCTGCATCAGAGCAACCATTTATCCAGCCAAGGAGTGGCTGGAATCTCATCAAGAATGCACCTTAATTAGCCTTAGGGGGCTGCAGAGCAGCAGAAGGCAAGCCCTCCCCGCCGGGGCCCGAAGTACCTGCCTCCACAGCACTGGCATGCAGTTTTCTGATAACATGCTATGTATTATTTATATCCTGATTAATTACTAAACCAAATGTGAATTAACAGCAACTGCAGACTGGGGGGAAAAAAGCTCCACCCCCAAACAAGGTGGGGATGAGAGGCCCCCTCTGCAACACTCAGCTTTGAAAGAGAAAAATTTAGGAGGTTTTTTGTTGGTTTGTTTTCCCAAGAAAGAGAGAGAGTGAAGAAAGCAACTGGGGAGAACTTTAAAAATAAAACCAGGTATGTTAAAATACATCTATTAAATTTGTTAAAGTGTCATATCAAGGACAAAACCAACACTCAGAATCCAACTTTGGGATGAAGCTTTCAAGTAGCCCCATACGGCCTAGGCATCACTTCACCACCTCTAACTACAGATCCAACGAAATGGAGCAAAGCTCATTTGAACACATTTAAGGAAGCACTGGAAGGAAAGGCAACTTATTTCAGAGAACGCATCTCGTTTTCAGAGGAGAGGAGAGCTTTCTCCCATATGGGTTTCCACCTTTCTCAGTCTGCCCTCCCCAGGGAAGATCGTGGTACAGAGCCCTGAACCCTACTGAACGGCTTGGTGTCTCTGCCCTCTTCCAGAGAGCACATAGACATTGTCCACAGCCCGCAGGAATCCATAGGCTGGAGCTGCTGCTCGCTGTGCGATGCCATTTGTTATGGAAAGGGCGCTTCTTTTCTGATAAAACACAGCATTTTCACACTAATGTAGCAGCGCTGTGACAACCCGCTTTTAGCTGCTGTGCTCCTTCCTTTGTTTCTGCTCCCCAACCCTCTATTAACAGAGATGTGTCAAAAGGGCTGGAATAAAAAAGCAGCATTAACTTGCCAGTTGCACTTTATGACATTGCTGATGCTGCTCGTAAATCACTTCCTTCTCCCTCAGCTGAGCTGGGCAGGGTCTTCAGCACAGGCGCCACCTCACATTCGGGGTCTGTAGGACACCCAGCATTGGGGATCGCCTGTGCTATAGTTGTAAACTTAAAAAGACAGAAATCGTTATTCTGGATAAATTACGTGATTAGCAGGAATCTGCACACCCTTCGGGTTAACCAAAATGGCATTGCTTTGTTTGAAGAAGGTGGACAAACAAGCATGGTGCAGTTAACAGGAGCATGGATTGCACAGGGGTCAAAATCAGGTTTGCCAGTGCCTCACCTACACTCGCCTTGTCCCTGTGACTCAAGGGACGACCTGCTCACAGCAATTTGGGATAATGCACGTGCATCGCCATTCTCCCCATGCACTTTAGGGAGACCAGTCACTCTGCAGCGCTGGCAGGGGCTTCCTGCCTGCATCCAGCACCCTGTCCTGAGGACGTTCACAGCTGGGACACGGCAGGCAGAGATCCTGAGCAGCACGGCCAGGCAGCGCACACCCCCCCCTCCCCGCACACTGGCAGGCAATCCTGGCAACGCAGGGCTCTACGGCAGCAAAAGAGAGGCCCCAAACCGGCACCAAGGAAACAGAGCAGAGCCTTTGAGCTCAGGCAGGACAGAGTGGTGCTCAGAAGCCTGTTCTCACCCCCGCAGGGCCCTGAACTAAGATCCAGCCCCTGCCCCCTCCCACGCTCCAGGATACAGAGATGAAACCCTGCTCACAGTGGGCTAAGCTAGGGCTCACGCGGCAGCAGGGGAGCACACAGAAAGGGCATTGCTGTACGGCATGCTGTCAGAGGAGACCTACCAAGTAAAGCCCAGGAATTCAGCTGGATTTACTGAAGCTGTGCTGGTAACCGCAGGGGTGGGGGCTGGCAGAGCCCCGAGCAGCCACTGCAGCACACCAGCTCTTACCGACATCCTTTACCAGTTCCCAGCTCACCAGTGGCACAGCCATGCCAGTGTCCCCCCGGAAGGGCAGAGAAGGCAGCAGCGACAGTGCAGTGACTGCAGTGGTGGAAGGTGCCGGTTGTGTGTACCCACCCTGACGGGGTGAGCACAGGGGTCTCTTCGGCTGGTGCGAGGTGGCACAGCTACCAGGCTGCGGCTGAGAGGCATCAAGGGCAGGACATCACCTTCTGCCCACCATACCGTGAAACCGGAGGGGTATTTTGGTGAGGTATTGATCCGCATTCACACGGCACCTCACCCCAGAAAGGAGGGGCCACCACGCCCTCCATCAGATATTTCTGGTTTAATCAAATAAAAGGCTGCGGCAGAGAAACGCTGGGCTCTACAAACAGCCTGTCACGACCAGCCTGGCTACACGGAGAGGCAGAGGAGGAGCAGAGCAGTGACCCCTGACGATCACAGGCTAGACTGGCTGATGGGGTGCCAGATCAGAGAACCAGGGGCACCATCGGCACCCTGCAGGCGAGCTGCCCTGCAGGAACAAGTTACAGCTCAATTAGAGCCACGAATGTCAGCCAGGAAACAGAATTTCTTCCTTTATAGCCCAGCATAGGAGAATCACAGAAGCATCAATAAATCATTACTTCCTCTCCCCTTGCTAATACCATGAGCAAACAAAGGGTTTTGCCAGAGCCCACTGCGAATTTCCTCCGGCCCCCATTGGCAGGAGGGGGCTCCCACCTGGTGAGGGACAGAGCCAGAGCTCAGCACCACCCTGGGGTGCTCTGCAGAGCCCCCTCATCCCAAGGCAGGCAGGGAAGGATGCCTTTCCCAAGGCCAAAGCCAGGCTTTCAAAAAGCATCTTTCCAGGATGTCTCGGGGGGTAGCTGAGCATGGCTAACACAAGGCATTGGATGCTTTCGCCGCCACAGCTCACATCGCTCTCATCCTCATTGCCCCAAGAGCAGCCTCCCCAGAGACAGCACACGTGCACAGGAGGTGTTGCACGCTTCTGCTTCCCCCACATATGGGTTGATGAGAGACCCAAGCATTTCCAAAAACTCTATCAGTGTCCTGGCTGTGCATGACCTCCTCTCCTGCTCTCCCGGGGCTATCAAAAATGTCACACGCACACCCCCTCCCCCCTTCATTTTGAGTCCTTCCACGTGTACCGCTGGTGGTGTTTAAATGCACTCACACAGAAGAACTTACTCAACAGTCTAGAATAATCATACCTTTCAGAAAAGCATTTTCTAGACAAACACGCTGACAGCTGCATCAGCACAGACAGGCTGAGCCACCCTGCGTGTGCGAGACTCCCACATTTATGAAAGTGGCCCATTAATGTATGGCAGGCTTTTCTTTGCCTCCGCAGGGGGCTGATCCAAGAAAACATGACATCTTTTTCCTCCTGCCTCCCCAGTTTTTAGTGATCAAAGGCATGTACTCTCCTGCACGTGCAGGGATTGGTGCCCCCATTCCTGGGGCTGCTTTCGCAGCCACAGGGGTGCCCAGGCAGGGCTGCTGATTTTCACCCTCATGTCATTGCTCCGGCTCTCACGACAACAAAAGACAGACAAAGTTTTGTCTCCAGTGACAGCTCAGCTTTCACACAGCTGCACTGACACGGACCACTGCCGAAATTAGGATATTTATCCTGCTGGCATACACAGGCACAGGCTGGTTCTTTGTTACTCGCATCGGAGACGAACGCCACCTCTTAGGTCACATGCCATTCGTCCCCAGTCACCGCCAGAGTGTCTGCATACTTCCAGATTTAAATGTTCACTGCAGCAATTTACAAAAATCAACTAGCCTTTGTCTGTAGCATAGCAATATACCGGATATGGGTTCCCCCTTCTGAACCACACATCTCAAACAAACGGGATGAGTTTGGGGTTTTGCATTGCTGTAGGAAATTCAGCTCCTTCCTCTTCCCCTTTTTGCAGCCCCAATCAGAATTTTTTAGTCCCCAGGCTGTTGGCTAAGAGCTATGCATTAACTTATTCTCATCAGCATGAAGATATTGTGCCTTGCGGCATTTAAAAATGCATGATAAAAATGCAAGTGAAACAATGGGCAACTGTCCTGGTTATTGAGCAAATAAGATAAGAAAAGCTCCCAACAAACCTACAGCATCTCTGACTCGCTCGTGAGCAAACAAAGACATGGCTGAGCTCTTCTGACAAAGAGGCAGCCCAGAAACAGATCTGGAATTCCTGCTGATACGCCATAGTGGGTTTCTAACAGATTGGTGTTTTTCTGCTGTGCGCTGACAGCAGCCGCTCGAGCGGACAGCCTGCACAAATGAGAAACGAAGAGAAAGGATAGCCGGGGAAAGGGCTTAAGTTGTGCAAATCACGCTAAAGCAAAAGCCAGAGTTCCTGGAAAAAGAGATAGAATAACTAGGGACAGTACAGGCAGGAGTGGTGTTCGGAACAAACAAAATCCTGAAGGCAGCACAGCAACCAAACTTCAAACGATTTCTCTCCCTCCTGGGAGCAGGCAGCCTCAGAATCAGAGAGAAGGTGGCAGAGACACACTAAGGAACAACGAAACACATGCAATCCACCACTGCACACTTGTACTTCGCAAGGTGGAAATGCTTCATCTGGGGTCTCTCCAGCCACGCTCAGACCCCATTTACTGGCCACGATGATCAGAATCAGCCACCAATTCCATTCCCTTGCAATTCTGCACCCTTCAGTAACCAGAACGTGTCTGTCAAGCCAAACCACGCTAAGAGGATGAAAGCAGAGAGAGAAGTTTTTAAAGTAAAGCAGTCAACACATACTTACGTATCTTGCTGTTCTGTGCTGCCTTACTTCGTACGGCTCTTAATGCTTCAGGTGACTTCTCGGGCTCAGCCTGTCCCAGGAGAAGAGCCACCAGACAACAGAGCTGCCCCTCTCTTTAAGGTTTACCTGTTTAGCATCCTTTTGGCATATATTGTCAGGCCAAGTCACTATCAGATATGATGAACACTGCACTTGTGCAGGGGAAACGTATGTTTCTACTTATATATATATGTATATATAAACTACACACACAGACACATATATTAGAGTTACAATCTACACTGAAAAAGAAAACTGCAGATAGCCTCTACTTTGATGAAAGCTCAGGATTATGAACCAGGATATATCAAGGCGGAAGGAAAGATGCTGCAATGACGTGCCACCAGTTATTCTGTCACTGAGATTCAGTCCTCGATCAACTGCATGCAATTAGTGCAGGCGCATAAGAAAGCCCCTCTATTAAGTATGATGAAAAATGCAACTAATTTCTAACTTCCCAGAGTGCTGGGCAGGCTATAGGGTGGTAGTCTCAGTCCATCTTTGTTTTGACTTGGCAAAAATGCGGATGTGGGCTGAAGACCCAGCTGGAGAAACACTCTTTGCAGTTAATCAGGTTTGCCAAGCCTGACAAGGGGCAAGGACAAAGCCCGGAGGAAGAAATGAGCCTGGGAAACTGTGCAAGTTCTGGCTCCTCTTCTGGCATTCAAGGAGAAAGGTTCAGCTTTCCCTGAAAATTTATTACCATAGCAGAGATGGTAGCAAAATGTTGGAAAGGTAACAGTCATATGAGAGGCAGGACCAAGAAATTAAAATTTCTGCAACGTTCAAGAGAACTCTCTCGCCTCCCATTCACCTCTGCGCTGGTGTACATTTCCAGCACGGGAAGATCGAGTAAGCAAAGTCTCCAGGGGTCAAGCAGGAAAAACCACAAGTAAATTGGCAATTCAACTGATGCATAAAGAGAGATGCAAAAGAAGAGCACGTACATACATGTTAACCGAAAGGGACTTTCCTCCTGCATAGCACAGACTGGCACTGATTTCACAGCATGCAGTTACGTGTTTGAGAAAGTGGTAATAATTCGTGATTCATCTTGCAAGGGAATTTATGATTTATCAGCTTTTCTTCCAAAATTCTCCCTGTCCTGTGACCAGCCTTCTGGCAAGGGACAGAAGGTGGCAAGCTGCAACTATTAGGCATAATTACCTACCATAACTCTTTGGGCATAATTACCATGTTGCCCAAACCCAAAATGATGGGCAAATTGTAAAAGCATCTCTTATTGATGTAACAGGAAAGTGGAGGCAGGAAAAGAAAACTGACCTGCCATCTTGGCGACAGTGAACACAGGAAAGCAGACCTGGCGGTTGGCAAGGCATACAACCCAGGAACGCCTGCCAGGCATGAGGGAGAAGGAGCAAGGAGGGTGGACAGGTCACCATCCATGCCAGCGGAGAACCTGTGGGCTTGGGCACAAACAATTCGAGTCTGCCACGCAGAGAACAAGTGCAGCTTTCTGGTATCTGCTGTACGATCAGCCATATGTACTTTATTAAAGCCACTAATGAGGGAAAAGAGCTTCCATCCTCACGGGGCAAACACAGGAAAGTCATCAGCTAGCTTTACTCCTGGACAGACGTTTGCACAAAATTGTAAACCAGACACAAATCCCCAGGATCTTTTTAGCAGCACTGGGATTAGAACTGCCGGTGCTCCTTCCTGCAAAGCTGTTGCTGAGAAGATGAAAACCTGCCTTGCGTTACCATAAGCAAACCTGAGAGAGGCCTTGGAAAGTTCTCCCCAAACAAAGATGATTCCAGTCAGAAGGATCAAAGGCAGCTTGCTTGCTGCAGGATCAGTTAACGGCCTGGCTAGAAAATAATTTTCCTGTGTCCTGGACTCTGCATGTGGAGTAAACACAGCCTCTTCTGCCATAAAGGGATGCACCTTCCCCTGCACACCACAAAATAAAAAGACAGCGGAGCAGGATCAGAAACTACATGCTCAATACAGAAAACCCTGCTGCATTTTCCTCTCTAATGAGCATTTCTCTTCAAGTTACTTGAGCATCCTACCCAAAACACAGTTTATCACAGTGATGTAATCAGATCATATCTGCGACCTACTCCAAAATAAAATGACCCCCAAAGCACCACATGGAAAAACCCGAGTATTTGTTGCCAGGAGTAGAACCGCTCCCAGCAGCTGCAGAGTAACAGCAACCAGAAAGGCTGGGTTTATGCTGTCCCTCTCCTCAAAGAGAGCAGCTCCCCCTTCCCATGGAGCAAAGCTCATTCCAAGGTGAAGGGACACTTATAAACAGTCCTTTTATCATCATCCCTTCATGCAACTCCCAAGCACATCAGGTAGAGCAAGATCTTTGAGGAGTTCTCCTGCTAATAGTGTTTCAGGCCAGGGACACAAGACAGCAAGCACACTTACAAAGTTTCTCCAAAGTAGGTGCCCCAAACCCCCCTCATTTCTATATAAAGCTCCTATAATATGGATCTCACTGGCGATTTCTCTTCTGTCCACAGCTCCCCCAGGTCACAGGCACAGGTATTTGAACTTTCATTAGTATGAAACCCCAGGACACCCAACCATCTCCTCCCCCAACACTTTCAGGCCGTACAGACCAGCTCCCACCGGTGTGGAGGAAACACAGCTCTCCCGTGCTGGACAGGTACTTCCCAACTTGGGAATCCCAAACAAGTCTTTCACCCAAGTGGAATGACACGTCCAGTCCCAGCAGCCTCCTGTCAGCTGCCAGCAGCCTTCATGACTTTAAGCTGGGTACAAAATACTCGTTAAAGGATTTAAACAAGTAGCATGGCAGCCAGGCTCCCAGTGAAAGATAACCCTCAAATGCTCATTTGCAAAGCTAACACAAGAAGGAACCCCTCCTTCCAAAAGAAATGAGCCATTCCCTCGCTCCGCTAGTATGGATTTTGATAACGATATATTTCCACACGATCAGAATAGCGGTACCGAACAGGGGGTGCTATTCATGCTTTTGGCTTGTTAGTGCTATACATAAAAACTGGATGAAGTTCGGTGTGCCAGCTAATTATAGCAAAGCTGTTTAAAGACTGTTGAGGGTGCAGCTGCACGGCAGCAAGGGAAAGAGTGTCAGAGGGGCTGAAATACTCTACACAGGCTGTGCTGGCAAGAGGTAGATCATGCTAATTGGCCATAGAGAAAATACCCAAGTATGCAAACGTCCTTTTTAGCTGAGAGCTGCTCCTGCAAGCACATCTATTCCTGGTAAAGTGGGTGCTTCTGCTGAAGCAATCAGCACCCAGACACTCACCAAATTCTGAGAGGCAACACAATCAAGCTTTATCGGGACAATACTAACTCATGCCCAAAAAGAAACAAAGATACCATTGAGACTTGTAGCCATGTCTTACAACTGTTACATGCACCATTATAAAGACAGAGCACAAGCCAAAAAACACACAGAAAATTGTGAACTAAAGACCCTGCAGCCTCCCAAGTTGCTTTTTGACTGGCAGACAGTGGGAGTGGACGGCACACAATTTTCCTGTGCTGCAAAACTTAGACAGACTGACAGTTTCCATTGACCTAGAAAAGTACCTTGAGAATTGCAAGTTTAGCTATGTTTATCAGAGGAATGAGGCTAACTTGCTGTTATCTCCAGATTCAGTTCAAGAACAAATCCAGGCGTTTGTTTAGTGAGCTTTTTTACCTTAAAAAAAGATTAAAGGGTTCAACTGGATTTGCTGACATTTCACCTATAAGGAAGTAAGAAGTAGGTCATGGAAAAAAAGCAATTCATTAGTGTCCCACACTATCTTCAGGGAAAAAAATAGCCGACTGCTCTAGCTGCAAGTTATAATCCCATCTCCTTTTGCAGCTTAGAGTGGCACAGGCTCCCCAGAAACATGAAGAAATGGGAACAGGAGAGGAATGTCCTCTTAGGACATTGTGCTACAGGCAGCAGAACAGCCATAATCCTGTTTTCCTCACTTCCCGAGGCAGTGAACAAAAAAAGTGCATTTGTGGGACTGCTCACTTCTCATGCGCAAAACTTTCAGTCCAGCTGATGTGCCTTATTACAGTATTGATTTCTCACATCCACCTTTTCACGTGCCGCATTCACCCATGTCAACATCCACCTCGCTCACCGGCATTGGCGAGAGCAAAGTGCTGTATTTCAGGAAATCTTCCCAGCCCATCTCCAGTGGGACAAATCCCGCAGGAAAGGAGACAGCCAGGACTCAGCTCACCTCCACCCAACCGAGCTGGTGGCCCCTCCACAGAGAGGGTCTAGAGGAGGAACCCACTGGTGCACAAGGCCACCGTGGGGCAGAGAAGGTGGTTGAAGCTGCCTGACAGCAAGCAAGGGGCTATAGTAACTCTCAAGCTGTGTGGTTTGCACAACCCCTGTGCAGGCTGCCTCTCCACCCCATCCCCTTCTCCCCCCACCACACTCTTCCAGGTCAAGGTTGATCACTCTTTGCCGCTTGTAGCTCCCCATGGCCCAGCTACGAGAGGTTTGGGTGGTCCTCCACTTCCGGAGTCACACAAGACCAAACACTGCCAACTGTGGTTTTGCTGGAAGACTTTTTTTCCCCCCTCAGCTATTAATAGTATTTTAACAGTGTTTAATAGCTTTAAAAGCGACCAGAGCCTGATATAATTTTTGAGATCTTAAGCTTCTGCATGACAGCTCAAGAATACATGCAGTCCATGTGTTCATGCATGAAAAATCTCAGATGCCAGCCCATATCACTGGGCAACGCTTCTAAGACAGGACCACAAACAGGACGATGCTTCCCAAAACTGGATGCTGGCGGGGTTTCTTCCCATCCCTGATGTAAAGAATTACACTGTAGAGGCCCCTTGATAAAGCCACACAATTATTTCAATGCTGTTGCTATCTCTTGTTGTCAAGCGAATGGAAGACAGATGCATGAAATCAATTCAAAAAACAAAGGGATGCATTTTTCAGTTTAAGTCAATAAAGGTCATTCTGGAGCAGACAGAAACTTTGTTACATAGAACCCAGCTCTACAAGCCATGCCAGGTTTTCTTACGTCAAATGGAAAAAGTCTGCAGCTACAGACACTTTGATTCGGCCAGGGTCAGGAAAATCCTTAAGCTTCTGCATTAAATAGGTAATGAATTTTTATGATCATCATTCTTACTTGAGGTACTGAATTTTCACGCAGTTATTCCTTTTACATGCTGGAAAACATGGGCTTCCCTGATACTTGAGCTTCTCCCCACAGATTCCTAAGGGACAACCAAGGCCAGCCACAGAGGGAAAGGGACTGTGAACCTGCCCTCTGCTATGTCACCTGGGTGCGATTTATGACCCAGGCACAGCACACTGTGTTCAAACCATGGTGCCCTCGCCATACCCCAGAAACACACATCCTTTCCTCAGGAAGGGAAGGAAAAAGGGCACCTTCAAGGAGCTTGGAAAACCACAGAGTTCAACGAGTTTACACAAAAAAGAATTGTCACCACATCAGACTGAGAGGCCACGGAGGTTTGCATTTGTCTGCTCTGTGGAGAGCTTCAACTTGATTTCTTTAGGCAGCCATCTGGTTTTTACAGAAGCTGCCACAGTTCTCTGTACAACCATTGCAGCACACAGACAAGTGCTCTGAACTCGACTGACAGAGTGCCCTTCACCCTGAAAACCTGTCCACCACCTTTTCCATCTTCCACGTGCGAGCAGGTGAAAATTGCCTGCGTGGTCCATCAAGGTTTTCTTCCCACCTCCAGAGAAGGACACAACTGAGAGGCCGAGGTGTCACTGGCAGGACAGGCAGAGGAGCTTGAGGGCAATGGAGCTGGCACAGGAGACAGGAACAGCGAGAGATTACCCGACCGCGTTAGCAGCTGTGGATGTATCGCCCCACATGCAAACCCCATGGATGAGAATTCAAGACTTTTCATCAAGACATCATCCCAGCTTCCAGGCGATCCCCTCCTCCTCGTGGGCAAGTGTCTATTTTTGCAGCTCCTGCCTCATCTTCTCCCTCATCCCTTTGTTTTAATTCAATATAATATAAGGTTTGGAGCTGGGGCCTGCCCTCAGGTTTCCATACTACAAGGCACTGTCCCCACTTGTACTAGAAAAAAAGCAAGAAATAATTAATACCTATTACTTAGAAGAGATCTAATCTGAACCTCAAACCAGTGATTTAGCAAGAAGCGATCCACAGCCTGGAATTATCTAGCATGCTTTGTCCGGCAGCTTGATTTATTTTATTTTTTTTTCAGTGAAACCTCTTGAGCAGCTGAATAAACTAAAACATCAGCCTATGGTGGCATTTCCAGATGACAGGCACAAAACCCACCACCTCACAGACCACCTTCATGCACAGCACCCCAGCCTGAGCAGGAAAGGGGGATGAAGCAGTGTAGGTTGAACCCCACGAGCAGGCCAGCATGGGCAGAGCCCTGTTCAAAAGCACATCTCGCCAGCATGAAAGACAGCCTGAGCCCAAGGAATAAGCTCACTACACTCGCAGCTGGGTGACGCTGCCCCTGCAGCTGTACCAGACAGACAGGAGGAAGAACACGGGTTTCACAACTCAGTCATCAAGAAGCAAGCAGCTTCCAAGGAGGAAGGGTGTGACAACTTCTTCTAAACAACTTCAACAGGAAAACAAATAACCAGGAAAAACAAACCCATGAACTTCCCACCTCATTCTAGAAAGCCCACACTGCCAAAGTTTTACTTCCTCTTCTTGCTTAAGCCTGACGCTAAAAGAGGACGAGTGCTAGTGATTTGTTGCCTCGCAAGGAACATGCACAGCTCTGCCAAGTGAGCTCTGCATCGCAGGGCGTGAACACACAAGAGCTGAAATGAAGCTAACGCTGCTCTCCTGCTGCAGTGGGTCTTGTCTTTGGGACAACTCTGTTTCTCTGTTAGTGTCCACAGAGCTTTGCCCAGGACAGTGTTCAACATCCCCGCAGCAAAAAAGTGATCGGGGGTGTGAAGGGGAGCAGAGAGAGACAGATGCACTTATGAATCGTGTCCTCTGTTCTACTTCCACATGACAAGCTTCAAAACACTTTAAAAAAAAAGAAAAATCAAGGGTTATGTCATGTGATAAACACCAAGACAAATTCGGCTTGACAAGTCCTTCCCATAAAGGTCAAAACTTTATTTGTGAGCCAGTGGTCAGGGAGGCAAAGCGATGCTCCACCAGAAGCAGGACTGGGACCCACCACAATTTCTGCTGCAAATCAGGACCAGAGGCAACTAGAGCCATCAGGGTCTACAGAAAGAATTTCCAGTGGACCTAAAAAGACTGTCATTTCAAATGAGAATTTTTCCTCTAAAGACAAGCATTTTGCAGCTCCAGATTGAAAAAAACCACCAATTGGGGTCCTCCCATAGTGCTGGCTTCCATTGCTCTCTACCACAGCGCCGGGACCAAATCGCTTCTTGCGCCCTGTTACAGAGCCCTCTGAAGCAGTCCCATCATTGAGCTCAATTATTTCTCCTGGGCCTCGTGACACAGAATTGTCATCTCCACTCACCAAGCCAGCCCTGGAAACAGCAGCTCCTTCTCCATGAGAAGTTAGCGCCCGCCAAGGAAGCAGTCTGCACAAACAGCCTCCACAAAGGCAGCAACCGCAGGTGAGAGCGGCAGTGTAGCACCAGCCCAGCTGGAGCAGCAGCTCTCCCTGATGGCCCTGCGGGAGCCTCCACCACCACCACCACTCCTCACGGAACACCGTCCGGTGCAGGCGGCACAGGCAGCCCCGCTCTGTGCTCCTCAGCAAGGCACCCGCCGGCACCCCATTTGAAAGAGATCAGGCATGGAAAATCAGGGCAGATCTGCGACGGCCGGTGAACCGGGGCTGATCTCCCAGTCCAACAACAAACGCTTCCAGCCCTCGCAGCCCTTGCAAGTCCGCATACAAACACACCTCTTTGGTGAAATAAATTGAAGCAACTGTGACTGCCACGGCCAAGAAGAAAGCCTCAATTTAAAGTCTTCTCTCTGGAACAAATGCAATGCATTTGCCTTTTAATTTAAAAAATCTCTGCACACAGAGCTCTGTTAGAACCTGTGGCTTTTAAAGTTTTGGTTACAGCACTGACCACGTAGAATGTCAGCATCTGTGAAGTCTAATGTTCTTGCGGACTATCTAGTGCTACAGTTGTACACTAAGGCTGCTTGAACTCCCCTCTACTTATGAACCCCTTCTGGAATTTATCCTTTTTCCAGCACCCAGACTGACAGTTTGTATGCTGAATACATAATCCCGGTTAGGAATGACAGAGTTTAAATCCTTCATGAAGGAGTGAAGCTGGGATGCTCTTAAAAATTCTGTTTATTTTTACATACATCTGAGCTACACAAGGAAGGGAAGAAAAAGAGGAAGCTGCCTTTGTTCCAGAAACAGAGCTCTCCTAACGATGACCTCAACAGACAGGTTCAGCCGTTTTCCACATTTCAGCCACTGACAGATGTAAATACCCATTCTGCACCATGGTATTTGACTCTCCCAACAGGCATTGACATGTCGTGCCCCAGAACTTGCAAGGGATCTTCTTAGGTGAGCCAGTGACCATGATATAGTCTACTTTTGTCAAAGCCTTTCCTACTGTACAGCCTGCTCCAAGCACAGAGGTTACTCTTCTCTTGCAAGGAGAGTCCTCCGCCTTTCTTCATGCTGCTTTCCCATCATCTCTAACACCAGCACATTTTTCTCCAAGGAAAAGTAACATGAATGCCTTCTTCCTGCTCTTCAGTGTCTCACTCCCTCTGTACCCGACAGAGAGCAACAATCACAAAAACCTCAGTTTCCATTAAATTTCTGGTTTATTGGTTTCAATACAAATTTCTCCTCCTCTGTTTTTGGGTTTGTTTTTTTTTCCCTACTAAGAATCCCACTTGATGGGATGCTGGAAATCCTGGAAGGAAACGCAAGAGTAGGATCATGACAAGAGGTGCAGAAACACAAGCACAGAGCAGGTGCAGCTCGGCAAGCCCAGAGACATTCAAACTTCATGTTTAAAGACATCTGCTAATCCCCTTCAGCTCGGGAAGAGCAGCTGAACCTGAGCTGTTGGTGTCCTACTCAAAGCGAGGACAGCACAAAACCCACCTTCTGAAACATCAGAAGACGGTGACGGCTGAAGATGGGACACCATTCAGTAGACCTGTGGCGTAGCACATCCACCAGCGTGACTTGTTGTTAGCACTGTCACTTTAGACAGACATACCTACGCTGCCAGGCAGTCATCAACAACTTACTTTCCTGGGGGCTGACAGCAGTGTCGATCAGCTTAAATTTGCATCAACTGAATTTCAACATCAATCAGAAATTCAGCTGAGCCACAACCTTCCTGTGTGGCCTCTTGACTGTATCCTCACCTACAGGCAGAGGAGCAAGGTCTGACAAAGCAAGCCACTTGCATGGAGTCCTACAGCAAGCTGGTGGCAGACTTGAACAGAACCCAGATTTACCTATGTAATCACAGAGCACCTTGCTCAATAAATATACCCAACTCAGTCATCACTAAAGACTTCTACTTGCAAATGGGGTGAGAGAAATGGTGTCTGCATCTGCTGTCCTCCAGGGTCAGCACTTCACTAGCCATTTTGAACGGATGCTCCTAGTCCAAAACTGGCAGTTCTTCCCTTTACAATGACAAGTTGGTCATCTTCCAGAGGTATACCAGGGAAGAGTCTAGCTGTCTTCTCCCAATGAAAAGCATTCAAAAACCATACTGAGGCAGCCCCAAAACCCACAAATTTGACCAGCAAAATTGCAGGATAACAGCAGGTGATCACTTGTGCAACACAGTGAAATGCTCACGGCAAGACCAGCACTAGAAAGCAGGGGTGCAAACGACCCTGGCAGGCTAAGATGCTGCAACCCCATGGGGAAGCTGCAGACCAGACTGTGTCTATCGGCTCCAGTCCAAAGCAAAGCCACCGGGACCATCCATGCATCGCTCAGTGCCATTCCACCCATGCTCAGCCATCACGCAGCTGCAGAAGCGATAAGCCCAGGCCACCAATATTGCTCATTCACGGGCATGCAGGTCACAAAGGCAAATTTTATCTGATATAAAAAAGCTTAATTATTTTTAATCAGAGTAAAAATGAGAAGAACATGCCGTCACAAACAAGCAAAAATAGAGGCTAAAGATCATTAGCATATTTCTACTTTAATCATTCTGAACTGTGAAACACTGCAGAACTTCTAGCTAAAATTTCAAGTCTTTAGCTAGAGTAATTAGAAATGGCTATAATTCCCCGACTGTGTAATTTAGTCTCAAGAATAAAACTTCATCTCCAAGCATTAGCAGCTCTGACATGATAGCATCTCTGTTATTGTGACAGCCCAGAGAAAAATGCTTTGTTCTTTCAGCTTCTTGCATGTGTCAAGAAACACAGCCTCAGCTGCAAAGCGCTTCCAGCTGCTTATTCTCCAAAATAAAACCTTATTTTTAGCCTAAGTGTTTCTTCAGGATCTGTGTGAGTATTACGATTAAGCTCTCATGCCCATTGTAAGCTCTGTCAAATCTGCAGCAGATGACAAACAATGATGCGGGCTCCAGCGCAAGAGATGGTCCGTGCGACAGCCTGCACGAGTGTCACCTTCTGTTCAGGAGCGATGAGAGGAACTCTGCCAGGGGTCAGGAGCACGGAACGTAAAGCTGGATTTTATGTAGATGGAGGGAGGAACTCTTACAGCAAAGCACAATTGCCAAAGCTCTGTTTCCAGCAACGGGGGATTTGCTATCAGAACATCTGATCATTTGAATGACACTGTACAACCAAGTTGGTGCTCCACAACCATCATTGTCTCCACGCTAGCGTGAAAGGTTTGACAGTACCTGAGCTACCACAGCTCGCTGCTTCCCTAGGGGTCCTACACTGCCACCAGCCTCAGCATGTCCTGCTCCATCACCGAACCAATGCATTTGCTATCCGGGCAGAAGAGCAACCAGATTAAGAAACAAAAAGTTTTCCATCAAGCTGGTGAACTGAAATAACTGAGAACGGGGCTGACAGGAGCAGAGGCAGCGCAGGGGAAGGCTGGACAACAAGGCTGGGCGTAGGATGTGGGATCAGGCTCCAGGAGCAGCTGTGAGCTGTTAGACTTGTGCTTTGTGCCCTGGCATGCTCCAGTCTGCCAGGAAAGCAGCTCCTCCACTCCCTCACTCCGCACAACGTGCCTTCAGTCCTGAACCGGTGTCAATGCTACAACACCAACTGGGATGAAGAGGTTTCCCACAAACAGAGAGCTCAAAATTCACTCCACAATAATCAGTCTCCTCTTTGCAGCCTGGGAGGTGAAACACCATTCCAGCTAGGACGACCTGTACCTTTGGGGCTGTGCATCTGCTCATGCTGCAGGAGAATTTTTAAGTTGTTGCTAGGCTGCATGAAGCAGCCTCTTATTTTTATCACATGCCTGTTTATTCTTGTAGGAAAAGATACAGCAAATAGCAATCCAAGGCATCCTCACAATGCTCGTTATACTCTTGGCTGGGTCCATTTTCTCAACAGAGGGTTCAAAGTTTCTTGGCCATAAGCACCTTCCCACCCGGACAGCCCCCTTCTTGCTCCTCCAGAGGTACAACATGAAAGTGTGGCAGACCAGAGAAGGCCTCAGCTGAACAGAGAATCTAAAGCCACATTTTAAACAATTTTTCAGTTATTCCAAATAAATTTCAAGTAATTTTGAAAAGGCTATTAATAGTCATTTCAAAGCCATGTCCTAACAGCTTAATGAAGCTGAGCAGCTGATTTGCCTCCTTTGCGCAGCAGTCAGCACACTAAACGATTCCCACTTCACCAGGAAACATCCCCCTGCAACTTAGCATTTATTTTTGCACCCCTGACGTTTACCAATACAGCATTTTACAGCTGCCATGTAATATTAACACTTCCATTGATGGGGAATATGGCCCAGGTCAGCACAGACAAGAGGCGAGGCAAGACCAGCCATGGTGAAGACAAGAGCTGAAGCAGACTGCTGCTCCTGTACACGAGTCCCTTGGCCAGCAGCAGACCACCGTGGCCAGCCCTTGCCCTGCTGGGAACAGAGCAAATAAACCTTCCTGGCAGGCCAAGCACTGCCCATAGTTTGGCTTTCTCAAGGACAGCAGCTCACTTTGCACTCCTTGCGCTGCTATAGCAGAGTCTGAAGCCAGACCTGGAATAACTCCAGGATCCTGTTATAAAATCACGTCCCATCATAACGACAGCAACATATGGGCTATTTAACCCAAAGGAGGGACCCTTATTATTTACTAGACTCGGCATTTGGCCCTTCCTGACACTGAGTGACCCTCCTGTTCCTAAGAAAGCTTTCTAAATCAAATCTTTTACAGCTTCACAAAAGCTTCTAAAGTGGAGTGACTGTCTGACTCCAGAGGACACCCTGAATTCCAATTTAACCTCCATGTTTTTTCTGCTCCTCACACATCACGTAAGCATCAGCACACAGCTGGGGACAAAAGACCAACCTCGTGCCAACAGGCACCTTTCCATTCAATCAGAAGTCACAGCATTCGTGCCGACAGCTTCACTGCAGCAGAATTTGCCTGGCATTAGATATTAGCATTAGATATTGTCTCTTGCTCCATCAATAGCTGGAGGCAATTATCCTACGTGCTGGTACTGGCTGGCACAGCACTGGGTACACGTTTTCACTTGTCTTGGCAGCAGCACCTGTCAGCCCCCGAGTTTGTTATGGCTTTGCTCACTACTGCTGTGTCGGCCAGCATCACTGCTCGAGACCTCTGCCGCGGGTGCGCGGAGCTGGGGGTCAGCCTTGTGCGAGGCCAGCGTTTTGGCAAGCAGCTCACTCTGCTTCAGTTCAGAATCTGTCCCTGTTCAGCAGCACGCAGCCAGATCCTTCCCTCTCGCTGCTCAGTGGCTTCAGTATCTATCCCCAGAATAGCACTCGACTTGAAATGACTCTTAATAACCCGCAACGGAGCTAAAAAGGAACTACGGAAGGCTAAAATCAGCAGAAATATCAGCTGAAGTTGGGTGTTTCCAACTGATCCAAATTAACTGCACATCATCTGCACCTTCTTGTGCCCTGGCTAGGCCCTGACTTGTTTCTTAGAGGCATTATATGCTTCTAAGAAGGGTTTGTTGGGTTTTTTCTCCCTCTACAACTAACTGTCTTTTAATAGCAACACTGAGCCACAAGGATTTCAGTACAAAATTCTGCCACATTTGCAAGAAGACGACATCAGCCAAGAACAAGCTTTAAATAATAAATGGGAATTATATTTTCCTCTAGAGAAGCCAAGGCACGAATTTCCTGTATCTATGAAAGCTGAGCAAAAAAACCTGAAAATTGAGAGGAGCTCAGAAGAAAGCTAATGCTCCTAATAGCAGACAGCGGCAGCAACAGCAACCGAAGGCTCTCCCCGCGCGCATCCTCTCAGCGGCCTCCTGTGAGGGGCTTTCGGGAGATTTGCTGCTATTGGCTGTGACTGTTGTGCAACCTATTGCTCACCTGGAACCTGACTGCACTGCTAACGAAGCCCAGGGCTTACTTTTACAATGGTGACTCCTGTTGGCCGCGCTCTCTCCCTGCTAAGCATGCTAACACTAATCATTAGCTGTGTTTTTCCTCTGTTGTGATTGGGGCAGCATTAATTGCCTCTCAAATCGCTGTCACTAATTAGTCTCAGTGCCCTTATTAAATCGAAACTGGGTGACAAATTGTTTGCTGAATGTCCGGGACGAGAGTCCAAACAGTCTCAAGCAATGTTTCAGTAAGCTTCTGACCTCAGGTCAGCTCTTCAGAGCTGGCAGGATGCAACAACGGAAAGAAAGTCACAGACACAGAGCATTACTGCAACTGCAGAGCAGCAAATTATATCCTGCTGCCTCATGCATCATTGGGCAAGTGCTGGTGCCGGAAACTTAATGGTCAAAAACAAAGATGAGCACATGCAGGAAAGGCTCTTCTGTTTCCTGCTACCAGGTCTAAGGGCATTTGGGAAAGATACATCTGAACTAGAGGAGAGCGCTCAGAAAGGCACCGGCAACACTGCTTTAATATTAGTGAGTTACTAACGGACCGCTAGAGTCAGCCGTGGCAGGCTGCACACTACCTTAAGGCTACAACAAAACATAACCTGATAAGTGATGTAAAGTCAGCAAAGAAATGCTTTTCCTGTAAGATTTTGAAACTGGTACGACCGAGGTGGAGTGATGCAGGAAGGCTGCTCCAGAAGGCAGCCTGGGAGATGGCTCCCGCACCTACGGCAGCAAGAAGACGTCATGCCACACAAGCAAATGAAGCAGGGGACTGCAGAGAAGAAACTCATGAGCAGCAGCCTGGAGCTATGCCACCATGGGGTTTTAAAATCTAGTAGTTTAATAAGGTCTTTGCTCTGTAACTAAATAGCTCCTGTAAATAGCTTAAGGGCTTATTGATACACAAGATGTCCTCTCCTGTCAGGCCATCCTGCAGAAGAGCCCCAGCCTTGTGGGGAGGCCATCTCCTGAACCAAGCAGCTAGCAGAGAGAGCCAGCGCTGCCCTAACACACAGACGTGCTCCCCAGGTAACGCTCGTCTCACTGAAGCATTCTGCAAAGCACACACCCACACTTACTTACAGGCTGAGTTACTGCTAATCAGAAATTCAATGGCATCTGAAGGAGCATCAGCAGCACACTGAAATAAAGGGGTTTGTCACCATTTTCAGCCAGACATTAAAAGGCCCATTTGTAACATCGATGTGCAGTTACCCATTCCCTGATACAAGGAGTTTTTGGCATGCAGTTCCCACAGCTATCCCCTGAGGCCCAGAAGTATAAACCCCCCATGAATTAGCCTTATATGAAAGGCCTGTTTTCATTTCAGAAGCCACATTGTCCCTCAGAAGCCTCCCCTAAAACAAGCCCTATGCTGTACAAGCCGTAAGCTCTCTCCCACAACATCCATACAGGCACAGGGCTCACTCCCACAGCAGTGACAGCCGAAGGTGTCCTCCCTCCTCTGACCCCAGTTAGGGCTGCAGCAGCCTGCTCAGACCTTCTGCAATTACCAGTATCGCCGACTTGGCTGTAATTACTGTCATTGCAGGTGCATGCAGCTGCCGTGGCTTCTCCCGGCCCCCAGGACGGTACAGTCTGCTGTGCTGGTGGAAGAAGGAAGAGGAGGACAATCTCCCCCTCACTGCCCTCACAGTGCTAGGGTGCTGTGCAAGCAGAAACCCCTGTGGCTGAACAGCCAGCATGGGGATGGCCATGCAAGCGCTGCTTACTTACACCAGCTGGGGCTGCTAGTTGGCAGATTCCAGGGTTATCGAGTCATCAGGTACGGTCCCAGGAGGAGGATGCCCCACACCATCTTCCCAGGGCATCACCTAGGCATTTTTCTGCCTTCCTCTGACACTTCTGTGGCAGTGAAGCCGGCTCTTCAGCCTTCCAGCTCCTAACCTGCGAGTCAGCACCCGGGGAACCCTTACCTAGCTCATCTCCTCTGGATGAAGCTGCTAAGCTCTCATTTTGCCCCTGAGCTGCAGAACTGATGCTCCCTGGACCTCCGATCTCCAAACACAATGCCCACACAAAGTGTCTCCTGCCTCCTTTTAAACTCCCAATTCTTAACCCCGCCAGGAACACGATGTCCTGAAAGGTCCCCCGTGTGCTGAAGCCCACCACGGTGGGTAACCACGTCTGCCAGAACCACGCTTCTCCCAGCCAAGGCTGGGGAGGCTCCGGAGGAGGCACCGTCAAGCAGCCAAGGCAGCGCACCGCGTTGCTCCAGGCCCCCCAGCCGCTCCTCCGCCTCCCGGCACAACCCCAGGACTTGAGGGGTTTAAAGGCCGGCCTGTAGCAGGGAAGCGCCCCCCCGGCAGCGCCCCCGCACCGCGGCGCCGGGAGGGAGCGGCGGGAAGAGCTCCCGGCCGCCATCCCGCACCTCGCCGGCTCTCGGCCCCCCGCGGCGCGGCGCGGCCCACCTGGAGCCGCTGGAGGTAGGAAGCGGGCGCGTATCCCGTCTCTCCGGAGCCGGCACGGGTGACCAGCCACCAGTGCTGGTTGCTGCGCTCCAGCAGCAGGAACGTCTCGCCGGCGGCGAAGGGCAGCGAGTTGGGCTCGGCCGAGCGGAAGCTATACAGGGCCCGGTACATGGCGGCGGCGACACCGGCACCTCTGACCGCCGCGGCCCGCCTCAGGCCCGGCCGGCCACGC
>VZSF01003146.1:46048-76120 GCA_013398295.1 Chionis minor | reverse complement strand
CCCCCTGCCGCGCGGCACCGGGACGGCGGCGGCGGGAGCCCCGGGATGGGCCACGGGCAGGATCCCGTGTCGGTCTGTTGAATCCCTCCAGGGATGGCGGCTCCACCGCTGGGCAGCCCGTTCCAATGCTCGGCAGCCCTTTCCGTGAGGAAATTTCTCCCCGTATCCAACCGAAACCTCCCCCAGCACAATGTGAGGCTGTTCACTCTCGTCCTATCGCCTATTACTTGGGAGAGGAGAAGAGAGGTGGGTGGCAGTCCTGCAGCGCATCCCGCTCCCTCTTCCCCAACCGGGGCTTTTTCTCCAAGCAGCCCCAGGGACGGGAGGAATTTTCCGAGAGTCCGCCACGGGGGCTGACCAGTTCCTGGGGTTATGGCGTCCCAGCCGTGCTGGTCCGCATGCTCCTGCAGCCAAACCTGCCACAGAGATGCCCCTCTCTGGTCCCGCTCTCCCCTGCGTCCTGCAGGGATGGCGGGGATGAAGGGATGCAGAGGTGGAAATCGTCCACAGACCCCTCCATCCCAGCCACAGGGGAGCTTAATTCATCCAGAAACCACCAACGACGAAATCCAAGCCAGGCATGCAGCTGCCACTACCTCCTGCCTGCTCCCAGCATGGCTCCCCCAGCCCCCAGTTTTCCCAGCGCTGCTGGTGAGGTAATTCTGGCTGAGCCTGGTTACGGCAGTGAGGACGGACCAGGAGTGAACAGTTTCCTAGGCATCCCTGCTGCCAGCGGCGTACTGGGGATCGGCTGAAGCCCGGCATGTTTGGGCTGGAAAGGCCCAGGGTGCTTTGAATGAGAACTGCGAGACACAACCAGGGCTGCACCCACCAGGAGCCTTTTGGGGTCTGGGCTTTGTGCCTGGTCATGGTCCTTTCTGGATGCCCGGCGGGGGCACAGCGTGGTGGGGGGCTGCACTGCGGGAGGGCAAACCTTCCCACTTGGGGGGGTATCACTCCTGGTATCACTGGATCATGAGGGCTCCCACGGGGCCAGGATCTGCCACCTGCCCCGTCCCCTGCCCGTGGTGCCGCAGCCCATCCTGGATTTGGTGGCAGTGCTTGCCCTGCCTCGGGCTCCACTCGCAGCCACCTCCCTGCTCCAGGTGAGCCCCGGCTGCTCCCTGGAGCGGGCCCAGCTCGTGTTTGTGCTGGGATCACAGTGCTGTATTTCCATAAATTGGGCAGCACAGGCTGTGCCAGGCGGCGAAGGCAGCCGAGGGGCATAAAGGCACCCACCTCCCACACATGTGGTGGTGGCATCCCAGCCTCTCCCTCTGCTTGGCACAGCAGAGCGGTGGGCAGGAAGGGGCCCAGGTTTCTTCTGCAAGAGCTCCCATATACCCTCCTGCTCCCAAATATGATGCACGGGGGGCAAAGAGCGTCCGAGGGCACTGGGACCCCAGGACAGATTCCCGCTGCTGAGGGATCGTCACCGAATTGCCAGTGCGAGGTGATTTATCGTGGACAGGGAGGGACAACGAGCAAAGATCCCACTATGTCATTTGCGTGTGACTTTTAAAGCTGAACTTGAGACCTCAGATACTAACGCTTGCATCCCTCGCCCTCGGAGCTGTGGGGACCAGGATCGCCATCAGGACTTGAAGGGCTCGGTGCGTGGACGGCAGCCTCTGCCGAAGCATTGGCGGCGCAGGGGAAGTGTTGCACAACAGCACTCATATGATTGAAACACAAACTTGCCAGCTCCCCGTACGCTTATATAATTCCGCACCGCCTGGTCGTCAACACGTTGCAAAACAGCAGCAGGATCAATCATTCTACTTTTAGGTATACAAATATTATTGTCCTCCCACCAGTCCTCTCTGGGTGAAAAGTCACATGGGGTTGGAGGTGCTGCGGGGACCCCGGGCCCATGGGACAATGCCTCCAGTGCATCCTGCAGGGACTGGGGGCGTCTGTGAGCAGGATGGGGAGGCACTGGGATGTCTCTCGGGCATACCTGCATTGCACCAGTGTCCTGGCAGCTCTCCCTCCTGGAAAGCTTCGTTAAAAGGCTGTAGATGGGACCCCCCCCCTACCCCAGCTGGATGCCTTGAGATGTCCTGCCAGCACTGGCCCTGGCCACCCTGCTGAACCGAGCAGGGCCACTCAGGGAGGGGACGGTGTCCTGCCTGCATTACAGGCAGGAGGGACAGCCCGTGCAGGAGGTTCACAGGCAGAATTGCTGACAGGGCCACCATGGAGCAGAGGCACCTCCGCAGCAGAGCAGGAGGGCAGCTGCGAGGCACAGAGCTGCGCTCTGCCCACTCGCCCATGGCAGGGCCAGCATGGACATGGCAGCTAGGTGCCACGCAAGCTCGGGCAGCTGTGCCATGGCGGCTGGCACACAGGACACATGTCTGCTGCCACTGAGGGAGACGTGGAGCCGGGCTCGTACACGGGAGGCTGGAGCAGGTTTGGGCAGCTCCGCGCCACGTGTATACCCGTGAGCAAGCTGGAGTGGCTGGTGGCCTGGAACGCAGCCCCTTGTCCAGCCCGCACAGTGCACTCATCGGCATCGCTTACAGGGGGTCTCACCCCGACAGCTCCCGTACGGGAGAAGCCCCAAAACCAGTGCTGCCTGCCGGCAGCAGGGAAGGGTGCTCTGCCAGGCGGGAGCAAACCCTGCTGCTGCCTTTGGCTGGTGACACAGTGCTCTGTGCTGAGCCCAGGAACACCAGCGAGGGGCTGCTCTACCAGAGCTGCTTCCCTGCAGAGCCCAAAGCATGAAGGAGCCCAAAATATGAAGGAGCCCAAAGCATGAAGGAGCCCAAAGCATGAAGGAGCCTGAAGCGATCGGGCCAGTGGGTGGCTCTGGCTGCCCGTGGGGCCGAGGTGTCCACAGGGCTCCTTGCGCAACCCGTCCTACACAAAGCCCATGGCGGGGCTGGCGGGGGCCCAGGCCCCTCCTGCGGCCGGGAGGAAGGAGCGGCCAGCCTCTGCCAACAGCTGAGCTTCCTGGAAACGAAGAAGACAGAAGGTCGAGCGAGTTGAGGGGCAGCGGCGGGGGGGGACCAGGGAGATGCTGCAGGAAGGGTTGAGGCGCTGCAGGTTGCAAAAGCAAGCAGCACACAGCCCAGCCCGCCCTGTGGCTCTACTTCAGGAAAACAAGCTCTTCGGCTTCACGCAGCAGCGCTCAGTTCTTCGTTAAGCTCTCTGCTCACATCCTGACCTGATGAGCCCCTTGCCAACCATCGCACTCTGCTTGCCGACATGGCCCCTTCCCGGCTCTCCCCTGCTGGGGCAGCTCTGCAGGCTGCAATGCCGCGCTGCGGGAACTGCTGTTTCAGGGGAATACTGCTTTTTCCGCTGTCATACCGGCAGCCAGGGTCCTTGCCTCACCTTGCCTGAGGTGTAAAACCTGGGTGCAGGTGGAAGGCTGCATGGTGAAAGGAGAGAGGGGGTAGCCCTGGGGCAAGGCACCCAGTGGCGAGAGCACAGGGTGCACTACAACGTGCACCACCGCACCCTGGGCTCCCCACACCGTCCTTCCTGCCACAGGGCTGCCAGGGCGAAGGAGACGCTCTCAGGTTCATGTCTCTAACCAAGCCCATGCTGCATTGCCCACCATCATCCTTCCCACGTCCTTTCCCGTTGCACACGTTGGCCAGGGAAGAGCCGCAAAGCAATGGGTCACTTGGGGTGCCGTGGCAGATCCTCCTGTGGGCTGGAGGAGCTCCCCTGCTTCCCTTTCAAAGAGATGGAAAATACCCTTCAAGGCCAGCACATCCTGGCCGGTGGGGACGTTGCCATGGTGCAAACCCCAGAAAGGAAAGAGGACAGAACCCGTGGCCTCACCAGGACCTGGCAGCCCACCATGGTGGACGCCAGCTTGCACTGCAGGAGGCTGCCTGCCAGTGTCGCCCTTCGCTGCCCGCGCGGCCTGTGGGGCAGTGACCGTGTCCCTGCTTGCACCCCTCTGCTGAGGGGGAGCCCTGGGCAGGTGGGTGGGTGCAGCAGGCCCTGGCGGGCAGGCGAGGGGTGCTGGGATGGGGATCCCTGCCGGAGGAGCATGGCAGGGGCTGGTTCCGGGCACCCCACTGGGGTTTGCCCTTGAGCAGGCGGCCGAGTCGCAGGGTATGAGTGAAGGCTGGGTGAGAGGCCGCTGCGGGAGGCCTCTTGGCCAACCCTCATTTCCATACAATTCAGGGAAAGCAGCTTTGCCCCTGGCAGCTCCCAGCCAGGGACACAAGCCATTCCCAATCCCCTCTGCCCTGCCCTGGGTGGCTCCAGGCTGGGGCACCACTGCGGCTGGCCAAGTGGTAGCAAGGGACCCTTGCCGCCCTCTGCAGTGGATGGACAGATGTCCACCTCCAGCCCCACTATGGCATCACCACAGAAACAGCTTAAAACCAGCTCGATCATTGTCCAGTTACACAAACTTGACCTCACCACCATTAGAAATGGCAAAGGCACAGCTGCTCGGCCACACACAGCACCTGCTGTCCCCAGGGCAGTGCATGCCACAGAGCCACGAGGTCCCTCTGCCCCATCTACTAGGAGCCACCGTGTCCCCTGAAAGGCTTGGGGCAGCAAGACATGCCCTGTGCCTTGCTGGGGCATGAGCACTTTGCAGCCCTGGGGCCATGGGGTGAGTGTGGCGCACCGCTCGCCCTCGGGCAGGGGTCCCAGTGACACTGGGCTGCTGTCCTGCGGGGATGCTGCTGCCTGGCCTCAAGGAAATATTTCGCTCTTGCTCCATAAAAGCCCTTTGTGTGTCCCTCCCTGCTGGCAGGGACCCAGCTCGGGGGAAGAAGTCCAGCAGCTACTCGAGACGCAGCAGCACAGGACAGGGACAGCGTGGGGATGGAGGTGTCCTCTCCTCCAGAGGGATCATGGGCTGTCCCTTGCCTCTTCTCACTTCTACCCTGCCCAGCCCCAGCGAGGACACCTACCGAAATGCCCGAGCAGGTCCTTAGCCCCCCAACCCTTGGTCCCCAGCCATCCAAGCGGAGCTCAATTCACTGGAGAAGCCGGCACTGGCTGCAGGAATGCGTTTCATCTCTGGCCAGCTGACCTGTGGTGATTCCCGGCAGCCACCCCAGTTTGAGGCTAGAAGTGACCTATTTACATAAGGCCAGCTCCCCACGAGCCCAGCGCAGCATCCCGCAGGGAAGCAGGGCCAGACCACGCACTGCTGCTCACCCAGCCCCTGCAAAGCCCCCGCTGCGGGGTCAGACCCGGCATATCGCAGCCACCCTGGGCCATGGCCTCGCTGAGGCTGGGCTGGCAGGAAAAGGTGGGTCCGCTCTGAGCATCAGGAAGCGGCCAGGGAGGAGACCAGACACGGGGGAGCCACGACGAACAGGGACGTGCGCTCAGCACCGTTCTCCACGGGGCAGAGGCTGCAGCAACCACAGAGGCGCGTGTCGCTGCTGGGGAGCAGGGTGTCCCATCTCCCTGTCCCCCCACCCGGCCGCAGGGCTGCCCCATGGAGGTGCCTCTGCATGGACTGGGGAGCCAGCCCCGCTGCCCCCAGTGCTCAGCGCGGTGGGGCACTTACTGCCCAGCGAGGACCAGAGCTGCGGGGACCCACACTCGGAGTACGCCCAGCGAGGGCAGGATTCATCCCCGGAGGAGAAAGTGCTTCCTGCAGAGGCAGCAGCACGGCTTCCCATGGCACGCACGCCCCAGAGGCTGCTGGAGGTTTTCACTCACAGGGGGCACGGAGGCTGGGCTGCTTCCTCACCGCCCCGCTGCCAGCCCTGGCCAGGAGGGACATCTCCAGAGCATCTGCCTCCAAGGTCAGTTTGGCACTCAGAGAGGAAAAACAAGAACAGAAAATCCCTCAAGCCTCTTCCACAGCCCAGCTGCTGCTCTGCCGTTATTCCATCACTCCATCCTTCACCGTGTCCCAACAGGCAGGCGACCCCTTGGCAACCACAATTACCCTCCCTAGCCCCATAACTTGCTCGCCCCATCCCCCGAGAAGCCCAGGGACAGGGGTGATGGGTGGCCTGGCCATCTGCGGGGAGGTCTGCGGGAGCCCCACTGCCACTTCCAGCCTGTCCCAGGCTGGGGGTTACGCAACTGCCTTTCCACAAACACAAGGAACTGCTTGGGGGATTTGTGCGGAACAGCACGGAAGGAAAACAAACCTGCTCTTGAACTTTGCAAGATAATGTGTCATTCAGAGGGACTCGACAAGTGGGTCGCCCCCTCTTTAACGCTCCAGGACACAGTCTGGGCCAGGACAGCCGTGGTTTAGATCAAGGTGCAGGTGAGGGAGGGTTTTCCCCCCTCCTGACATTTTGCTCTTGCAGCTTTTAAAGCAACTAATAATAATGAAAAAAATTAAACTCTGTCCCCGCTCCCCCCCCCTCACACTGCTGCAAGGCCAGGAAACTCCCAACCACCTTGTTCCTGGTTCATGGCGTTGGCAGGGCCTCCGCTAATCCTCGGAAAAATATTGGCAAAAGGATTTCGGCAGCGCAGGCCAGGGCGCACAGGGGCCAGGTTTGTCCCCCGCCTTCCTACAGAAGCACCAGTTCCACCTGGGGTTTTGTTGTTGTTATTATTACAATAATATATGCAGCCCCAAGTGCTCCAGGTCTGGTGTCTGACACCGACTGATCCAAGACCTGGTCTAGACCCAGGCCGGTGCCGCCGGCAGCATCACGGAGCACGCAGCGCCCTGCCTGTACCCAGGGCCCTGTCCGTGGGCAGTGAAACAAAGAGGACTTGTTCTGGAGGCAGCTTGCATCAGAGCAAATGCGATTGTTCTCATCGGATTTGATGAATTCCCTCCGGAGTTCCTACGTAACACAAGTACATTAGAGGACTTTATCCCTGCTAATTTCAGACTACAAAATCAAACCGAGTATCAGATGAATCTGCACCGGCAGGCTTATTCATATGCAGCACCAGCGACAGGCGCAGCGCCTGCCAAGCGCCTCGTCATTAGCTCATTAGCAGAGGGCATCGTATCCTAGCAGGAGAACCGAAAAGGAAACGTCACATTGCAGCCGCAGCCCCTCTCTGTGTGCCGGGCACACTGACTCAGGCCGATGGCACATCTCGGGGACAGCAGGTGGGAAGCCTCCCGCTCATCCCTGCCCAAAGCGTTTTGCAAGTGAAAGTGCCCAGAATAAACAGCCCCATCCGCCCGCCCAAGATTTTCGAGAGCCGGTGCCAGGAGCAGCTCCCGGGGCTCTCGCCAGCTGCACCCAGCGCCGGAGGCTCACGAAGCAGCAACAAGCGACAAGTTAAGGATGGACAAACCTACCTCGTAAGGAGACATCTGCAGACACAAAATAGCGAGGTGACTGCAAGATGTAAAAATAGCTGTTCAATACGGGCATCAGTGTGTGCCTGAACACTACAGAACAAATGGAAAAAAGCAACCATAAACTAACCTTGTAAGAGCAAAGGTAAAAAACCTCTTCAAAAAGTACACGAGATCACGGTACAGCCCTCAGAGACTTTGATCAGGAGAACTTGATAGCAACAGCTGGGGAATATGAAAGTAAAGCTGCAGTGCTATAGCTGATTGGAAAGGGTGACCTACCAGCAGCTCCGCAGCCTTTCCATCACATCCCACCTCTCTCCACACCTGTGGGAAACCAAAGGATGGGCTGGGGAGAAGATCCCAGCATCACCTGCTTCCCCAAGCTCTTCACTGCTACTTAAACTTGCCCCTTTATCCTGGGCAACTGTAACAAGCAACAACATCCCCACGCTTACCTCAGCCCTTTCACACGCAATTCTCTTCAGCACCATCACAACGGCTTACAAGCTTTGCAAGGGGAGATGTCATTTATCTAAAAATTGTTGGCAAAAATAAGTGTGCCTCTCCTGAAAGGGGAGCCAGTGGTTTGGAGTTAACTGTTACCTTTATTTCAGTTACTTGCTGTCCTCTCACTTTGACACTTCCTTCCCATCTATTTGTCCCAAGTAAGATTTTAAGCTGCTTAGGATACCCTTCAGGCTCTGCAGCTCTCCCCTAGCCACTGCCATCACAGCTAATCCAGACAGAGTTTCTTACGCATGTTTTGGCTCAGCTTAGATTTAAAAAAAAAAAAAGTGTCACTAGCACTCTAGAAATGGGTTACGCAGCACAAGATCTAGTTTACAAGATCCTGAAGCAGGAGAATGGCTGTTGGAGGTTTTAAGAGACAAGCTCTCAAAGTCATATCATTCTGGAGGTTTCTCCCCCAACCTTCTGCCATCTGGTCCCTCCGAGCCACCTTTCCCCCAGCGTATGCAGGATCCCCTTTGCCTCGGCCTCTCCTCAACGGGGAGGTGCTCCAGCCCCTGGCCAGCTCAGTGGCTCTTTTGGATTTGCTCATCGCTCTTGAGAGCAGGCCCAGGAGAGACATGCTGCTCCGCACGTGGTCCCACGAGGCAAGTAAGCCTTGCTGTCTGGGCACTGCTTTGGCATCACACCACCAGAAAGATCCGAGCTTCATCTCTTCCTCGGTCACCAGCAACAACAGAAGCATCACTTACAATGAACAAAAAGAATTTTATTGGAACGTATACACACAGGGATAACAGAGGTATCTGAATAATCAAATATGGAATGTTTAAGAAAGTTAAAATAAATAAGGATACCAAGTTTTACCAGTGCTAGGTCCAGCACCAATGTAAGTAAATGCCCTCTGAACAAGACTGACTCTGACGGGGCCATCCCTGCCGAGCCTGTAAAGATTCCTACCACCAGAAAGTGGCCAATAATTTTGGAATACAAAGAGTCACGATAGTGCTTTCTACCAATGTGCATTCACACTGTTTATTCACCACTTTCGTCTCTTATTTCTTTAATAATATCTATTAAATTCTGAAGTCCAAAAACATAACCCGTGTCTTGGCCCTCATGCACCACGCTATCTTCTCCATAGTACTTGCAGGTTGTGTGGGCAAAGTCTATCATACGGACATCAACAGTGCTAGCAGTTGGTTTGTAGGCATACGCTCCTGCTGACTCATCTGAAGATTCCTCTGAAAGGTCCTCTAAGTCCTCTGGGTCTGAGTCGACAGCAACTTCCTGCCTTTCCTTTCCATCATAAATGATCAGCAAGGAGCTCGAATAGAAGCGGTAAGACTCCTGTTTCTCTAGGACAGACTTGAGTTCAGTCAGTTTTTTAATAACAGATTCAAAGAGTTCCCTGCGCAGGTATTTGCCGTTATGAAAGAACTGGTAAAGTGCTTCTTTAAATCCTTGGACTGAGAGTTTTCTTCCATGGTATTTATTCATGAACATTAGCTGGCCAGTGCCTGCCTGGTAGACCTGCACATACAAACAGAAGACAAGAGAAAAGGAATAGTTAAAATTGCTGGTAATACTGACTCAAAGCCTTGAAGGGGAAAAAACCAAACCCAAAATGATATGTCACAGAAAGCTTTTACAAGATGACATACTACTCTCAAAATTGCTCTTTTGCAGTTACAGGAACTGCTCAACAACAGATCCAGCAGTGTCTCCAGAACTCAGAGAAAGAGAGGAAATGGAAAACTCCTTCAGTTTAGATTTGAGCTTTTCCACCAGGAATGTAAGAATGAGGAATTTATGTGAGATTAGGAAAGCTGTGGCCAAGATCTCTAAAGTCAAACTACAGCTTGTACTACAGCCCCTCATTCAGCTCATTATCTGCCTCTGGTCACAGGTGTACCACTTGATTCCTGGACCACTGAGCTCTAAGTGACAGCAAACACTCCTATATAAAACCAAGGTGTGCTCCACAATCCTGTGCATTTAAAGAAGTCAGAGGTGCTCCTGCAGGAAGATTCCTTCCTATAGGCGAGTAGTCTATACACCACACAGCTCAATAATGCCTAAACATCTGGGTCAAGTAAGGATTGCAGGTGCCTCCAAAGTTCCTCTGTTTTTCCAGCACAAGTCTACACTGAAAGGTGAGCAATGAGCAGGCCATGCTCAAATCCCAGCGCACTGCAGTTAGAAATGCAGCTCCCATGCTTCCATTTCTGCCTCGTGCTCTTCTCCGAAGTTAAACACTGAGCTGAACACCAAACATGCCAACAGTCATGATGTGGAACAAGTCCTAGCAAACACTGCTGGCATTCCTGGAATCTACCAATGGGAGGAGAGAGGCTTCGGAAAAGCCTCAAATACAAACAAGTTGTTTCCCATTTGTCACTCTAGGAATACAGAAACAAGTAAACAAAACACTCAGGTGAAAGTCCAGGCAACTCTATCTCCTTATTTGACCATGAGTTATCACATTTACTGAGCTATTTCTTTTCTGCACTTCGCAGTAAGTTTACTGTTAGCAGTGAAAGGTCTGTGGCTTCTCAGAGTCGACAAGACAGAACTGATTGCTTCTTAATTTTCTGGCAAATTTCCACATGCTTTATTCAAAATGCATGCACTGGCAGACCCTTCTTTCCCAAAATGTTAATTGAATCGGTAATTTTAGTACACGGTTTTGAATTGCTGCTATTGTTCGGGAGACTGTTTTTGTTCCAAGAGAACACATTCACTGATGCAGAGCACGTGCTACAGGTTGCTCCTGCAGATGCTGCCACCTTCAACTGGTGATACTCAAAAGCCTTGTCCCCCTTACTGAAGGAAATGAAGCACAGCATCTCAATGATAGCAACACATCAGGTGGCTACATAAGCCAAAAACCCCACAAACAGAAATGGGCACAAGTCTGTTGCCTTATATGTCATCAGTTTTCCTCTCACCTGCATGCCACAAACTCGCACTCCAATAACAGCTGATGTACTCTGCTGACACTTGCGAATCTGATTAGCCTTCTTCTCTTCTGACGCATCATCTCCATGCTGTCGGGTTCCCATCTTAAGGTCCAACACACACGGTACTTCGTATCGAGATGTTAGGTTTTCCAGCAAAATGAATTCTGGTTAGTTAAGGAACAAACCTCACAATGAGGAATACAGGTTTTAAAACCATTATCACAGATTTTAGAGTGTCACAGCCTTAACTTTAAGCACACCCAAAATATGCCCAGTAGATACGCCTATCAAAAATTAGATATGCCAAGACATGCCTATCAAAAATTACACTTACATATAATTGGCATAAAGCAGAATGGCTATACAGATCCAGTCTCACTGGTCTCTAGAGAAGAGGAGGAATTTGTTTACCTAAGTATATATATAATATTTTTACAGGATTTATCAGTTGCATCCAAGCCTGCATACAGCAATACCTCTTCCCCTGCCGAATACACAGGGTGGAGATGTTTGCCTACGATTCCAGAGAACAAAACCAGTGCACTTCAGCTTTCATAGACTCAGTCACCATTGTTGTTTCTCATGCTCCAATTATGACAATTTATACTCAGCTTTTCTTTGTTAAAAAAGGCTCACTAAAAATAGACTACTAGAAGCAGACAACTCCAGGCATTGGTATAACCTCTATATTTAAGGCAACATTAAGAAGCTTCTGAAAAGGGAAATATGACACTAGCTTTTAAGATCACCAATACCGAACAGTAACAAAAAGTGACAAAACTCTTCTCCTTTGAAAGCTTTCATTAGTAAACAGTTTTTGTGGAAGATCCCAAACACAATATGCTCTAAAACCCTTCCACAAACGAATCCACAATTTGTAGATTTGAATTAAGTTATCTGAATTTCGTAGCATAGCTACTTTATTATATGCTGGGAGAGCTGTGATCTGGAAAGCACTGGCAATCCCTTCAAAGCCACCAAATAAATCATGGCTTCAGAGAGTCTCTCTGGACTGCAGTTAAGCCTGCGCTGTACTTTTATCTGGCACGTTCAAGAAATAAAAAGCAGAACCCTGCTCATTCCATTGTTATGAGGTATTTTCAGGAAAGGATACTATATTGATTCCGGTGTTTCGCGTTTTCCTTCATCCGTTGTAACTGCTGCTGGTGACATTTCATGCTCCAAGGATTATGATGTTTAAACTGTGAACTGACATTTCCTTTTTTCTCTACAGTATAATACAAGACTTCAGATTTCTTCAGCCACTCAAATTCTTCCTCCAGTTTGTGACTAGAAAACAGAACAAAGCGGCAAATTAGAGATCAAGTAGAAAAATAAGCACTTCAAAAGGGGTTGTCAACAGACTTAACTTTACAAACTATTTTGCTCACCTTCACTAAGAGCTAGCATAAGCTTTATTTTGCTTTCTGTACAACTGGACAGGTTGCCAGTCAGTAATATTTCAACATTTATAAAGCTGCTTCAACATTAATATAAGTTAGCATATAGCCAACTATGTTACAAAACATGCAGTAATTCTATGTATATATTCTTTACCTGAGTGAATTACTTCCATAGAAGTAATGCAAAAAATAGCAGTGTGCTTTAAGATTTATCCTTTGCCCAGATCACTGTTTTTAGCACAATACATCACAGCTCAGTTTACAGCAGGCACAATTAATAATAAATGAACAAGGGGAAAAATACCACTACAGGATAAAGCAAGATTCCTACAAAAGTATGCATATAGAGTACCACTGAAATATTTTGTTTTTACACAACTGTTGTGCTTTTGCAGGTGTTGGGTTATTTGTTTGGGGTTTGTTTGCTCTCTTTTTGCAGAAGCTTCAAAAGTAATATTGGAAAACTTTTTTCAATTAATCACAGAAAAAAATAATGAAAAGACTCAACATGATATTGGGCTGAGGACGTATTACTTTCACTACTGAACCTTTCTGCACTGAAGGTGGTCAGAAAAAAACAAAAGAAACAAAGAGGGGAAAAGAAAATGAAAGCTAAGACTTCTGGAGAACTCTCTGGAATTCTGGAGACCAGATCCTAATTTGACAGCAAAAAATGTTATGCTTCAATGCTCCGCATTCCAGTTCACCCTGTCAAACTTACCTTTTCATTTTTTCCTCTTTTCTGTGCTGTCGGACCCATTCCTTAGATATCTTCTCATTTTCTAACAACATTGTCTTTTTATTAGTCCATCGCAACAGCTTACTTTTGGGTTCACAGTCAGAATTATCTAAGTTTTCTAAGTTATCGTGGTCCCCATTTAATGGATATGCTATTAGACATAAGTTTCCATCTTCATCCTCTTCAAAGCTCACTGACACCACACCTGAAGAGAGAAAGGACATAGACAGTTATGAATTGCTGAAGTGACAAGCAAGCCTTTTAGAACACGTGATTTTACACTAAGAATATAGCAACTTTTGTGTTTTTCTCTTACCCTGGTCCTTAGTTTCTATCTTGCCACAGGCCAAACCTCATCTGCCAACCTAACAAATATCAAAAGACCTAGACAAAAATAACACCTCACAAAAGACAATTTATCATATTGACAAAACAATGATACAAAATGTTCTTTTCTCTCTGATGCAGTCAAGTAAGAATCAAATAATAACAGGAGACAATTTCAATTAATAAAAGTTTTTATTAATTAAAAAAACCTGACTGGTCTGACCCTAAGCAAAATGTAAAACATTTGTCAACATCTTGCAGAGAAGTGACCTGCACAAAAAACCCCCACACCAGAAGCTTTAAGTTTTGCATGACAGCAAAGCAAAAAGCACTTATCCAAACAACATTTGGTTATTAGATCTCCAGGGGAAAGATTTGCAAGTAGAGCAAAACAATGAAAATGTCACATTACAATAGAAACTAGTCCAAAAGCTTCCACTTAGAATCACCACGTTTAATTACACATTTTCTTCTCCTTTTTGGAATATATTTTATTGATACTGGTTATGCAGCAATCTTGTTAAATAAGTAACAAAAATGCAATACAAAACAAATCTGTTTGTGGTACAGAAACATGGTGAACCCTGAAAGCATTCTTTTTTTCCTCATCCTCCCCTCAAGAGTCTCTAGAGCACTGCATTGCATTTTAAGAGTCTTAGTGGAGCGCTCTGACAGAGATGCACTCAGTGCTACATTAGCGAGTTTCAGTGGTTAGTGAAGCCATAACAATTGTCTGAATTGGTTTTTAATTTTGTTTTTCAGTCCTCTCTCTTTATTCTCATATCAATCAGTCTGCACAGTTCTTGCAGCTCATCACTAGGCCAGAGGGGAGAGGTCTCGGCGAGAGATTGGCACTTCTGAGCTGGGCAGGCGGCTCCGAGACCTACAGTAGCTGGGGCAGGGAGTGCAGAAGCTCTGACTGACAGTCCTGCTGCCACAAAGGGAAGGACAACAGGAAAAAGGGGGGAGCCAGCTAGCAAATGGCCTTTGGCTTTATCCTGGAAAAAATAACAGAGATGGACCAAGTGAGGCCCCTTACCCCTAAATCCCTCCCCACACCCCCCAAAAAGTCATATACACTAGTACAATCATTCTATGACATTTGGAAAATTATCAAAGATCACATTTTCTTCCAGTCCAAGAGAACCTGAAGTCAGACACGACAAAAAGTCTCTGTAAGTGTGCAGGGAGTATAACTTTGAAACATTTCCCCTGAAGTCTTCTGCCAGTTTCACAAACAGTACGCGAAACTTCATAACCCTTGTAAGATGTTAAAATCAATGTGCTTTAAAAAGCAACTTCATTTTAAAAAGTGCTTCGGACATATTATTTCTTAGTCATCAGGCAGCAGTTGATGGTATAATGAAGAGAAAGAAAAGTGTTTCTGTTAACCAGCGCAATGCTTAGGAGAACTGGAATTTCCACTTATACATAACATCTGACTCAGCCTCATCATGGCTACTTGATCCTTGCCTACCTAAATGCCATGAATTTTCATTTCCTTAATGGCAGAAACAGCACTGCAAATATCCAACAAAACACCTTACTGACGTGTATTTATTATGATCAAAATGAGAGTCAGAGGAGAAATCCAAAGCCAAGAGAGACCACAACTAAGCTTACACAAAACACTGTCAACCAATCTTACCAAATCCCTGTAAACACACATTAAACAAATGCCAAAAAAGCCCTACAAAAACTTAGAAATCCACAAAAAAGCAGCATAGAATTACTGAAAACATTCACAAGCTGTTAGCAACTTACCTGTGCCTAAAGGAGATATATGGGCTATCACCAGCAGAGCTGCTCTACTCTAATGCTGTTAGTCAGCCCAAACACCAACTGGGCAAGCATTTCCACCCTGCATCTCCACAGCCTGCCTCAGACAACATCAAAATACATGAAAGGAAAACCCTAAAATCTCTTCACACAGAAGAGATTTCAGAGATAACAGAGAGCACAGCACGCTTGTATTTACAGAAAGAAAAAAGCCCAACACCATCCTAAGGTTTGGTAACTTACCCTCATATTGCGGAGTGAATTTACGCATTTCTGTTGGGAGAGTTTCATAGAACTGGTGTTCCCTCTGAATAAGGGGTTTACAGATGGTCTTGTCATTAAACCGGAGGACACAGGAGTGTCCTCCAACTTGGTGGACAAAAGGCTCGAGCAGGACTCCCTTGGAATAGTGCTCCACTTCCATAGCTCCAAATGCTGGGCTCATCCTTGTAGCACATTAGACAGAAGAAGGCGACAGTAGTGAAGGCAGTTCAGAGCCAGAAGCCTCAGAGACCTGAAGGTGTTTACTCCGATTCAAAAGTCTGTCAAAACAAACACAAGAGAGCGCCGGGCCGTCAGTCTCCCCGCACGCCGAGGCCTGGGTAAGCAAGGCTGAGAGCCGCCGCGGCGCGGTGCTCCGAGAGGAGCGCAGCTGCCGCCGCTCGCGTTACGAAGGCGGCCGACTGCGGGCCCGTTCGGGGCGCGGCCAGACAGGCACATCGCGGCCACGCCCCACAGCGCGCCGCAGCCAATGGGAGCCCCCGGGGGGCGGGGCCGACAGAACGGCGGGGCGCTTGCCCCGCCCGGCTGCACATGCGCATCGGCGGCGCTGGTCAGAGGGCGAGCTCCGGATAAACCCCGGGCTTTTTTTTTTTTTTTAATTAAAAAAATATCTATGGTAAATCTTGGCGAGTCCTCCTTTCCTACTCCAAGTTACGCCTAACGCCCTCCAGCGTCCGCTCACAGAGCCAGACGCATCAGCGTTCCCAACGATCCCTCCCTCCTGCTCTCCCTCCCCCGTGCACACGTCCCGGGAAGCCGCAGAAACCCGTAAATGAAACCAAATTCCCGGACGACAGCAATCACAGAAACCGGCCTGGACTTTTCTTTCACCGGCTTATTCGCAACACCCGAGATATTTAAAAGATCTGTTTCCTAGATGCCAGCTTTTCGGGTGAAAAACATAAGGCCAATAAGCCATTTTCCAAGAACTTGGTTTTTGCGTAAACGCAGCAGAAGGCAGAGCAGTTTGTGCCATCTGCATCCAACGGCTCTGGAGTCGCCGCTGTGACTGCCCACTGCTCGGCCCCAGCCAGCCTCCAGCTGCACGCAGCCTGCACTTCAGTACACAATTAAAGGAGCAAAGCTAAAAAAACAAAACGCGACTGTCTTGCTCTGTACCTTCCAGTAAATTTTTAAGTCAAGTTGCTCTAATTTTAGACCCGAGCTTTAATGATTAACTTTTTTGCAGCTAAAAACAACCTTGTACTTATTTTGTCTGAAGATCATTACACGAACAATACTGCACTTAATTCAAAGAGACTACAAAGTGTTCTAGGTCTATTTTTATTTGTCCTCCTTAGATATTTAACAGCTTTACATTAACTGGAAAAGCAGAGACCTGCGGGCTTAAAGCACAGGCGCTACCAGAACTACAGACGCCTACAGCATGCCCTGTACAGAAGGACATTAATTGAATTGAACAACTAAACTGCTTAAAGAAACAACAGATCAATCAATTGAACTCCAGCTCCTGGAATGTTTACCTCTACCTAAGGATAACAGGTCAATAGAGCTTTACTTACTACACACCAGCTAGCTCGCACCCCACACCTCCTTTCTCTTAAAAGCCATATTGGACAAAAAGTCACCAGCCTCTTTTTTTTTTTCTTTCTTTCTTTTTAAAACAGAAAGCAAAACTCAAGCCACCTCTGCAAGGGTATGTGAAATTTAATCTGAAATAGTATTTCCCAGAAACAGTACTCTCTTCTGATACTCTATATTTAAGATTAGGGCAAAATCAGTAAACCTTCAATCTCTATTTGTACCACTTTTATTTTCCCAGTATTTTTCATGATGCAGCTACTGCATCCCCGGGGAAGTTCCACACCTGCCTCAACGCCAACACCTTGGAGACACACAGGTAAAAACCTCTCACAAGCCACTTCCAAGAACCTCTTCACCACCAGGCTGAGCACTAGTGCGGTGGCCGGGGAGCGTGGAAAGCCGCGTGTGCAGCCTGGCCTGGCCTCAGACACCGGACAGACCGACTCACTTGCAGCTGCCACAGTCAGAAGGTGGCACTGGAGCCACAGACGGGGCCAGTGCCTCCCCACAGCACCACCCACGGAGGCAGGGCCACAGCGCTCCTCCCCGAGCACTGACTGTAAGCTGGCTCAGCTGCACACCTCTAACAGGCATCAGGCTTCCACCAAACACACACCAGGCAGGCCACTGCCGTGCCCCACTGAGCTCGGACTGAGAGTTGCTTCCATTTTCTATTACAGAAATGTTACGTATCAGTTTGTGTTTGTCATTTTACAAGGCCCAAGAGTTCTAATCAGGATTTCCTACAGCCAGCAATGCCTCCAGTCTTCTGGAATTTCCCAGGGAAAACCAGAAGAGTGCCAGCTTTCACCGGGAGGTCATTACGTATGTACAAGATCATGTGGCAACAGAGCTCTGCACTGGCACAGCCACTTTTCACAGCATCACAGCACATGAGCATTACAAGAGCAACTCTTTCCAAGACAGCATTACCATTCTGTGGCCACCTTCCTAATTACCCCTGATGGAGAGACACTGATTGGCAGCTGCAGCGATTCAGACTTTGAAAGTACCTTGCAACATCCCTTAACCTCAAACACCTTGGTTAGTCTGAGTCCTGCTGCACTGCAGCAGAGCTGCATCAGGAGTTAAGCCTCGAAGATGTTTACACCACAGAAATGACTCTAGCAAAACGCATCTCCAACACAGACCACGGACACCTTGTTTACCCAGCACATCCTCAGGGAACTCATTAGTAGCAGCTCAATTTATTTGCTTTCACATATACCCAAGTGGTCTGGACAATGCTTGCACGTGGTGCACCACATTCGCTCAGCACTGGAATTGCCAAGCACCAAACTGGACAGGACTACTCATGCTACTTTACCGTTTCCTGCAAAAGTAAGATCTGGCAGCACACCACAGTGTAACTTCCCATTAAAGGGATGACAAAGCAAGTTTTTTTTTAATAGCTCTGATATTATAAAAATATTGGTTATGCAATATTTAGGCAGGATGACAACAGGACCGGGAGCACAGTTGTAATGCCCATCAGAAATGCTTTGCAATGTTTCATTTATAAGTATTTGGATAAACAAACTCACAAGTATGTCAAATTGGTTCCACTTCCTTAAAAATAAAAACTTTAACCTAAGAACAACAGCTTCAAGTGGTATTGATGTTGACCAGCATAAGCACAATACAGCTCTTCCCTGCCTTTCCTCTGATTCTGCACCCAGTTTGTTTTCAATGCTCTTTGAGCAAGAAAGAGCACAGAAAAGCTGGTTCTAGGCAGCTTTCCCAGATATCAAATACAGGCTCACTGTACCCTGCCCTTTTCCTCCTACGTGCTTGTGAATGCCTTTGGTGAAGATCTTTTGCTCAAATGATACATCAGGAAAAAAAAAAGGCAGATGTACTATTCCTTCACGTTCCTGATTTTTCTTAGAATGCATGACGTAACTTGAAGGAAGGAAGCAAATAAAACCTCATCTAGACACAATAACAATAGATTGAGCAATGTCATTCTTACAGTAAGCAGCAAATGATGTTTAAACCCCAAATCTGTAAAACAGAAGTGACATGTACAGATATCTTTTTCACATGTGACAATGACCACCAAAAGAATACCACAATGAACTCATGTTTTCAGACTTTTAATATCAATCTCAGGTGACAGCATTCTTTAGAAGGTATTTCATGTCATTACAGATTCTTGACTTAGTCCCATACGTAACTGCATTAGCAAACACATCCTCTGGAGAGCACAGCTCTCAATTAAGCAGCAGCTCCTTCCTTCCTAACAACCTGAAAAGTAACACCTCTTCCCAAAACTTTGTAATAGCAGAATTACTGATGCAGAGCTGCCTCCCTAAGCAATGTGTTAAAACTAGGTTCTCTCAAGCATAGACTTTTACTTTGGGTGGTCACTATATGCCAAATAGCCATAAATAAGGTTTACAGTGACAGAAATAGCAAGGCAGCAAAGCTTTCTGCCTGTCCTTTTCTCACTTCTCTGGGTAGAGCAAAGAGGAAGCTGACAGGGGAGCTACCTGCAGAGCAGAGCTGCTGCAAGATGCTACAACCCCGATGAACCAGAAAAAGCTAAGCCCCTTCCTGAGGTTCCAAGGAATCAGAGGAATGGCGGAGCCAGTTGACAGGAGGGGAAAAAAAACCAAACCACACCATAAATATATCAGGGACCCATTAGAAAAGCCAAAGAGAAATCTGCTTCAACCTGAGCAATAGGAATAAATTAATACCAGCTGAGAAAGGACAGAGGAAGATGAAAATATCAATGTGGAAAGTGTATGGTGTGCTCGTGAGAGCCCACCACCTGTTTTGTGCACAAAATTGAAAAGGTACCTCGGGTTGAGTTGGTAAGTCATTACAATGCTCAAAGAGAACAAACCTTCACAACTGAAGCACAATAAACACATTTTAAGAGCCTACAATACACCCATCAAGCTGGAATACAGGAATTTTACAAGTCCTTATGTGACCAAATGACATTCCCTTACTAGTATTCTGTTACTTTACAAATAGCAAGGTACATTCCTTGAATCAAAGAACACAAAATACAAAGCAGAGGATGCAACATCAGAATATTAAAAACATTATAGACATGTTAAACATGCTCAGGCTCAATGTTTTTGCGCAACTTGTGATTCATTTTGGTGAAAACCAATGCCATTCCTCTAAACAACACTATTTTATTAGCAAATTTCACCAGTTTAGTATTGGTAGGGAATTGCTCCTAACATTCACTTTAGTTGCTGTTTGGCTCATAAATTGAAGTTACTCTGGTGTGTTCTTAAGAACTCCAGAAGTTCTTAAGACTAGAATGGAGATATTCAAATCCTCTAGCATCCAGCCAGCTGCCTTAAAACAGTATCAGAATTAGAAAATTACCTTTTAAAGATTAACTGTTGCATATAGATTAGGTAGCTAACCCTGTACAATAGATGTTTTAATTCTTAGCCAACAGAAGACCTCCATATTCATTTATCACAACTGTTTTAATAGATTCCTAACTTTGAGGGTGCGCTATCCCTCTAAACAGAATACAAGTCCCACACTTGAATGTTTTTGAAGCCTTTTGTATCTTCAATAGTAACAATACAAATAAGTTTAAGCAATAAAAGCTATAGTTTTTAACTTTTTATCTCATTATGGTAGAAACACAGTGCCCACATAATAATGGCCTCATATGAATCCTACAGTTTGGGAAAAAGCCTTAAAAGCAGCCTTAAAATCTGTATGATTACACGAAGCAGACATTTAGTCTGGTAATTAATTTTAAGGAAAAAAGTTTATCTTCAATACAAGAGTGCATTGACTTTGTTGATTCTCAATCTATTATTTATTTTTTTAAAAAACAAAGAACCATCCCCTAAACAGCAAGTAATGCAAATTTAATACAGCAGACTTAATAGCTTTCAACATCATGGGGGGAAAAAGGGAAGTGCCACAGCATTGGGCGGGGCGGGGGGGGGGAAGGGGGAAGACATCACACAGGTGAGCATATTGCTTCTTAGCTGTCTCATTTTCTGTTTTTCCTTAAAAGCAAGAACAAAATACGACACAAGGAAGCAACATGCTATAGGTCTTTACAACACTGGCTAACAAACTTGGCTAGTGCCTGAAGTACCCAGACCTGTATGATATTTTTGAAAACTCCATTGAGCTTACTTTAATAGAAAGACTAGAGTAGAAAAAACCCCCTTCTTTCTCATGAAGTGTAACTTTAAACCAAATGGTTACGGCAGCAAAAAAAAAAAAAGGATGCTGAGCTGTAAGTTTCTACACAAGTCATCAAGGTTATTTAAGCTCTTCTGCAGCAAATCAATCAACATAATGATCATTAAGTTATCTCCACATGACTTGTACTCAGAGATGAGTAAGCATGAGGCTTTGTAAAAATACTCAGCAGGAACACTTGCAAATCAAAGAGTAAAATACCAACTCCTCCACACCTACATATTGAGACTACACATGCATTCCCTTCCCAAGAAGATATACTTTTGCTATAGCCTTCACTGGTAAATTGTGAGGGTGATCAGAGTCAGGCACTGCGCTGCTGAGTCCATCATAACGGCCCACAGATACAAAAAGCCAAAAAAGAGCAAATTCTTGTTGAATGTAGAGTGCTTGGGCTAGACCAATAAAAGAAACCACCTGCTTATTAACTGCCAGTATAATGTAATTTTCTCCTTTTTTTATTTATTCTGTCCTTACTAAATGACCAGTAACTGCAGCAACACATCGCTGCAGTTTGGGAAAATAAAATAACTTCTCCAGATAAAAAGAGAAAAAAATAATGATTAATTTACTTAATCACACGAAACAGACTGAACTTAGGAAACCCAGAATTATACATTAACTCACACACAAATTTTTTACAAATCATGTCTGCAAAAGCCTTTGGGAATGTGACAGAGTTAACTGGATAGCAGTCTTGCCCCATCAAGGTAGAAAGCTAACCCTATTTTTAACATTAGACCATGAACAAAAGATTCCCACCAAGAAAAGATGCATACTTATTATCAGCTGGAAAGCTGCTACTCATCAGTTCAATAAATTAAAGCAACAGTCCTTGCCCTCCTCCATACAAATTACAGCAACTCCCTGTATCAAGTTGTGTACCTTTTTCCTGCTGTATTATAGGACAAATTTAACAATAAAATTGAGTAACATCCACTGGTGTTAGATTCTAAGAAAATTCTATGCTCTGTCAGAGCTCATCTATCACAGGCACATGACAAGCCAAACACAGCTGTAATCTATGGGGTTTTTTTAAAATATTCACAAAAACATTGGAATGTTTTTGAAGATACATTAAACTGTCAAAAACTCTAAATAATTAAAAAAATCTCTAGTCAGCTTAAAATTACCGAAAAACATCCTGAAATGCCCTAGGTTCTTCTGAGGATGTCAGGTATGTCACACCTAAAGATACTACCCCAGAACTTTTTTCCCCCCCCACTGAAAGAAGAGCATGGAGAGTACAACACTGCCTACAATGGCAAAAGACTCCTAAATGCTACATTCAGGACCCTATTTTGCTACAAACTTCAAGAGCCAGCACCTTTAGAGACTCTTTTCTTTAAGAAGAGGCATTAGGCCTCTTCTATCCACTAAAAATTTTATCTGTAATATAAAAGTGAAAGGCAACACACCAAGATGCTCAAAAATACATAGAAGGATGCACTTTTTCAGCACAAAACTTTCTTTTTAAATTAGCAACATGTTCATGCTATCTCCTTTTACTTTCTAAACATTGAGTTCTAGTTTTGTCTTCCTTTAAATATAACCCAAACACAGTAGTCCTTAACATAAGAAATAAACACTGCCGTACAGGTTAAGACACATATTTATATCCCTAAATTTAATACCACAGCTGCAAAGCCACCTCTTGTAGCAAATACCAAAAAGACTTTCGAATACAACTTTAACAGATGAAACTAAGAATTATAGAACATTAGGAATAATATATTAAGGTAGCAAACTATAAACAAAAAAATCTGAAGTTGTGTAATATTCTATTACTGTTCTTCATACACAAACATTATCCCTATCTTCTTTAAACCAGCTCTACATTACTAGAAGTCCAGTTCCCCAGTCCTTTTGTCTGAGAAGGCAAGGTACTAACCACAGCAGTTTCAAAGAGCTTCTAGCTTTTTCTTAACAGAAGTATGCACAGCAGCCTCTCAGCTGCAATTTCTTAAATCTCAATGAGGAGGTTATGTGCTCAGTACAACTAATATTTCAATATTCCAAAAAGCAACAGCTTTCCCCACACCATTTGTAATCTGTAATCGTAACAACTACATATACAAAGCTCTGAAGAAATGCCAGTTTTACATCTCAAGTAAAGCTATTTTATCTCCCTAGAACTAAAATAAAACCAAGTTACAGGTTACTAAGCACGTTCAGCCAGAAAAGAGTACGCAATTCTGACCCATGCAGCTTTTCCAGGGATTGTGTAATTTAAGAACTAGCCTCTTTTCCAAGTAAAAATGCCATGGAAACTAAGAAACCTGAACCACCAAAACTAAGCTACTTAAACTTCCTATTTAGAAACTGATCCATCTTAAGACAGCCTTCTGGCACCAGCAGCCAAAAAAACCAGTTGCTATAAAAAAACAATACTGTCCTTTGTCATGGAGAAACCAAAATAGCATTCAGCCTTTAATCTTCCAAAAATATGACAGCAAGAGCTAAATTGTGTAGATTACACACATGAAAGTGTTATTCAAGATACCAAAATTGCCAGAAATTCCAGCATTAAGATTAAAATAAATCCAAGGCTATACCTTTCTCATTACCATGAATTCTGCAGTCTGGGAACTGCATTTCTAGCCACTCAATAGAAGAACATGGTAATTTCATGACTGGCCCTTGAGTTGTGACCAGGTTGCCATATATGAGAAGTTGCTGAAGAGGACAACTGTCAAGTCCTGTTCAAAGGTCACATTCACTTAACTACATGAAGATTTTCCTCTCTCTGTATTCCGTTCAGAAATCCTGATCCCTAATACTTTTTAAGTCACAAGCACTAGCAGACCACTGGACAAGATTGTTAAATTTAAGCTTAGATGTCCAAATCCTACAATCCAGTCTAACTCCTTGAGCAAAAATTTCCAGAGGAGCACAAAGGAAAAGGCATCTATAAATAAACAATTACATGAAGGATGGTGGCCAAAAAGCACAGTTATGTATTTCACACGTTTTATTTATGTGCATATTCATCTATATCATCAGCATACTTCAAATGAAGTTCAGTCCCCTCTTGCAGAAAATGGTTGAAAAGTAGCCCAGGAGATAGTCATCAGACTTGAAATGCCCATCTACATTTTTAACTAAATTCTTCAAGTGTAGGTTCCAAGACTTTACTTCTGATCATCATGATAGATGGAGGTTTTGCTCCAGAACAGCTGAAGTTCATGAGACACATTTAACAGACCTTCTAAAGTTGTAGTTACATTTCAAAACTTTTCAAAACATTTCAAACTACTGAAAACACTTCTCAATCAGGTAACACAACCCAGACTTGCATCTTAAAGGGAAGAGTTTATGTGACTGGGTGACCTACACGCTCTTTCCCTAAAAAAGTTATGAAAATAACTGGGTCCTAAAGACCTTGAACATATAGCTCCTTCCAGGATGACTGAGCAATTATAGAAGTTCAAAACCTTAAAATAGAAAAGAGTAATTTCACTGTGCTTCTTGGTAAACTGCAGCAGATTGGACATGAACAAGTAAGGACAAGAGAGGAGTCTTACAAGACAGTCTCTGATGTGGCACAGCAAAACCAAAGGGAAAGTCATGAATGTTTCCCCTGGTAAACATAACTCTTTTCAAGCAGCTTCTCCCTATTAAAAGGGACAAGGACCTTTTGTACAAACACACCTGCATAGTACTTCAAAAATGCCTTTTTAAAAAAAAAATTACATATTTCATGTTTCATCTTGCAGTGATCTAATAGAACACCATCTGGGGCCAATTACAGGCTCACCATAATAACCACCATCAAAGAATTAATCCATTTTAATCTCATACAGTTTACATATTCAAACAGCAGGACAAAACCACTTGAAAAAACCTTTATCTATTCCAGCAATCTATAAAAGGAAGCTTTCGCTGGAGCTTGGCTGTATTGCTCCCATCACCTTGCAGGCTGAAATACATTTAATGATGCAAAAGAGATAGCTAGTTTTGTTAGCCCAGGTAATGGGACACAGCCATAGTAAGACTTACTCACTTAAACACGTGTGTTGTTTTACAGGCAATTTTTATAGCAGCCAGTGACTCTACAGCACAAGCCAGTGTGGTTTGCACAACTGTCTTCAATGAGAAACCATCACTAACCAAAAAGACTCAGACAAGATCATTGCTGAAAAACTATTTTCTCTTCAAAAACCTACAATATAGCACCACCACACTGTGCTCATGTTCCAATTCTTTATTTCTAAAAAATAGCATACTGTCAGGAAAAAAAGTAATTTCAAGAAGTCAAGCTTAAAGACCATTTTAGTTTTTGGAAACAAACTGTGCACAGTGATGTTAAATCATTATTTGCACTTTAAAACAAGAAGTCACCATTCAGCATTTATGTTTAAATACGTGAAAGGTTTTGTTTCAACAGAACAACTGGAAGGCAATCCTCCTCTCACCATGCAACTCACTGCAGCCTAGTCGGCATTTACTTCATTTACTCCTCATCTCTGAGACTACTTATTTCCATGAATTCTGAAATTATTCTCCAAATCATTTCGTTCCCTCCTCACCTAGTACTATACCCTCAATTTCAATATTCACAGATGTCTCTCCAGAAAACTGACTGGTTCTATTAAGACAGATCCAAATTTTTCCTAAGTCAGCTTGAACAGATTCCCGGTTACAATGCTAGTTGTATCAGCCTGAACACATCCACCCATCAATTTAACCTGAGATCTCCAGTTAAATTGAATCCATCTCCTGAAAGAGCTAACACCTTAGACATATGAAGATGACGCCTATCCTGTCAGCAGTTTCACTTCTAATCTTTTTAACAAGGAACTAATCTAACTGACATCACCATAAAAAAACCCCACACAACTAAGAACAAAAAAAACCCAAAAACAATTGCCATCACATTGTCCCCACATATCCAAAACACAAGGCAGATAAATTACTGTTCTTCTGGAAAAAGATATGAAAAAGGAAAAGAGCAAATGTTAAAAGAAGGAGCTCATCTTCAATGAGCATGAAATTAGGTATCACCCACGATTCCCAATAAGGTTACAGGCACTGTAGAAAATTTCTGCATCACAGTACTGCACAGCTATTTGGGTATGCTCAAAGCCCTCTGTGCTTCAAGAAAATAAAATCAGCATTTTTGCTGTGCTCATTCTAATACAGATTCTGGCATAAACCCCCCAAGCCCTTGCTTCTTCCAAGTGTGATTTTCTGCAGAAGAAGAGCCTAAATAATTGTACCTTCTGTCCTTGAGCTTGTTCACTATAAATTTCAACAACCTGGGGCATCATTAACCAGTTTCAGCTAGTCATCCACATTTTTTTTAGTTCCTTCCAACTTTTTGACTGTCAACACAGCAGGACAGAAGACAGGGACCAAGAGAGGCTGTACAGCTGAAATTCACTGTGTGAATTCAACACTTACCTGTTCTGTTTGGGCTATGAACTTGGTGAGGAGCACATACACAGCTCTAAACCATTAGCCACCACCCATGCTGTCTCTTGCCCAGCCACTCATCACGGCACGTGCACAGAGTTTGTCTTCATAAAGCAAGACTCTTCAGTGGCGAAAGCCATTTTATTAGCAAGCCTTTCTCTTTCCAGTAAAACAACACAAAACTGGGCACTAACTGGTTCCACCTATCTCAAATAGACAAATCTTCATATGCACCAGACACAGCATCATCAAGGACTGCAGGTTAAAGATCTGATAACCAGTGGAGTGAAAGCAGACCTTCTGTACCTATCACAAAGATTTCTCATTACCTTATTCTAACACAGCTTGTCTTTCTGAGCCACACTCAGGACTTCAAAGACTTAGTGCTACACAAGTCGAGAAGTTGCAAAAGATGTCAGTGATGACTTCAAGCTCCTCAACACCCAATTAAACACAACCAATGTTAGATCTTCATTTGGACAAACAATTTTGCTTCCATTATGTCTTCCAGTATTTCAGACTTTGCAGGAGGAGAAAATTCTAGGTACTTGCAGCAAATGATGTTGCATCATACAGCTTTTTGCAGGGGGGGTGTGAAGAATTATTTTGAAACAAAATAGTTATTATGAAAGGCCCAAAAATAGCATTCTAAAGTGCTATTTCTAACAAAAGCTATAGAAATGCACATCTGCAGTTATACCTTAAAACTCTTAAAATGTAGCCTCTTAATATTTGAAAGTTATCCTTACATTATTTCAAAGATACAATAACCTTGGGCAAGACAGAAAGCCAGATAAAAGAATTGGCGAGAGGAAAAATCCTCTCCCTGCAATGGAAAATTTTCATCTCTTCAAGCAAGGCACAGAGATGCTCAGCCGGACCTGCGTTGCCTGGAGACCAACCACAGCTTCTTGCCAACAGGGACAAGCTAAGCATCAGCAAATTCAACAACTGATAAGTGGATGAACCAAATGAGAGGCAAGTTTTTTCCACGCACCAGTGTAAAAACCTGATAGCTTTCAGATAATGGTTCTAGCCTATGCTCACTAGATACACAACAATTATTATGAATGTAAAACGTCAGCCTAATAAAGCTTCAAACTCCACTGTAACCACTCTTTAGCCCCACGTTTCTGGGTACAGCTATAGTAGCAGAGTGGCTTCAAGTCAAAATTTTCAGTGGCAACTCAATTTCTGCCATTTCAGTCTTTTGATGCAGTATCCAAACTTTTGGAATACATTCCTACTCATTAAACAAGTTCCATGTTTAAGCATTGGTGCAGAAATATTAAGGAATCCAATGAACTACATCAAAAAGGAAGAAACTACACCTCGGCTTAGCATTAAAAACCACATCAAATCACACTTCACTTTAAAACCTTGCCTTTGCCCCTGGCTTTTCCCACTTGAAGCGCAGCTCCCCAGGCAGGACAGCATCAGAGGCATTACTGGGGAGATACTTCTTTTGCTTATTCTGGATCTGGAACTGCTCCTGACCTCGGGCAGACTAAGCTGTGGGAGCAGTGTTCCTGACCTCCCAGAGAAACACCTCAGCTGTCTCCCAATTTCCAAACACCATCAGTTGAGAACGGTGGAAAGATAACTGATATTTAATACCAGTTACTCCAGAATTTCCCCAGACCTTATCCAATTCAATTCAGTCAAAGTATTCAGACAGTAAAGAATTAAGATTTCTAGGAGTGCCTTCTACCTAATTTATCCCTTTAGATAGAATATCCTTGTGGAATTTATATCACTAGTGAAGTAGGTCTTCCACCATCAACCTGACAGCATACACTTCCCTGCCTCCACCTATTCCCAAATCAAAAGGGCAGATGTTTGCGCCCCTAGCACCATAGCTGACAGACTGAAACACCCTTAGCGCCTCAAGGTTTACACTCTTCCCCTACCCTTTAAAGGAAAAAGCATCCCCAAAATATCCTCTGTCACTCCCCAGCTGATCAGAGAACAATTAAAGTATCACCATACCAGTGACCTGGCTGGAAGCCCGTCCACTGACAGGCAGCAAGGAGTTTCTTTCTTTAACATCTTTCTCACCCTGCTTTTTCAAACTGCATGCCTAACAAATCTGAAGTCTTCCTTGCAAGCAACTGGTAGGGAAAGAATTTTTGAGAGCACAAAGCCCAGCATTCATATGACTGACCACTGTCCAGTTTTCCAGCTCCTTTCCAAGTTACCATACCACATGGTTATGATGGCTCTCATCTACCTTTCCTCAAGAAGAAACACCAACATAAAGCTTGCATTGCTTGTGTGATGAAAGTACCACAGACAAGTTAACAGATTCATTACTTCAGAAAGGTAGAAACAACTGAGACTGAAAAGGCAGGAAAACAGTTTTTCAATAAAATGAATTGATACAAATTTATGAAAAGCCACCTGGCCAAGTTTAAGGTCTGAAATGTTTACAAACAAGTACATGTAATCCTTCCCTGAAATTCTTCCCATGACCCTTAACCAGGAGATACTTACGAAGAAACTTCCATGAATTCTGGCAGTTAAATCATTGGGTTCTTCCTCATTTAGTAATATTATTCAGTCAAGAAAAAATTTCTAACAACAAGCTGGAAGATGCTAAACAGGCCAAATGTAAGCAAATTAATCAGTTCATTTTTAAAATACATGCAGTTGTGTGTGCATATGCATGCATATATAAACCCAGTTTCCATCCCTTAATATTACTGTAGGTCCTGAAAATATGCAAATTAATTTCAACTTAAAGACAATTTCATATTTTATAAACAGCTTTTACCTTTACATAAGCAAGGTTATGTGCAAAGATGCCAATTCTTAGATGTTTAAAAGCCAAGACAACCCTGAACTTGTTATTCTTAAGTGTCAAATTTGAACTGTTCTACTCTTACTTTACTGTTATGTACTGAGTAATGACCAGTTACACACCATCAGACTGAAAAGTTAAAGCAAACTCACATTAGCTATAACGTTCCAGAACTAAATATTAAGCAAAATTCTAATTACAATATTTGACACTGAATGGCTCCCTTAGACGTTCATGAGCCTAAAAAAGCACACAGGCACTGGTTGCATTTCTAAAACACCTGAACATATGGGACGCATAAGGCACTGTATCAAAAAAAATAAAAACACAGGCTAGAAGTAGAGGGCAATTAAATTCCAGCATGTATCAGGAAAGATATCAATGTTAAACACACATACTTTTCACAGTGGAAGTAAGGCCAAGGACATATCAGAGTGTAACTACCAACTGGCTGTTATTCTATCAACAACGATAACATTTAATTTCTTCAGCTGAATGCCCACTTCTAAAGCCTCAACCCTAAGCGTTTTTAAGAGCCTGAGGTCACCAAGCCACGCTACCAAGGTATTCTAAATCTGTGATGCTCAAGCCAGCTCATAGCAAGACATCACCGAGTATATCCGTTTAACGCAGAAAATTTGTGAGCAGCACGTCCAATTATGCAACACATCCCCTTTTTTCATTCTGCAATATTACCGAGTGTATGAAACAGCAGCCAAGCCCGCAGCACATCCATCACCCAGGTAAAACGGAAAACCAGCGTCTCATGATTCAGACGGATCTGCTGAGTAACAGCAAGGGGCGACGACCAGCTCCGGGGTCACCCAGACACTGAAGACCGCATAATCGCGTCCGTCACCCCCCGCCGAGCCGAACGCCTCCCGCTCCGGTACCCCCCCTCCCCAACCCCCCGCCGCCCCGCA
>VZSF01003146.1:0-45688 GCA_013398295.1 Chionis minor | reverse complement strand
TATTGGCTCTGCCCGCGCCGCCGCGCGCTGATTGGGCAACGGCCAGCGCCGCTGTTGCTAGGGGAGCCGGGGCGGGCGGCGGTGCCCCGGGCCTGGGCAGCGCGCCGGGCTTGAGCGTACGCGCTCCGGCGCCCGGCCTGGCCTGGGCACGCCACGCACCTCTTCCACGGAAAGCCACGGGGAAGTGGGGGTGGCCGGCCTGCGCCGTAGAGTCCGGGTTGGAATGCGGGACCGCGGGCAGGAGCCCTCCGTGGCTCCCGGCCTCAGGTTTTGTGAGGAGGAGATGGGACATGGCCTCCGCCGTAGCGAGGGGAAGGCCTCTGCCTGAGCTGGCCCTGCCTGGTCCCCAAGTTTCGGGCACCCACCCAGGTGCGCTGTCCCTGGTGCCAGCCCTGTGGGTTGGGTTTCCTCTTCCTGCACCCTTCACTGTCTTCCGAGTTACACCAGTTACCGCAGCGGCCATAGATGGTGCTCTCGTTAACTTCGCCTCAGTGCCTGCTTGAACACGGTTCATTTCTGTTCATGTGCAACTCTTTAACGTGCGTTAGTTTGGACGTGACTGATGCCTGGCTGCACGACACTTTGGCTGCTGAGGAGGCAGAGAAAGAGCTTCTGTCGAGTCCTTGAAGCAGAGGAGGCTCGTAGGGCCCGTATGCCTGAGCTCCCCTCACATTCTGCTTTTCTCTTAACACCAAAAATCTCATTCAGGCCCGCGCAGCTGAAAGTCCCAGAAGCTCCTCTTGCTTGGCTTTACCCTGAACGACTCCTCAGAGCCCGTGGCCTAGTGTTTTAAATGCCATCACAGTTGTCGGGGTTTGCATACAGGGCCGCAAACACACCTGCAACAACGGAGCCACCATCGTAAGGAAAAAAGACTGAATAATGAGATTATTGCAGTTTAAATTACTAAGCAACAGTCTCTCTGACAATGAACTTAGTAACGTTCTGCCATCTATTTAATCACACTAATGAGACAGAACAACTCCACTTAGATACAAATTACTCTGGATTTCATTTGAATAAAGGTCAGAGAGCTAAAAGCCACACAAGCCACCACAATTCTGCTGTACAACACACCCAACAAAAGGCATCCTTTGTTTCCAGAAGGGACCCAGCTGTTCTGGCCGTGGGCTGCCGAGGCAGGGCAGAGCATCTCGCCCAAACCTCTCACCTCCGCTCCCTGACTGCCCGCCCCTGCCAGGGCATCCAGCCTGTCTGCCTCGGGAAAGGCTCCTTGGTTCGGAGAGGTGAGCATCGGTTCACCAAAGAGATTCAGAGGGCGAGAGATCTCTCATTTCTCCTTGTTCTAAAGTACAAGCATGCGTACAGTCTTGTGTAAGAAACAATTATACCTCTAGGTTCTCACTGCTTAAAATATGCATCTCTTGTCCATCAGGGTGACAATCGAAGCCAAGCAGGACTGCTTGTTGAGAATTTCCTCATTTATCTGGCTGGCGCTGTCATGATTATCTTCATTTCAAAATCTGTTTTCGTCTGTGTCTGTCACCAATTTAAAACTGGTGACTTTCCTTGGTTATTTAAAGATTTTGTTTTAAAGCCATGCCTCTTTGGGCTGAAGCTGGTCATGACAGCAGGTCTGTAATTTACTCAAGAGTCTAGCAGATATGGCTGGAGATTATCAACATGTGCTACTAGTTTTAATCTTCGTTTGTATGCCTGGAGCTGGTCCAGGGCTCATGTCTGATTTATATTCCCCAGCCATAGGGAGAAGGGAGCTGAGGAGCCACCCCACGGGACCCTTCCCCTGGCTGCATGATCCCTCCAGAAGCTGGGAATATTCCCACATGCTCACGGCAGAATTAGGTTTCCTCAAGCCTTGCTTCTCGCTGTGCTTCTTTCCGTTCCTCTTAATTAGCGGGGGAGCAATTCCAGGCTATGCGAGTCACTCAGCCATCTCCTACCTCCCCCGCAATCAGCTTCCCTGATACAGTTCATGCCTGTAATAAGACGTCAACATCATGCTCAGCTTGGCAACCCTTTCATTCCTCCACTGCCCTTGTCCGCGCACTGCTCACGGTCACTTCCCAAACTTCTAGCCCTCCATCCCAGCAGCTCTAGGATGAAAATCCAGTGAGCTGTGCTCCCGGACATGCAAGCAAGGCTGATCCTTTGGCTGCCTATCACTCCAGGTGACCCCGCACCACTTCTTGAGAACATTTCACGCTGAGCGATGGTGTGAGGCTGTTGAATATAAGCAGCTTATCTCTTAGCTAGGAATCACTGCAATAGCAACTCCTCAACCCTCCTCCTCGCCAAGACAAAGGAGATGCAGCATTTAAGCTGGTGAGGGTCTGCTCACACAGGCAGGAAGGGTGCCTGTTTCTCCCACTGCCAAAATCACTCACAAAATAAATAGGCAATAAACATCCCGCTTCCACAAACACCTTCCTCTCCCTTGTGTGCACTGTGTGTGCACATATATATATGCGCACTTTTAAAGAGCTAATGAGAAGTGCCAGATTGACAGTTTAAAGGAACAAGCACTTCCTGTTATTTACAGAACTGGTACAATATAAGAAGTGGCAGAACAAACTTCTCCCTCTTGGGCTGTGTCACATTCATGATCCAAAGGAAACACCCTTGAGCATAAAGTTCATGCATATTCATTTTTTTGTCTCCCTGGCTAAGGATTTAGGAATCATTCCTTTTCCAGGGAGCAGAGGACTGTTATGAAGTTCCCTAGTTCAATATTATTCTTGCCATGATGAGGGTTGCAAAATTTCATTTATATGAAAACTAAGACGTGAATCAAGAAATGTAAACCCCCAAAAATTCAGCCACTTCTCACCAAATCAGCTCAGTTCCAACCCAATACAGTTTTCTAACTGCATAGTCCTCACCCACAATCTTAATCCCGTGCTCTGTCCACATGGTGTGGTCCGTGCCATTTTTACCATGCCTGTGGTAGTTCAAATTAATGCACATGGTTCTAGTTATTATTTACTTGCAAAACATTTCATCAGACAATGTGCCTGATTCAGGACTCAAAAAGCCAGGCCATTAAAGGAGGACAGCACTTAATTTAATGAAGTAGCAGGGAAATGTCATGCTTTAAAGATGTCTTGCACGGAAATAGATTCCATGCTCTATCCTCAGTCCTCTCAGGGTCAAAAATAATAATTATGAGAATGGAGCTGGAAGAAGGAGGATAACGATGGCATTTTTTTGCACGGGGCAGCAGCAAAGCCAGCGCCTGAGCCCCCACAGTTCAGCTGCCCGCCGGGCAGGCTTGTCCCTTGCTAGGCACTTTCTATTACTCCTGAGCAATTACAAATTGATGGATGAGTCACAGAAGAAAAACACAACCGGACTTTTTTGACTGGGATGGAAGCTCAGCTCTGGGATTTCTCAAGAGCTGCAGAGATGGAGAGCTGACAGCTGCTGCTCAACAAGCCAGGGCGCGAGAGATCGCAGGTGAAGGATCTGTGCTTTCCTGCAAAAAGCTGTGATTAATGGAAAGGTTTTTCTCCACTCCAGGTTCCTTTTAACCGATCTGACCAGAGCCAGGAACCACAAGCAAAAACATCTGTAACTTATGGTTTAAGGTTTAATTTGTTGGCTATGCTTCAGGCAAGCGGAGAGCACACGTGACCCACGGTGTGCTGAAAACAGGGACAGCGGCAGTGCCCAGTCAAGTACTGCTTACCTGCCGGGAAAGGGCTGAATGCCACGGCCCAGCCCGCCCATGCTTGCTGGGTTTTTGCAGAAGCCCTGGACTGACTGCGTGTGCCCACGTCCTGGCGCAGCCTGCTCCGCTGCCCTGGGAAGATGCAGGAGAGCAGTCGGAAAAGAGGGCAGCAACAAAGAGCTGCTTCTGAGCCAGCAACACATGCAAACCACTCTCTGGCTCACCTTGGGGAGATCCTCAGCCTCATCAGAGGTTACTCTCTTGCCAGACCTGCTCCTGAGGGTCCCGGATGAGCCCCCCAGCCCCACAAAGTGTGCCTTGCCCTGTTGGCCATACTGAGCACTGGAGAGAGTGTCCCATGGGCTGCTAATGGAGATCCAGCTTGGGCTCCTGATAACAAAAAGCCGGTTATGGTATGTCCCCTCTCTCCCTTCTCTCCGTCAGTCCTGTCTGCTGAGGCTGTAACTCTCCAGCAGGACTCTCTCTTACCTAGTGAACGGCTGCCATGGCAGAATTCGTGTGTTATTGTAGGATAAAACACGCACTTGCCAAAAAACACACAAAAAGAACAATACATAGATAGCAAGTGCCCAAAGGTTAGGAGAGGCCAGAGGTTTTTTCCATACAATCTTTTATAAGTTTTCCTGCAGGGCAAGGCAGAACCTTTAAATGCACTGGCAGGACCCCACCTCCTGGTGCGTGCTGATAACATTGGTGGTACACAGCCCTGGCTGCTCTGGCATGGTGCGTGACGCATGCGTGGTCTTCCAGCTCCTCTGGGAGAGTGCGCTGGGACCCTGTCAGGCTGGTGGGGTGTGCGTTTGGGGCAGCTCACAGCCCTGCTGCAGACTCTACAGCCAGAGTCAAAAACCAAATCCACATGTTTGGGTCAGCACCTTGCTCCTGCCTTCCGTGTCAGTGCTGCCATGCTCCATGGGTGACCACCTCAGCCGCAGCTGAAGCTGGAAAGAGCTGGCAGTTTTGCTCGTAAGCTGCGGCAGCTCCGTCCCCCAGCATCTGCCCTCCTGCAGCTTTGCCATCTGATTTTCCTTTTTTTAAGCCTCCCTCAGGCACTCCTTGGTGAATGAATCCCACCGCTCCTTTCCCCATCCCACGGGGCCAGGCAGTGGCACAAGGGCCATTCCAGCAGGCTGCAATAATTATCTCTGTGTTATTATTTGTGGAGTAATTGTGTTTATCATGGTGGTGCTCAGGGCCAGACTGTCGTGTGCTTTCCACTCCAGGCTTTGCCCAGCGACCCTTGGTCTTTGTTGATGCGCCCAGACCTTGCCACGAAGCAGCTCATGCGCTCGCCCCGAGGCACTGCTCTCTGCCATCTGTCTATATGGTCACAATTTCATGGTTTTGCCTGTGGCGAAACCACCCCAACTCCCCAGCACGCAAAGAGGAGCACAACTCAGAGCTGAAACTCCTCCGGGGAACATTTTGGGAACTTCCCAAGCTAGGTGATACTGGGGTTTGGCTGGCCGCCCACGGTCACACACCCCGCCACACCTACCCGCCTGGCACTGCCAAAATGTCGCTGGTACTGCTTAGCGCAGCACAGCAGTGCAGACTATTTAGGGCAGGGAAAGGCCAGTTCATATATAAATATCAATCAAAATAAATCAGCTTGTCCTTCAGCTGCTTTAAACCTACCACCCCCAGCCTTCAATTCCCATTTTCTCTTCTGTGGACGATTTACCTGGCCTGTTTTGCCCAGAGATACAACCTGCATTTCTGTGGGTTCAGGGTTAGTCCCAGCAGACCCTCTTGGAGGTGTTTGGAGGTGAGAGAAGATCAGAAGTTTTGGCTTGGCAGCAGCAAATATCCCTTATTGAGTCCTCCCCGGGTGAAGAACCGGTTACAGAAAACTTCTCATTCCCATTCAACAAATTTAATGCTTGCACCAGTAAGTCAAGAGAGAGAAATAAATGCTGGCAAAAATAGCAATAGGGAGGGGACTGTCTGTATTTCACACATGGCAGGGCGCCTTTTGTGCAGGAAGGAAAGGGCTCATGACGCCTCGCTCACTGCCATCCATCTCGCTAGAGATGGGCCAGGCACTGTCTGTGATACCTGCTTCCTCCCAGAAATCAACCATGGCTCCGGCTTGTGACAGTTCTGTTCCCTGCCCACCGAGCCTGCAGCAACCAAATAACTGCAGGCTCATGCTGCAGATACTCCAGCACTGACCCCTCGCCTCAGGAACCAGAGCCTCCCTCTCTCTTACACCCTCCAGTCTGTGCCTGGAGGCAGCCCCCTGTTGCTCTCATGTTTAATGTCCTGTGGAGGAGCTTGGATGTGGTTTTCTCCTGTTCCTTCCCCTTGCCTGCTCCTCCTGTTAGCTTTCATCTGAGCAGCCACCTACCAGTCTGCCCCTTACTCCAGCCATCAGGGAAGAGGTGATGCTGTAGAAGTCAGGGCATACTCCCATGTATTCTTCAGCTTGGCAGATGAGCCTTTTTATCCCACCTTGAAGGGAAAAACTGTGCCAGGTTCTCCTAAACAAGGAGGATCAGCTCACCTCAGAGCAAATCCTCTTTATTCATAGGAGAGCAAAATTCTTCCCCTCGGTGGAGTCATCCCCACTGAGGAGCTGACAGTGCTCATGTCAGAGCTCGTGGTGCTGTGGGGCAGGCCGGCAGTGCTACGAGATCCAGGGCTACAAGCCCCCTAGGGTCCACGGCCATGCAGGGAAGCTCAGCCTCGTGCGATGGGCGCCATAGCAGAATGGACTTGGCTAATGCAGATTTCATAGTTATTTCATGGGGGACTTCCCCTTCATGAAAGGATCGAGAGCAGCCCTGCTAGAAAGGACTTGGGGCTACTGCTGGATGAAAAGCTGGACATGTGTGCTCTTGCAGCCCAGAAAGCCAACCGCATCCTGGGGTACACAAAAAGCAGCACGGCCAGCAGGTCAAGGGAGGTAATTCTGCCCCTCTGCTCCACTCTGGTGAGACCCCACCTGGAGTGCCGCATCCAGCTCTGGAATCCTCAGCACAAGAAAGACATAGACCTGTTGTAGCGGGTCCAGCGGAGGGCCACAAAACTTACCAGAGGGCTGGAGCACCTATCCTATAAGGATGGGCTGAGAGAGTTGGGGTTGTTCAGCCTGGAGAAGAGAAGGCTCCAGGGAGACCTTACTGCAGCCTTTCAGTACTTAAAGAAGGCCTATAGGAAGGATGGGGACAAACTTTCTATCAGGGTTTATTGTTATAGGACAAGGGGTAATGGCTTTAAACTAAAAGAGAGAAGATTTAGACTAGATATAAGGAAGACATTTTTTACGGTAAGGGTGGTGAAACACTGGCCCAGGTTGCCCAGAGAGGTGGTAGATGCCCCATTCCTGGAAGCATTCAAGGTCAGGTTGGACGGGGCCCTGAGGGACCTGATCTAGTTGAAGATGTCCCTGCCTATTGCAGGGGAGGTTGAACTAGATCACCTTTAAAGGTCCCTTCCAACCCAAAGTGTTCTATGATTCCCAAGCAGATTACTCCATTGAATAGCAGACCTGTCCTCTGCCAAAAAAATGCTGCAACGTGCGTGTCCATGGCTGGGACCTGCACCCTCTTGCCCCTTGCTGCAGGCTCTCTGTCCTGCCCACCACATGGCTATAATTTTCCCCGCCAGCTCTCCATGGCTACGGGTGCAAACCAGAAGACCCCCATGAGAGTTGGGAAGGATGGGGATGAGCGGTGCTCTCTCCCAGCTGGGATGAACACACTCCATCAGGCCTCCAGGGCCCAAGGAGCCGGCAGTAGCAAGCGCTGCTGGCCCGTAGCCCCTGGAGCATCAGCGCTCCGGGCAATGCCAAGAGGATGGACTGAATCAGCATCAATTGGGAATGTGTTTTTTGTGAATTCAGCCCTGCCATCTATCCCTTCCCTGCACTTTCTCTTGCTGCTTCAGGGACTCTTCCTCGGGCTATTTTTAGTGCCGGGTTACATCACTGCCAGCTTCTGCTGCTTTAGAACAGGTACCGGCTGCGAACACCCAGGCATCAGCAACCGCGAGCCGCTGGGCTGTGGGCATGGGAAGTTTATCACTTGGCCAGCAGCAGATGATCAGGCTGCACTTGCAAGCTGCTGGATGGAGCCTGGTTTGGGAGAGCAAACAGGGAGCATCCTACGGAAGCACCTCCATTGTGCTGGTGCCCAAGGGGGAGGACGAAGGCCCTGCCACAAGACCCCCTGCTTCCCCCAGGACCAGGGGATGCTTTCCGGCAGCACTGCCATTGCCTGGCTGTGCAATACCAAGCAAGTTAATTAATCCTCTGTGCTTCTCCTCTTTCCAAAGAGAGAGCTTATGCTGACCTACTTCTTACAGAGAAATTTGCAAAGGGCTTCAGTGTCCATGACAAGAAAACAGCACCGAAAGCACTAATTATGCTGGCTGTTCCCAGTGCCCAGACCACTGTGGAGCCAAAACAGCAGTAAGCAAAAGCAGAACATCACAGCTCTGAAGCAAGTAACAGAGAGAGCTGCTCCTGCAGGAAGGTCACAATTTCCAGCCTGGCAACTGACTCCTGCTTTTGGGCAAGAGTGACTCACGTGCTGGCCAGCCACGTGGAAGGGTGGCCATGAGATGGCATGAGCAGCCACATGGCAAAGAGGAAGATTCACCTTGCACCTCTTTGTGAAGATGCTGTGCATCGGGCACGGGGGTCCTGGCAGCCCCTGGTGGGAGAGCTGCGGGCAGCTAGCCCAAGGGGAGCGATGAAGGCCCGGGGGGGTGAGGAGGGGCAGGGGATCTCCACAGCAAGCGCTTGGCATGCCTGCGAGGCTGCGAATGCTTCGCGTGCCTCCCCAGGCACGCTGACACTGTCACTGTGCATACCAGCACCTCTGGGGGCCCGCAGGGGCTGCCTGAGCCATGGCCAGTTCTAACCTCTCTTCTCTGCACCTCTGAGCCTCCCTCATAGCTGGGGCTACAGAAACCTGTGCAGGAACCATTAGCAGAAATGAGGAAATGGGAGGATCCAAGCTGGCCGAACACCCTTCCCCAGTGGCATCCTGACGCCCACAGCCACCCTCTGCCCTCCCCCTGCATCCCAGTCAGCCAAAATCCCTCTCCCAGAAGACTCTGCCCAGAACAAGGGCTGGAGTTCTTACGGAGGAAATTCTGAGTTAGATTCCTTCCTCCCAATTCATTTGCAGAAGGGAACAGCGTGTGCACTCAGCACAGAGATGACGTCTTGCTGGCCTCCTGCCGCTCCTTGCTGCCTGTCACCACGGGGCCAAGGCTCTCCCAGCGAGGGGCAGGAGGGTTTGGCCAATGGAGAAGGACTGGAGGGTGTATTCGCTGTGCCTCTGCCTGGGAAAGGGCTGGCAGGGGGTGCATTGCCTGTGGCGCAGGGTGAACACCTCGCCAGAAAAGCCGTGCATCCCCTGGAGAGAAGAGGGTGCAGGAGGTCACCGGAGAGCTGCAAAGATCCCACTCCTTTACCCTTGGGGGACGGAGAACTGAGTTGTGCTGCAGATTACACGTGAGGCCAGCATAAAGCAGTTATTAGTGAGGGCTCAGTAACCCAACCCAGAATTAAGTAGAAGGACCAAAGCCTCATCCAGTGCAAACAGCCACAGCTGTGTGGAGGCCATGAGCCCTGTACTAATTCATCCTCAGTTCCTCAGCAGGAATAATGAAACAGTTAAAGCAGCCCAAGGAAGCTGTTCATTTCATATTTCCACTGAGCTGCTTAAAAAGTAAACACAGCGAAAGGCCAAGCCTGCCATCAGCCGTCACTGACCTCAAAATCAAACATGTTGTGGGCTGATCCAAAGTAGGGCAGCCTCACAAGCGGAGCGGGCGCAGCAGCCGTGCTGGAGATGGGACAAACATGAGCTGCGGCTGGCATGGAGCAAAGGCCCTGCTTCCTAGGCCAAATCTATTAGCAGGGTCACAGAGCTGGCGAAATTATTTGAAAAAAAATTCCTGATTATTCTCTCTCTCCCATCTCAGAGATGAGGCAAACGCTGCCCTTATGTGGGCAATCTGTGTAGGGATTATTAAACCAAACTGTATCTGGGCCAAGGTTAATGAAAGAGCCTGAAAAATCCTCCCGGCCACAGATTTTTGGTTCCCTCATCACAGGCAGCTTGGCACCGTGCCGGCAGGGAGGTGCGAGGCCGGGAGCGTGCACGCATGCCATGAGCCACAGCGAGCTGACTGGGGCTCACGCTGTTTCCTGTCCTTCCAAAGGCGACAAGAGGCTCACTTCGTGCTTGCTTATGAAGCCCGTGGAGCACCTCTGCTGACAGCTGGCAGGGATTATTGTCATCTGTTACCACTGTCACCCTGCGGGGACATGCTTTGTGCTGCTCAGCAAGGGCTGCAGTCCCCTTGAAGCAGCTCCAGCCCTGCTTGCCTGATCCAGGGCTTTTGGGGCAGAGCTCGTACCACCCTGCCGCTGCCAGTGCCATGCGGGAGAGCCGCAGCTGACTGGCATTGCAGGTGGAGGCTGCACCCATGTGATGTGCAGGTACCCATCCAGGAGAGTTTTCCTCACCCACCTGCAAAGTCCCAACTCCTGCATCTCTACTTGGGCAGCTTCAAGGTGGCCTTGCTGCTGCAGGCTGTCCCAGGGAAGATGGGAAACATGCTCAGGCTCTTTTCCCCCTTTATTTTAAGTGAACAGAAAAGTTCTTCACAGTGTGGGTTTGTGGTTCTTTCATTTTCCTGCCTTTCTTATCACCAAGGGCCTTAGAAATGGGAGTGGGTTCCAGCATCTCAGCCCTGGTGTTAAAACCACGAAGTCTCTGGCCACTAATGCAAAGAAAAACTAGAAACCATGACACAGCAGTAACCAGGGCAATAAGGTTTTCTGTTTCCACCAGCTTGAGGCAGCCCAGATCCTGCTGCCTAAATCTGCCAGGAAACCCAGCCTCTCCAGTGCCAGCCGCTTCCCCAAGGCTCTCACCAGGGTGCTTCCCTTCCAGTGCCAGCTCCTTAATAAATACTGGTTGTTCCCATCACATTGCCCTTGCGCCAGCTGGTGATGCCAGCCCTGCTGGCAAGTGATCAATTCCCTATTCACTCAGTCAAACAAATTCATCAAAAGTTGCCCCGGATCCATGGAGACAGGCTCCTCGAAGTGTCAGAGGAGGTTGAGGACAGAGCTGCAGTGGTGGCACATGGTCTGGAGATGCAGCCCTGTGAAAGAGACTCAGTACCAGCCATCCATCCTCATCCTGCATGGCAGGGCCAGCAGGAGCCGCTGCAAATGAGGGAAGCAGAGCCCATACCCCATCTTTTTTCTCTTCAGCATCCACCCTTTAATAAGGCACAATTATCTGTTTACTTAAGAGCAAGGGTAATTAACCACCCAAATGGTGACTGAGGAATGCAAGAGTCACAATAGTCCCTATTATGGAGCAGATCCACTAAATGGAGATCATTGTTCTTCCTGGCCTTAAAAACCTGGCAGTGCACCCTGGCACCTTCACCCACAGTGGACTGGCACCAAAAACATGCAGGGAACTGGTATCCCTCAAGGGCAGCACCGGGAAATGAGGCCAGCCAGGTCTACCCTCTCTGTGGCAGGACGGGAGCAGGGCTAAGCTGCCAGCTTGCAAACATTTCTGTGCAAGGTAGGAATGGGTACACAACGTTTCCCAGCTTGGTAGATCACAGTGTTAATTTGAATGCTGTAAATATTTGACTTTCATTTGCAATTTAACCTCTCCTGCCTTCAGCTGAGAGTAATTTCCAAGTAAATGGCTGACTTCACTGTGCCTCAGAGGATTTGAGCTGAATCACCAGCCCCCAGATCCCAAACTCTACAGAGACATTCCCAGTAAACATCCCAGGCACTTCGGGGCTTGCAGTCAGGGTCAGCTCAATCCCTGCCGGGGATTTCAATGTCCATAACTTCCCAGGGGTGGGGTTTGATGGAGGAGGAGGCTGAAGATCCTCATCAGTCCTGCTGACTCTGACTGCCATCCCAGCAGGGCTGTGAGCTGTGCCAGCGCCTGCTCCCCACCTCGCAGCCGTGCTGGGGGTATTTGTGTCACTGGGCCAGCTTGTGGGACACCAGTTGTGTCATTGAGATGCATTTTGGGAGGAACCCATTTGGCGGACACAGCAGCCACCTGTGTTTACCCGCTCCCGTCTCGTGCTGGCATGCACATGATTACAGCTTTCGGTTTCAGCCTCCCATCTATTTATATCAAATGCCTTTGAGTGATGTGCTGCCACCTCCCAGGAGCATTGCTGTCCTGGCCAGCTTGCCTGGCAGCTCCTCATCAGAGCTGGCTGCAGGGTGACTCGATCACAGCATGAGAGCACCTACTCTGGCAATGAAGTTCCTGTGCTGTTCTCCCTGCCATCCCTCGCACGCTTCCAGAGCTCTGAAGCCACGGTCAGGAAATATTATAGAATACCATATTGGAAGGGACCTCAAGGATCATCTGATCCAACCTTTCTTGGCAAAAGCATGGTCTAGACAAGATGGCCCAGCACCCTGTACAGCTGAATCTTAAAATTGTCCAATGATGGGGAATTCATCATTCCCCTGGGGAGATTATTCCAATGGTTGGTTGTTCTCATTGTGAAAATTTTTCCTCTTGTGTCCAATCAGAATCTCCCCAGGATTAACTTGTACCCGTTACCCCTCATCTTTCCCATGTGAATCCGTGTAAAAAGGGACTCTCCATCTTCTTTGTAGCCACCCTTTAAATACCGGAACATGGTGATAAGGTCTCCCCTAAGCCTTCTTTTCTCAAGGCTGAACAAACCCAATTCTCTCATATATGTTGGATCCTGCTGAGATCCAACTGAAAGCCGAGACCCACCAAAGTGTGGGATACCAAGTGGCTGCATCGTACCAAGGGACCTGCCACACTGCCCAGCCATTCACAGCTACTGCAAAACAAGGTCACAGCCTGGAGTGTTCTGCTCTGCAGCTCTGTGACAGCGGGAGCTGGTCAATGGGGCCCCGGCACATAGCAGTGGAATTTTGGAGGACAGAAGAGTTGTGGGAGAGCAGCAGAAAGGGATGCTGTGGTGAGATTCAGTCAGAGGCACCCACAGAACTATTGCCAACAGAAATAAAAGGAGGTAGCCCCAGACAAGTCCCCCGACCTACTCCCATTCCTACAGCCATAATGAAGTGTTACACATCCCTGCCAGGAGGCTATCTGCTCACGTCACGCCTGGGTGAGAAACGGTAATAGATGGGCACATGTAATCAGGAGAAAACCCTATTTATAGCCCCAGATAATAAGCTACATCTGAGAGAAGATGAAAGGGAAGAAGATGAGTCAACAAGGTAAACAGAGCTGAACTTTCCCACTAGTGGGGCAGCTGGTTCATGTAAAGAGAGACGTTACCAGGAGAGCTCTCTGCAGCAGCATCACTTCCAGTGGATAAAGGCTGACAGCCATGTCCTACCCAGGACACATCCAGCTCCGGCAGAGGCAGCCCTTGGTGCAGCCCTAGGGAGAGAGGCTGGGGCTGGCAGCCAGACAGGGGCTGGGCAGACCCAGCTACTGAGTTACAGCCCCTTAGCTTCATCCTGCTCATCAGCTCTGGGCTTTCTCCTGCCTGGTGGTGGGGAGAGGCTGGGGGGCCTCAGCACCCTCTCACTGGCACTGCCCTGCCTGCCTTGCGTGCTCCATGCTATCAGCAATGGTCCCGTGGGGATTCTCCGTGTCCCCACCCAGCCAACAAGGGCTCACACTGGGAGAGGGGGCATCTCTTGGACATAACCAAGCTTAGCTCCAGAGAAAAGCCACCCAGAGCTTGGCCCATGAACCAGCCCACGTGCTCCAGTGCAGGGAGGGTTAACCTTCAGCGAGGGTCCCTGTGGTCACAGCCCTGGGGACCACCAAGTCCCTTCCCTGGCTCCCCACAGCCCCTGCCCAGCCCAGCGGCTCAGGCAGCCAGTGGCTCACGAAGGGCTATTTTTAGCCTCCTCGCTCAGCCTTTCATTTTAAAGCCACCCACGGGAAACATTTCCATTTTATCATGAAAACAACTCTGCTTCAAAAATAAATTATAAGGACATCAAAGCACTAAAAAAAGGGGGAAAAGAAAGGCCTCCTTACGCCAGGGAGAGGGGAGAGCAGGGGGGCGGCCCTGCTTCCTCCCAGCAGGTCGGATGCAAAGTGGTCTCCTAAAGCTCTGTTAGAACAAAACAACAATGCAGCAAATGAGAAAAGCAAATTAAAATAGAACAGGAGAGCTGCAGCAGTGAGCAGACATGCCAGCGGCAATGCAGTGAGTCCTCACAGGGCAGCTGGCACTCCTGTATCCAGGCTGGGGCAACCACATCTACTGGGATTTCACTGGCATGTGTCCCAGGCAAAGCCCAGCTGCACGTCACCCCTGCTCTGTGTACAAGCTCTATTAGCCTCAATGGCTAATGAGGCTGTGGGACCACCCTCAGGGTCCTCAGAGACCCCCAGCACTAACGCTTGGCTCCCTACACCTTTCCAGGACATCAGGAAGCTGCTCTCATTAATCTGATCCATCCCAGTACCTTTGCTAACCCATGGCATCTGAAGCGCACAGTTCCTAGGCTGTAAAAATAGCTGTGGGCTTGCCAGGAATGGGAATGGGCCATAGTCAGCACCACCATCCCACTGCTGTGCCAGCTCGCTCCTTTGCCCAGCAAAACTGACAACACCCTGAATGTGGGGTGATGCCACGGTCCCCCCAACCTCCATGCAGTCCCCCACACGTCGAACCCAGATCTTGGGGGGTGTCCTGGAGACTATCCGTGCTCCTTCCCCATCCCCAACACCTGAGGAGAAGCTTCTGCTCCAAAAACAGCCATGCCAACACGTGCCCACACCAAGCACGGGGGAGTACAGGGCAGGTGGCAGAGATGCCCTCGCTGCCCGAGTGGTGGCTGTGGGGGACACAGCCTTTTAATGAGGGCAGGGGACAAGCCAAGAGCCTGACCTCTGCTTGACATCACAGCGGGTGAAACCCAAACCTCGACCAACAGTGTCTGTTACCTAATTAATAGATTATAATATGCCCAAGGAAATGAACATTTCCTAGCCCAGAGCCAAGGGCTCTTGCAGGGGGGAGGAGGCAACTGCCTGTGCCCCCACTCTGGTATTACTTGTGCACGCAGCCCAGCTGGGTGGGAGCAAGTTCTGGGTTAGACTGTGCCAGTTTCAGCGATTAAAAGCTTTCTGCAGAAACGCACGGGGAGAAATCCAGAGGAGCAAGGCACAGGGCAGCCCTTCTCCCTGCCCAGGCTCCCACAGCGGCCCCCACTGCCCTTGCAGCACCAGGGGCGCAGCAGGGGGAAAACAGGCAAAACTGGCTGTCATCTGCCAGCATGCTGGGGAGAAGCCATACAGAAGTCACCCGCTGGGCTGGTGACGCACAGAGCAGCACCCAAAGCATCTTCCCAGTCACACTCACGACTCCTCTCGACAAGGGTTCCTGCACGCTGGGGAGCTGAGCAGGCTGCAGGGAGCATTTAATCATGGTTTGTGAGACGTCTCCCTGTGCTGATGCTGTGGGAGGCAGCAGTGTCCCGCATGGTGGGGAGACCTTGATGGATGTGCCATCAACATCCCTGCTGTGCAGCTCAGCAGGAACCAAGCTGCACTCACTTCCCGCATGGAATGACTTGAGTCAAACACTTAATGATTTTCCAGGAAAAAGCCCTGCACTGATGCTCCCCCTCCACAGCCATCTGATGCTGGAGCCAGGCGATGGCTTCCCTAAGAGACTCACCCACCCCAGGGTCCTGTGTCCCACGCAGGGCCCAGCCATGCCACCCTGGCAGCAGTTCTGGGTTACGCTAGCTTCTGTTCCAGTGCCAGTCCCAGAGCATCCCCGTGGGATGTATTGCTCTCCCTTGGGCCCGCTAGGCAGCTCTGCTGGTCCCAGGTGTGCTCCCTCGCACCCTGCACCCGGGGGTGGGAGGTGTCCTCTCAGGGTCTGTAGGAGCAATTGCCATCCACTCTTTACCAGCCATGGAGCCGTGTCAGCTGGTATAAGCCCAGGCACAGCCAGCTGCAGTAACTGCCCTGGACAAGAGCTGCAGCGTGTCCTTCCTGGGATGCCCCACAGCTTTGCCATCCCCACCGAGGGGTCCACACAATCCCCTTCTCTGCCTGGTGACACCAGCATGTGACAGGGCTTGCCGCAGGCTTGCCCTTGGAGAGGGACTCTTTATCAGGGAGTGTAGTGATAGGACTAGGGGTAGAGGTTTTAAATTGAAAGAGGATAGATTTTGACTAGATGTAAGGGAGAAATTCGTTACTGTGAGGGTGGTGAGGCACTGGAACAGGTTTCCCAGGGAAGCTGTGGATGCCCCATCCCTGGAGGTGTCCAAAGCCAGGTTGGATGGGGCTTTGAGCAACCAGGTCTAGTGGGAGGTGTCCCTGCCCATGGCAGGGGGGTTGGAACTAGGGGATCTTTAAGATCCCTTCTGTTCTATGATTCTACGAATGAAGGATGTGCCAGGGACAGGCAGCCACGCTGCTCAGGCTGCCAGGCACAGAGAGGGGCTGCACCACAATCTGGTCCCCCCACCCCATCCCAGGGGCTCTTGAGGGCTGTACACCCAGTGGGGAGCAGCAGGGCTCAGCACCACAAAACCCCTCCCTATGGCCAAGCACCCGATTCTCTCTGCTCGCCTGCATCCAGGGCAGAGGCAGCAGGCAGGTCCCCACGCAAGGTGCTGTGTCACTGCCATAGGAGGGATTTGGATTTAGTGCTGGTGATTTAGATAGCGCTTGTCAGTCCTGGTGACGTCAGTGCCCCGCAGGTAAATATTGTCAGTGTTCCCGATGCAGGGGCAGTTACCAGCCAGAGGCAAATGGGGACCCAAGGACAATCCAAGGGAGCGTCCAGCTCCGACAGGGAGCTGCTCCCAGGGCTGGCACGCAGCTGGGGTCACCACTGAAGTGCTGATGGGGTCCCTGGGGGTGGCTGCAGGCTCACCTGACTCAGCCCCGCGGCTGGCAGGGCAGGGAGGAGCAGCTAGCCAGCACTTGCTGCAGGGAAAAGCCCTGCCTGGAGGCCAGGCAGTGCTGGAGCAGCATTTCATGGGCTCAGCAGCCCGCTGGCCACCCTGCCAGCTGAGCAGCCCCCTCCGCCATGTCCCCACACTGTCCCCTACCTCTTCCCTGGTACCTGCCTCCAGGTGGTGTAGCATTTCCCTGCTCAGTTGTGCTACAACCCAGCTTTCAAGAGGCTGTTAGCAATTGACTGCACTTGCTGGAAGGTCTGTCCTCAGCCCAATTTTTCAATTGAAGAAATACACTTGGGGGGAGGGGGGAAGCCGCATGTCATATCATTAAAGATGACATCAGCCTACATTCAGCCTAGGTGAGAAAGTCAGGGTGGCGTGGGTGGCCATTGGAGCGGTTCAGCCTTGCAAAATGTCTTGGTCCGTGGTGAGGTGATGCTGTGGCTCGGCTGGCACACCTGCATGGCTCTCCTGGGCCCTCCCCTCTGGGATCACGCCAAAGAGCAACCGCCTCTGGTTTAGTCTCCGCGTGCCAAACGCACTTGCTATCTGGTTATTTTAAGAAGCTGGCACAGACAAACGCACACCGACTTTCTTTGGAGAGCCGACATGCACCAGCCGCCCCAGGAGCCAGCGGGCCCCGTCATTAGCAGAGGTGCAGATTTCAGGGGTGTGGGTAGCTTTGTTTGCTTTGGATTTTGCACATGTACTTGTTTTCCTTGATATTCACTCCTGCATCTCCCACCGGGAGCTTACCCAGGAGCCCAGCTCAGCCAGCTACCCTTGCAGCTCTGACCTCCCCCGCACCACATTCCCCTTTGCTCCAATTTCAGATAATTTCAGGCTTTGCTACCTGAAAATACTGACAAGCAATTAATCCCTTTCTGCAAGATGGGACCTTCCCCCCCTCTGCAGAAAGCAGGTAGGGAGGTGAAGCCAAACCAGGCCAAGTTACAAAACCCCAAGCAGGCGAGAAGGTGAGAAGGCGACCAGTGAGGCAGCACATTTCTGTTTGAAAAAACAGGACTGAAGGTCATCCCTTCCCAGGGATACATGTCCTGTGTTGCTCACAACCCTTCCACCAGCTGAACTGACATCCCTGCACAGCCAAGGCTCAGCTCTACCATTAATTCTGGGAACTTTGGAGAAAAAGGATGCCTAGTGCCAATGGTATGGGGTTTCCATGGCCTGTAGCACCTTGGTGCCCCACCATCGCAGATTATTTAGTCCTGCTGACAGTAAGCACCACAGGCAGGACCATGCCTGTGACCCAGGAGGGTGCGGAGGAGAGGCCAGGTGCTGTTATTAAGTGCCTGACACCGTGGGCAATTTTTTAATTGCATTTGACTACAGGAAAGCTGCAGTGGGGCCCGAGCTGAGTAAGGCCAGGACCAGTGCCCTCCCTAACGAAGAATATTCCTGTGGCTGAGCAGAAGCAGCCCCAGCAAACCCACTGGCTGGTCCCCCATCCTCATTCTGTCTCAGCAGAAGCAATGGACATCCCATCCCATGCACTGCAGGGGGCTTCCTTCAGTGTTTTCAAGTGCTGGGGAGTCTCTGTGCTGGTGGTGGGGTGGACACTGGGGTTGTTTCCCCAAGTCCTCCCTGGAGAGTATGGAAACCCATCGGAACAGGTTGCCTTTGCAGTGCAGGACAGCCTGTGCTGTTCCCACAGCAGGTACAAACGTCACACTCCTCCCCGCTGCCCAAACAAACATATTGCCATGCTCATAAAAGCGGCTGGTTTTCTTATCCACCTCCCTGCGGTCACACCTCTGCACACAGCAGGTGCTAGTGGCACAGTGACACACCGGAGACCTTTCGGTAGCCACGCTGTGACATTCAGCATCAGAGGCAGAGATTGCCGCCACCTCGCCTGGCAGCACAGGAAACCAGAGCCACCTCTGCTTTGGCTCGGACACCACTCACTCTCCATCATACAGTGGCATTTCCCAGCTCGGGGTTTCCCCTGGGTTCGTGGGACGCGCAGAGGAGCTGCAGCAGAAATACAGTCAAAGGGGACACTCCACAGCAGCGGTGCCTGCATCCCTCCCCACTGCACGTCCGCTGCCGGGCCAGGGGTGCCACCACCCCATGCCCTCCCACAGCCTTTGTAAGGGGGTCCCCAGAGTACACCAACCCCCAGGTGACTGCTGCCAAGGACGGTGATGCATGTTTCCAGTGCCAGCATCCATGCCAGGAACACCACCAGCCATTTGAGGTATCATGAGAAACATTGTGGTAGCAGGCGACGTTTCACCTCCTGCAATCCCCGCTACGCACGTTAGATCCTGGGGAGCTTTGTGTCTCATGCGATGGCCCGTTCTCAGCCTGAGACCCGAGCAGAGGGGGCAGACCCACAGACACATGTGTGTGTGTGTGTGTGTGTGTGTAACCCTTGTATACAAACACAAGCAGGCCCCCTGTGGAAGCACCCCAGCCCTGCCCTGCCGGCTGCCCTTGGCTGCTGACACAGGGCTCGGCACGGGGTGACGTTACGTTTTATTGCCCGATGCTGGCTGTGCCTCCCTGCTGCTGCCCTGGACTTCACACCACCTTCCCTGCCCTTCCCCAGCTCCTCCGTATCGAGTTGACCGGCATCCACGGCTCTATTTTAGCATGAGAGACCGGTTGTTTCCCTGTCAGAGGTTCATGTTTTTATTTAACTCCCTTTCAGCTTCCCAAATTAGCACGGACAGGCTTCTGCTCTGTTTGCCTTGGAAGAAGATGCAGTGCCGCAAATTATTTTTGATTCAAGTAAACAAAGCCTCTACCTATTTTTTTTTTTTTTCCTCTGCTCCTCTTTCATGTTGGTGGCTAATTTCAGTGCTCAGAGAATTGAGTACAAGGGCGCTGCCTGGGGCCCAGTATGAGGCACTGGGAACGCCGTGGGCTCCCTGCCCTGCCCAGGCACCGCTGCAAAGCCAGCACAGCCCCAGCCCCACTGTGAAGGGCTGCTTGTGTCCCTGAGCCCCAAAACAATCCCAGCCTAGGGGACTTACAGCAGCATCCAAGAAAATGTGTCCCCCCCTGCAGAGCACCACTTTCCAAACTGCAGCATGGGGGCTGGTGTGGTGCCAGGCTACCCCAAGTCCCTCCTGCCCCGCTGCCACCTGTGCCTGCTGATGCCAGGAGAAGGGCCAGGCTCCCCTCCGGCACGCTGCAGATCTCTGCATCATTTCCCCCACGCAGCATACCACTGCGGGGCTTTCCCAGTCCGGAGCAGCTGGGAATAGCCACAGGTGGCTGGCATAGCCAGCGGGCATCCTCCAGCCAGGCCTGGGGAAACTGCGCTTTGGGGCTGGTGAGAAATGCTTTAGCTTGACATCATTCCCCAGTGATGGGGATGAGGACGGCTGGCCATGCTGTGAGGGAACAGCTGCCCATTCCCAGCACGTATGTGCGGCTGCAAAATCAGGGATTTCTCACAGTTTCACCATTCCCGATGGCTGAGCCAAGGGATTAACCGGTGCAGTAATTCCTCCTTAACTTGCAGGGAGCAGTGCGGGTTCCCATTCCAACTTCCCCAGCCAGTTGCTCATCCCTCTTCACTGACCCACCCAGCCCCATTGCTCTCCCCTTGGAGAAACGGTTTCTTTTGCTGCCTCCATCCCAAAGCCTCCTCAATGTTTGCAGCCAGGCAGAGGTACACCTCCTTGAGGGAACCCGGCATAGGGGAGCAGCCAAACCTGGGGTGCAGGTATTAAATTAGGAGATGCCGGCAGCCTGCCCTTGGCCATGGTGGGGCACCACAGGGGCTGCAGCAAGCCCTAGGTAGTACAGCTTGGCACGCCAGCACAGGGCAAGACCACGGGCAGGATGAAACCAGGTAGGACCCCCACAGCAGCCCCTCAGGACAGGGTCCTGCAGCTGTAACGGTGCCAGGGAATTTTCAGGTAACGAGTTGCGCAAGGCCGCGTGTCAGCACTCATCACAGACTATTTTTGGGACCTGTTTTGCAATGGGACGGAACCTCCTCGCCCATGGGCAGGCATGCAGTTACCTCAGGGGCTCAGCCTTTCCCAGCACCGCGAGCACCTCGACCCTGTGGTGGGGGCAAAGCGGCAACTTTGCAGCCTGGTGCAGACATCCCCCTGCAGCGGGGCCAGCTCCCCATGAGGGAGAGTGACCCCACCAAGCCCCTGTCCCCTGCAACCCATCCCCACAGACATCGATCCACCTAGACACACACTCAGCTATTTATAGCTAGGGCTGATGTTGATTTGGATCAAGTGGGAGATAACAAGGTTATTTTTAGGTTTATCTCTCAGCTTGTGAAGAAAAATAGGCTTTGCTGGCTCAGGCAAGCTCTGCCCAACCTGTCAAGGCATGGCTGAGTACTGGGCCAAGTGACTCCTGCAGTGGGGACGGGGCAGGGATGCACCTCACATGCACCGAGGCCACAGTGGACACAGTAGAACAAGCCCCGATGCGCTGGTCCCCATTGTGCCACCCTGCCTGCCCGGCAGATCAACTCCTGCCACCTCTGTTGGGGGACCAGTGGCATGGGGAGCCCACGGCTCCATATTTATAGGTCTCAAAAAAACCAGAGCCCACCCTGGCTGTGCCCCTGAGCCCCTCCATCCCTCCCAGCAGGGCAGGCGGGTACCCATGGCCCTCACCAGGACAGGGTGCCAGCACCGCACATCCTTCTGCGGGAAGGAGGGTTCAAACCAAGAGCTCCAGCTTGGCAACATCCAACTGCCAAAATAGTTGCTTTAATTACAAAGTCCCAAGTGCTTGTATTTGCTGTGCTGAGTGGCATCTAAAAATATCAAAGACACTAACTCACCCCGTAATGAGACATTTAGCAGAGGGAGTCACTACAGAAACCAAACCAGCGGTGCCAGGAGGCTTTTCCCATCAGGAAAGCTCATGAAGCCACCATGGGCTCCTTCAAAACATTCCAAAGAAACCACAGGTTTGGAAGGAGGGGACACAGCTTCCTCATGGCTGTGTTTCCTCTTTGTTTCAGCTCCCTGTGTGAACCCCGGGGGGCACAGGGTCCTGGTGGGATGGGGTTCAGGAGAGGTGTGAGGATGCCCCAGGTCCACTGCAGGCCAGGTGTGCGCGGACTCAGGCCACAGGAACCCACTGCCTGTAATATCTTATGTTTTCTTTTAGATTTTATAATTCCTTTCTGATTATGCAGAGGTGATGATGTGACTGGGTTTGGCCACATCTAAAACAATTTCAGCAGCAGCCACCTGGGGCAGGTGACTTGTTCCATATGCCACCAGCCCTGAGATGGGGTAAAACAGCAAGCAGTCATGAATAGTTTCAAAAAGGGAATTTCTGAGCAATTTTAACGCTAAGTCGTGCTGGTTGGCCCAGCCAATGAGAGCCGGATTGCTTTGTGATCACTCAGACAGATTTTAATGGCCAAAATTTGGTCACGCTGAAGGTGGCACTGGCAGGGCTGCAGTGGAGCAAGGGTCCAGCGCCAGCTCTTGGGTGCCCTCAGCTCTGGCACTTCTGTAGCCATGGGTGCGCCGGCACAGGACCTGTAATTATCTTGGGGCAGATTACTGAAGGACATGGGGATTGTTAAGGACAGAAGGTGGCACAGAGCCTGGAAATGGGGAACTGGCTGCCACTGGCAACAAAGCAGGGTGAATCACTCCAGCCACGGTAACAGTGCTGGAGGGTGACCCCCACTGCTGATGACTAAATCTTAGACAAACTGCTCCTGAATTCCCCAAAAGAGCTATGAGAACATTACTGGTACCTGGGAGGGAACAGGGAGGCCCACCTCCCACCCATCACCCACCAACCTTTGTTCCTCTAGATGTTAGGAGCCATGACCCCGGCATGGGGAGAGGTGTGAGAATGGTGGGAGCGAGCTTTGGCCGCAGCCATGCTTCAGAGGAACACTGGTGTCACATCCCATCCCTGCTGTCTGGGACATGAGGGCATGTCCCAGGAGAGCCCCTGGTTCAGCTTTTGATTTACAGCTGCTCTTATCCAGAGAGCTTTCTGTGCTCTTTATAATGGGGAAAAACCAGCAGGGACCGTCCAAAGGTTTCTGCCAGTCTTCCAGTCCCTCCCAGCACTGCCAGAGAGAGACTGGCACTTCCCAATGCCACCCGCATCCTCATGCTTGTCTCCCTAAGGGCTTGCTCTCTCCCCAGAGTGGGGTGATGCTCCCATCCCAGGGGCTGGCCGACACCACTGCAGTGGCTTTGCCCCCTTTCCTGGGAATCCCTCAGTTTTGCGGATCAATGCAACAGCTCCAGCTGAACCCACCAACAGCGACAACCTTGGAGGTTAAAGGAGCAACCCACAACCCCGATGCTGACATATGCAGTTTTAAATACACAGTCCTGCCTGTGCAGCTCAGAGCAGGCAGGAGAGTGCTGCCTGGGCATGCCGTCTGCCAGCCCTCAGTGGCCTTTCACACGCCAGCAGGGCGAGATATTGGCCTCCCTCCTCCCGTGCCTGGCACAGGACTGCACCAGAGAAAGCTGGAGCTGACCCTGAGCTGCTCTTTTGGCAGGCACCTCATTTGGTCAATTAAAGGCAAACCCACCGAGAGCAGTGTCCCAGGGCTGCAGTGCAAACAAGTGACAAGTGTTCTGTTTCTAGCATGCTCAGCATGAGGGCACGGTCACCCAGTTCCTGGGGGCCATGGAAAAGTGGAGAAATTTTCTGCAGGCAGCTGCTCCCTGCCTCATCTGACCCCCCACCTCCTATCCCAACCCTGGTCACCTCTCACAAGCTGACTGCCTTTCCCTGGTGAACCACTGGCATGGCAGGGCAGCTGGAGGCGGTGGGAAGAGAGCACTCCTTCCCTGCAGCACCCACCCATAAGTGAGAGGCTGAGAGGAGCACCTGTCCTGTCCCACAGCCCCCCACCACCAGCAGGCTGCTCTCAGCACCTGGGGGTTTATGCCAACAGCTCTCGGTGCCCAGCACATGGAGATGGAGAGAGGGCTGCCCTGCACCCCAATGCCAACAGAGCACCCCATCTGGGGACAGCACACGTGGCAACGGCACCATGTGCTGCAGGGCTTCATCCTGTGAGGGCCAGGACACCTGTGGGCACCAAGTTCCCACCATCATTAGTAGCGTCTCCAGGGTTTGTTTTTCTAATCACTGCCCATGCCCCACCGCCCACCAAATCATAGACAGTGTGTGTCAGCTGTACGCCTCATGTTCTGGCCCCCACCCTAGTTTTTTTTTGCAACTTTTCCCTGCCTTTCCCCACCACTCACCATGGGCATCTTCCCCCCAGGAAGCCCCATGCCCAGGGCATGCCAGCTCTCCTGCCCCCCACACCGCCCAGCCGCCCTGCAAAGACGTGCCTGCTCCAGAAACAAGAGAAAAATGCGGCAAGGTCGGGGTACATGCAGCCAAAACACCCAAAATCCAGTAAATCGGAGTCCTGCTGGAAGATGCTGGTTAGAGTACACAGCTCTGTGCCTTGCTCCTGCACCCTAGGATTGACTAGGAGAGGACTAAGCTGGAACTGGTGAGCAGGAAAGTGGCAAAGCGGCAGGTTTTGGAGCAGAGAAGAGCTCACATCTCAGCCCTGCCTGGCCAGGAGCCCAAAGCCCCACAGGCAGAGCTCACCTGGGGCCCTGCACACAAGCGGGATGAGCTCAGCCATCGCTTGCCCCCAGCACAAGGTCTGGGATGGGGGTGTCAGTACATGAAGCCCCAGGCCCCCTCCACGCAGGCAGGGGATGGATGAGTGGACTCATACCCCAGCCTGAACTATTGCATAAGGGCAGGAACACATGCGGGCTGCCAGGCAAAACCATAAATAATGTTTGTGCCAGAATCCCAGCTCCAGAGCCAGCAGGACCGGGGAGCCGTGGTCAGGCAAGATGGGGCTGGGCAGATGAGGGGTGCTGGGGTGGGCACACGGAGCCACTTCAGGGAAGACTAGACAAGGTTTGTGCCCCTGCTCAGCCTGTGCTATTTAAATCCCTCACTTGTGAAAGCAAGACCTGAAACAAGCAAATAAATATTATCTGGAAACACAAAGGCCCTGACAAATCTCCCAAAAATTCTCTGCATGGGCTGCGTGGCAGTTGCACAACAGGAAGAGGCTGTTGATCCCACTTGCTCTCTGCCGGCACTGTGCTGGCCTCCACCCAGAGCTGCCTGCTCGGGCTTCAAATGCAGATAAACCCGAAGTCAGGCAACGAGACAAATAACATTTCTAGGTAGCCTGTGGCCAAATCAGGTCCGTAGCTCTCAAGCACTGCAGGGAGATTTGCAGGAGCCCTGCTGGTCGTATGGATGGGAAATGCTGGCAGGGGAGCGGGTGCTGAAAAGAGATACAGAGAAGAGAGGAGGGTGCTGCACAGGTTTTCTGAGCTGCACGGGGTAGGAGGCCCGACATCGCATCTCCAGGGCTGCAGGTGGCTTGAGCCCACATGCATCACCCCCATCTCCTCCAGTCCCCCAGGGAACAGAGTACGCACGCTGACACCACTCCTGGCAGTGTGCTCTGCCAGGAGCACCCCTTAGGTGGGCCTCCTTAAGGGGTCCAGCACCCCTTAGTTTTCTCCTTTCACATCCCTCACGTTTTCCTCCCTCTGAGACAGAGCTCAGAAGCTGCCTTTGTCTCCAGGAGCATGGAGGGGTTTGCCTGCAGGCCAAAGCAAGGCTCTTCCAAAACAAGTTAATGATTTAACTCCTTTCAGGGGTGACTTGCCCTTAAACTTCAAAGTCTGGACATCTTATGGAAGAAGAGAATTTGACCCCAAGTGCGCTCAGTTCCGAACATCAGACAGGAATGCTGGGCTTTGCCCCTAGACAGGCAACACATGGGCTGGGGACGTATGGAGCACCCAGCTCCCATGGAGAGGGCAGCCAGACCCTGCCTGGGCATCAGCCCAAAGCAAGGAGCAGGATCCCAGTGGGGTGCTCGGTACAGGTTGGAGTCAGGGGTGCAGCATCAGGGCTCCCCTCTGCTCCCCCCAGGGTGCTGCAGCATCTCCCCGTGCTGGTCACTTGCTGCCACCTGGTGCCACATCACCACAAGTGCTGGGGACCTGGGGTGTTGAAAGCAGGGACACCCATGGCCTCAAACAGCCCCGCTTGTCCTCCAAAGGACAACCTTCACCTGGTTCTCCAAACTGGCCAGTGACCTCTCTCCTGCCTACGGAGTCAAAGCTAGGACTCCAAATATTTCCCAACCTCCCGGATACCACCGAGGGTTATTTCCCCTAAGGCAGGTGGCTGTTCCAGGCATTGGATCTGGAGGTGGTCCCCATGGTGTCCCAGAACAGCTTGGGAATGGGGATGCAAAGCACCTAGAAACTGGAAGCGTGGCAGATAAGAAGAATTAGTCACGTTACTCCAAATCAATTTTATTTTGCAATAGGGTAACAGGCCCCTGAGGCAAAGAGACAGCAGTAGGAACTGTATTTCGTCAGTAAGGCTTTTGTCAAGCAAGACTGTGTCATTCCCCTTGGAAAAAAATAAGGAAACTCAAGATTAACTCAACCTGAAAGGTGGCTGCAAAACATGCAGCAAAATTATTCTCACTCATTACCAGTGGTTCCTTGAGGAAGTGGAAGGAGACACACTGTTTTCCACAGCTCAGTCAGTAGCTCACTAATTGAGCTGGAGGACAGGGTGCTTAACGAACACCCAGTTGAGACCACCCCAAGGGGGTGCACTGAAGAGCTAGGGCAGGATACAGAGGATCTCGGCAAATACACAAAAAGGTGGGGGGAAAAAAGAAAGGGGGATGTAATTCTGGAAAGACCAATGCAAGATTCTGCTCTCAGGTATGAATAATTACTGTGCAAAGGCAGGCTAGAGAGCAAGATTGTGGGAAAGGGTGACTCACAGGCTAAGAAACATCATTCTGGGGGGCTTAGGGAAGCTGTTGCTGTTATTCTTACTATTTATTTATTTTAAAACCCAGCTGACTGTGATGTTTGCTCTTGACACACTCGTGAAGCAAGACACCTGCTGTTTGAAGCCAACACAGCCTGAGCCCAGAGTTTGTGCCCAGCTGCTTGCGTTACCCCTCCAGGTACAGGAGGAGCAGCTGGCAGAGCCTGTGGGATTTTATTCTGGGCACAGCAAGTCTGCAAACGTGCAAGAGGGTGCTGCAGGGAGTTATGAACATGCTCACAGCATCCAATGAAGACAGGAGAAGTAATAAGCTTAAATTTCAGCAGAGATTCAGGCTACTCATTAGGACTCCCCGTGAGCCTGGCAGCTCCTAGGGGGGCTGTGGTGGGATGTCCAGTGGGGTCCAAGACCAGGAGTTGGTCTAGGGATGGCCTAGATGATCTCTCAAAGTTTCTCCCAACCCTGCATTACTGCTATCCCATGAAATGGCTGTGGAGCAGCACAATCTGCCTCTCACCTGCTGCCTGAGCTCTCCTGGGCTTCCCCAGTGTTGGGTGGCAAAGGCAGAGACCAAGGCAAAGCTGGTGAAGCCTCCCCTGCAGGTGTATTTGCCTGTGCCTTGCAAGGACTTTGTGTTACGCACCCGAGGAATGCAAGTCACCTGCACTGAGACGATCCAGAGCCCAGGCCAAGGGAACGCCTTGCAAGCCCGTGCGGAAGTACAAATCCCCATGCTGTTACTAGAAACCTGCCAGCTCACCCAATGCTCCTGTCCCAGCTTTTCCAGGAAAGAAGAAAACATAAAATCAGTAGAGCAGCACACCAGGGCTGCCTGTGGGTCCTGCTCTCCATAGGAAAATGAAGGATTCTGGAAAAGAGCGGGATTCAGCAAGTGGCACAATGCCACCATCTCTGCTGGGTGTCCAGCTTCAGGCGGCAGCTGGAGCCCATGACTGAGCACCCTGTTCACGGCAATTTGCTGGGTGTTTAAAAAAAACCAATAAATCAACAACAAAAACAGACAACAAAAGGCAGTGACCCTGCTGAGATGGCTGAAAAAGTTTTTCTGCAAGAAAGGAAAATCAAGGTTCGCTCTCCATGTCTCAAGCGGTGGGCCGGAGGCAGCAGGCAGGCAGCGCTGTTGGGCAGGGAATGGGGGGGGAGACACTACCCAGTACTAGTAGCCCAGCGAGTATTCAGTGAGTAATCCCAAACCGCCCCCAAGAGACTGGTGTTCGGAAAAAGGGCCTCCCAGAAGGAAAAACAACCCAAACCGAATACCTCCGCCAGATCCTATATATTTTCCATGCATTCACCATAAGTCTCAGCTGGAGGGTCCAGGCTGGGAGACCCTCATCATGTCACGGGGCAGCCGCAGGTGTAATGGGGAACATGTGCCTCCGCTGAGCCCCAGCGTGTGGGGACATCCACAGCGGGTGAGAGGGGCCATGCCCTGGGGTGCTCCCATCCAGGCTTCCATGGGAAAAACATGGTTTCTGTCCAACAGGATTATGAAACACATTGAAACAGGGGAAGGTTCAGCCAGGTAACGGGCTCCTGGGGTGGAGGACACCCACAGCAGCACCCAAACCATGGTGCCAGACACCCCAAGCATCGCTCCGCCTGTCAGAGGATGCTCTGCAAAGGGCTGCACTACCAACCCCCCACCCCCCCACCAGGCTGTTACTCTCCTTTGCTGGAAAAAAGGGAGAAAGACGCTTCCCCACTGCAGACAAACATCTGGCTGCGGCTGTGCAGAGCAGGACCCAGACCAGGTTTCCCTGGGTGCCCAAGTTTTGAGGGCATTGTGTTTTCTCTCTCAGCAGCAGCTGGGCATGTACCAAGTGCCTGGGAGCAGCTGCCACCACAGCTCTGTCCCTCCAGCTACCAGTGACACCCCAGGAGCAGGGCCACAGGCACCACCACAGACCTGATTGCTCTGCAGCAAAACAGCTTGCTGAGAGGCATCATTAGGCTTATTAGCAAGCCAGCCCTGTTGTGTTTTGCAACCTCTTTTCAGGATACAGTGAATCAGCCTTGGCAAGATCCATATCAACCAGGGGCTGACTCCTTACTTAGCTTTTATATGAGCCTCTACCTCCATGAGCCTTGTCACCCAACCCGGCCCCAGCACCAACCTGGTTTATTGATGTAATTACAGGAAAACAACACTTAAACATCAGGCAACAAACCAAAAGGCAAACCCCTCCCTCCTGCCATGGCAAGATGCTCAGCTACGTGCAGCTTCCCAGTGCCCAGGCTCACTGTGACTGGGATCCAACGATTTCCTTGTGGATCCCCCAGCTCTGCCCAGAGGGCAGACAAACCCACCGGTAGCAACAGGAGTCTCTGCCCCTTCCCAAGCCCCACACACAGCCCTGAGACACAGCCTTACCTGGGGAGTGGCCAGGGCTCACTGGGGACTCAGTACCAAGGGGGCAGCAGCCAAAAACACAGAAGCAGCCCTTGTGTAGCATAGGATTTTTCTGACTCCCAGCAGGAAATGAGCGTTAGTGGGAATAGTGGCCAGCATTACCGGGTGTGCTTGCTTCCAGGTGCGCTTCCAGGTGCAGGCAGCTTCCCTCCCTGCCGATCCTCAGTGGGCTCAGCTGCTGCTATGGGTCAGCACCCAGACCCTCCCCCCTCCCAAAGTGACCTGGGGATTTTTATTACTGAACCACGAGAAGTTGCAACGTGCCATGCAGATGCTCTGAGCTTTCTCAGCCTCTGCTTGCAGTCCACCCCCCTGTGCTGCAGTAATTAACAGGTTTCCTGCAGCCACCACCACCTCGACCCATGCATTACTGTAGCAGCGGGGCCGGGGTGCTGCGATGATGCTCCCCAGCCCTCCCAGCAGCTCCTCTGTCAAACGACGCAGCTGCCGGGCCTTGACATTCTCCTGGGGAAAGGAGAAATGCAAATATTTTTGCCTGGATATTGATGTAACACTATTGCTGGAATGCTGTACGAATTCAGTGAGACTCGTAATTATGGCTGAAATTGGTATTTAACACGCTTTCAAGAGTTTAAAGGGGAATCTTGGCGCTTAAAAACTAACTGCCCTGCCTCTTGAGGTTTTATTTTGCTTCTTACGTTCTCCCTAACCTCTTCCTAATAAAAAGAAAAAAAGCAAAACTCATATTGTCTTTGAAGAGGTGAGACTCAAGCGTTCCCAGTCTTCACCATTTCTCTTGACATTGTCAAGTATTCCTCAAGGCAAAACCTGCGTCTCCCAGAAATGTGGGGAGGAAAGAAGAAGCATAGCAAGTCCCCTGTGCCGTGCATCATCCCACACCACAGCCCCCTTCTTCCTCAAAGAAAAAAATAATCATTGTACAGTGGACTCCTTAAATCACTAGATTTTAATAGCCATATAAATCCTTTGCATACAGCAATCTGTGGCATATGAGAAACCATATAGATACCCAACAGCTTTTTCTGGCTTGTACCACGTAAAACTATCAGCAATTTTTTTTTTTTTAAATCAACTCCTGTAGTAGAAACAATAACCAAGCAATTGACAGCAAATTTCTAATTTTCTAAAAGAACAATGTTTCTTCTCTTAAAAAGACCAGAGAAGCTGATGGGGACTTTCAGGTGTATGTACAGATCGGGGTAGCTCGGAGAGACGGCGAGAAGATGGTTGTCAGCACTGCAAGCGTGCGTACCCAGTCTGCGGGGGGGGCTCCAACAGCACCCACTGTCAACCCCCGAGGAGGTGACCAAGGGGTGACGTCTCCCCGCTGCTTTGCCTTGCAGAGGACCACGCACTGCCTTGCCCTCCCTCCCGCAGCCACGCGTCCTGCCGAGACCAGGACCAGCCCTCTCCCCCTGGGACACGCAGCAAGGGACCGTACGCAGGGAAGTGCAGGATCCATCCCCGTACATCACCTTGCATGCTGCAAAGTGTAGCTTGTCTGCACTGCCCATTTCTATCTATAATTTCACTCGGTCAGCAGTTATAATCATCGAGAGGACGTACAAGCACACTGTACCTTCCCATGCCACCGCCCAGCACCCTGCAGGCGAGCTGTCCCCCTCCTCGCCACCCAGCGAGCCCAGGAGCCCGCATCCCCTGCGCTATTCGCATACACAGCCCGCTCACACCCCTCACCCCTGGTTTCAGTGACGTCGACATTTGGAGAATTCATGGAATTCATTAAGAAAATCGTTATTTACATCAACGTGTGCAGCAGCGCGATGTGATAGAAGAGCCAAGACAAGAGTTCGCCCGAGTTCGCTGCCTCGCACCTTGCCCACAGGCTTATTGCTGACTTGGGCTCGGGGACCGAATCACCCCCGGCGGTTTCTGTCCCTCTGGTTCGCACAACAGCGGCGAAGCTGCTGTCTGCACCCCGAGTTTTCACTTGCTATGTTCACCTGCAGGGGGAACCATCCCCTGGGCAAGGCAGGCTGTGCGCGGATGCCGTACCCTGGATAATGTTAAGGCATTACATATACGCAGGAGCCATTTGGGGATTTAAAAAAACCCACTCAAACTGTAAACATTTTTGCACATACAGTCATTGGACTTCCACGTATGGAGTTTTCTGCATAAATCACGACTTGGGGAGCTACACAAAAAGCACTCGAGCCTGGAGCACTGGGGTTCTCTTACAGCATGGCAGCATGCAACGCGACGGACTCTAAGTGGTAGAAATATTGTAAGTCTCAGTCCAGTTCCTCCTTCCTACGCTTCTTATATAGTTTAGGTAAATGTCATTAACAACTACGTGCTGGTAACTCAGGTAAGATGGGTGGCTGCATAAGGAGCTTCAGCACACGGCATGGCTAGCGCTTGGTGATTTCAGCTCGTTTCTACTTTATCTCTAAGTAGAAAAGGGAGAGATTCTGCTTCAGTTCCTGTATCTATGGAGGTTGCTCAATGACCCCTAGGTTGCTGTGCCGGCGGTGCTATAGGTTTAGAGATCAGTGATTCTGCCTTCCTCAGGGACTTTGGCACATTCACTCCGATTCGTACAAGATCCCTGAGAACTTATCAAAGCTGCAGTACTTTACAATTTAAAAGACCCAGCATGGGCGCTCGGCTCCCTGCCACGCTCATGCCTGCTTCTTGTTGTTGTCCATGCTGTGCAGCAGCGCAAGGAACTCCAGGATGAGGTTGGCTGTCTTGCGGGGCCGCTCCACCACCACCGAGTGCCCGCAGTTCTCCAGGATGTACACGTGGCAGTCCGGGATAGCGCTGGCTAAAATACTGGCACCAGAAACATCCAGGACCTGGACAGGAGGGGAAAAAAAAAATCACTCCCACGGGCAGAGCCAGGTTTTGCTGGCCACCACAGAAACCCCATTGGATCCGCCTTTGCAAATCTAAGCGAGCTGCTGAGCGGGGATGCGGACAGAGTCCGTATGATGCCAGCCCCAGCACGTGGTACCCATGCCTGGGGATGGGGCAGGGAGGCTGCACAGTGCTGGTCTCAGCGTGCAGCAGGGAACTCTCTTGGATGTTTTTTGCCTGCCAGCTCAGTGCAAAGGTGTCAGTGCACAAGCAAACACTTAGACCTCTGCATTTGCACAGCCCTTTGCGTGCCTGCAGCTTGCCTCCTTCCCCCTCCCACCCTTCCCTCTGTAACCAGCCCTACACAGAAACAAGGAACAAAAAACAGAAGTCCCATGCCTTTGCTTTGCCGCCTGCCCACAGACAGCACATCTCTCCCCAGTTGCCAGGACAACTGTATTTGCTGGCACTTTATTTCTCTTCCCAGCCCACACCTGCTGCGGCTGGTACCGGCCCCCCGCCTGCCCCCTCGCCCTCCCCAGCCCTGGCTCTGCCCTCTCCTCCCTCCGGCCCGTGCCAGCTGGCAGCTTTATACCCATCACCCCACCAAGCCCCGTGGGCAAACCCACCAGGGACCAGGACACACGTGTGCCAGCTCCCCACTACAGCAGTGCACAGCTCAGCAGCACAGCCGGTACTGTGTCCCCACGAGTGGATGTGGGCAGAGATGGAGACAGGGTCCTGTGGAGGAGGTCACGTACCTGGTCCTGCCTTCCCCAGATGACCTGCGTCGGTGATTTGATCTTGCTCATGTTCTCATGGAGAGAGTGCCTGGACTTTTCATCCACGATTTCTAAAAACACTAGTGGGGGCAAGAGGAGAGTCAGTCCTACAATGAGGATGCTTTACCTTTCCTTCTCGCAGGGGTCCGAATCCTGCACCACCGCCAAGCCCCTCTGCAGAGAGATCCTCCTCCAAGTCCATCTCCTTGTAGATATTAGTACTAATTAACCCAGGTGGCAGGATGAGGGTGAAGAAGCAACCCCATCGCTTGTGGGGGTGGCAGTGGGATTGCTACCAGTGACCAAGGTGCATCCACAAATCTGTTCATGATATTGCCCCCTCCCACCCGCAGCAAGGCAGCAGGGGGGTGCAGGGGATAGATGGCAGCGGGGGACATGGGGCCAGGGACAGCCCACCCCCACACCCCGGGGGTCTGTCTGGAAAGCCTGGTGAGAGGGGCTGCCACCACACACTTACGTTTCCGGTAGAAATCATTGTGTGGGATGCGAACGTCAACGAGGCCCTGGAGGATCTGTAGGGAGAGCAAAGAAGAGCTGCTGTGGGGAGGAACCCGTGCCCTGCCATGGGGCTGAGCGTTCCCGAGAGCGTGACAAGCAGCCGGCAGGGTGCCCCCATCACCCCAACATGCCCTGCGCAGCCTGGCCCGGGCGCAAGCTCCTTCCTAAGCACGTCTGGCTCTCACAACCGCGCCGAAGCAACACATATTTCAGCAACAAGTATTTTTGTATTTTTATGATGCTAACCCAATTTTCTCCCTCAGGCCAGCTATCCACTGCCAGCAGGATGCCTCAGCCATGACTGTACTTTTCTTCCTTCTTTTATTCTTTTGCTAAAAAAATCCCAGGTCTTGGCGTTACCTTGCATTTTTTTCTTACTCTCCAATCTACTCATCCCAGACTTCCTAAGGAAAACCAGCTTAATGGCCAGCCCCTTGCCAAGTTCCTCTCACCTGACAATGAGATGATTAACATTTCCATAGCTTTTGCTTAAAAAGCAGCAAACAATCTCCCTCTAGGCCAGACAACAGCCGCCTTAGTTATTTAATGCTTCCTGCCAGTCATATTTACTAAAAAACCCTTTGACATCCCAGCCTGCTGCCAAAGAACTCGCAGGAGGAGGAATTTCAGTGGGTCTTGCTAGCGGGAGCTGAGAAAAGTGGGTTTGAAGGGAAAGTGCTGGAAAGGTCCTGGGAGTGGGGCTGGGGGTGTCCCTCCTGGGTGACGGAGGCGATGGCAGTACCAGCTCTGCTGCTGGCATTGCCTCAGCTGCCAGCCCACAGGCTCGGGGAGAGGCAAACCCTCTCCCCACTTCCGAGCCCCACTTTCCCGGCCGCTGCAGCTGGCCTGGGCTCCTCACCTGCTGCGGCACCTTGAAGCGGACATAGGAGCAAAGCTTCAGCATATCCGCCATCTCCTCAGGCGTCGAGGGAATTAAAGGGATCCTGTCGATGCATTCGGACTCTTGCAGCTCTCGCAGCTGCTTAATGAACTTGTTGTCAGTGGTACTTGGCAGGCCTGGGTAGAACGAGAAGGGGGATGCAAGCTAAAACCCAGATGAGACCCGAGCATCACCATACCGACCTCCCTCATCCCTGCCTCTGGCCTCCCACTTGATAACTCATAAAAAAAATGAAAGAGGGGGGAAGAAAAAAATCTGTACACACAGCAACCAGAGAGAGCCCAGCCTCCCTCCTGACACCGTGGGGCTGAAGCAACACGAGGTGTATTCCCTGTAGACAGGCATGGACACTTTGGCAAAAACTATAGTGCTTATTTTTGTGTGGACGGTGGATGCAAATACTAATGCCCGTGCCCGGCCTGCCACAGCAAAGGGTCGGACAGAAAATTTCAGAAGCCACATCTGCATGCACCACTGTGGGGAAAAACCCACCAGCAGCTTAACCCCAAACCTCTTTGCAGCCCCCACACAGAGGTTTCACATCCAGAAACACTGGGAGAGACAGCCAGCATCTCTCCCAGAGAGGAGTGGGAATCTTGCCACCCCCAGAGCCTGGTAGCTAGGTAACGTTTGCTTTGCTTCATTACTTTTTTCTTATCTGGGAGCCGCTTTCCTTGTGTGGGAGGGGGAGGGAGCTGCTATAACAACCGGGATGCAGCAAAGCTCTCCCTGACAGAGAAGCGCCCTGCCAAAATCCCCCTGCCTCCTGCAGCATGTCATGCCCAGGGTTCCCCCGACCCCCCAGCCAAGGGGACAGTGGGGATGGAGGGGACGCTGGGGATGGACGGGTGCTGCGTGGGCACAGGAACACCCCGCTGACCTGCACACACGGCCCCAAAGCGCTCTTCCCGCTTGGGAGCACTCAAAAGTGAGAGGACGGAGCTCTCCAATTCCCGAAGCTCCAGCCCTCTGGCACACTTGGCCTCTCAAGCAGCCACACTAGGAAGGCTTTTCCCATTGCTGTTGTTCCTCCTCCAGAACCAATAGGCTACGGATGTGCCACATTAAACGGCTGCCCCTCCAAGGGAAAACACATTTTCTTCCAGAGCAGGACCTGTCCCATTTGCCCTAGTCCCAGCTCTAACCACAGCACAGCACGGCAAACTCCAAAGCCCTGGACGAGAGCAGTCAGGACAAGGCTGCGATTTCCTCCCATGCCCTGCCAGAGATTTTCAGACTGTATGTACAAAGTCTTTTGAAATACTTTGCACTAAAAGCCTATTTTGCTCCCAGCACTGCTCTGGGCTTTTGCACCAGCTCCTGCTTGCCCTCTCCCTGTCTCACCTCCCCGGCTTTGCTCACCTGCAGGACAGATGAGAGTCAGGCTGCAAATATCTTCTGGGTACTGAGCGGCATAGACGCCGGCTACATTTCCCCCCATGGAAGTGCCAACCAGATGAAAGGGCCTTCTGTTCAGCTGGATGCACTCCACGAACTGGCAGGGGAGCAGAAGGAGCATTGTTAGGGGAGAGAAAACAACAGCATGGGGTCATTAGAGAAACTCAGAAAAGCTTAAGGTCAATGGCTCTGGCTGCCCAGGAAGGGCTGTGGGTGGGAGTGGGGCCGCACGAGGCAGGGCTCATGGTGCTTAGCATCCCTCCCATCCCCACGTCCCTCTGCAGAGGCAATGCGATGCCGGAGCAATTACCTGGTGTATTCTCTTAGCTTGCCCGCTAATGGAGTAATCATCCAAGGCCGAGCGGGTCGTGCCCTCGTGCCCGGGCATGTCAACACACACCAAGTGCAGGTTCTTCGGCAGGAACTGCAGAAACAAACCAGGGGTGGTTATGGTACAGGGGAATTGCTGGAAAGCCCAGGGATGGAAACTGGTGACCACAGGTGGGAGTAGGGGGGCTCACTCTCCTCCTAGCAGCCCCTGGTTACTCGTGCACCATAAGTCGTCAGCTCATGTACCAAGGATGACAGGATGAGAAACCACAGGCAAGACTCGCTTCCCATAGAGGAGGCAGGTACGTACCGCTCTCCCCTGCAGCTCTGCACGTCGTAGGGATGAAAGGGATCCAACAAGCAATGAGCACAGAGCTGAGGAGGGTGTTTCTAGCACGTTACAGCCATCATCGCAGCCCATGCATGCGACCATTGGGTCACCAAACCACCCCCAAGCCCAGGACCATTGACTCTCGCTAAGGAGCGACACGATAGAAACGGAGTCCCACCTTGACTATGGACAGCCACATGTCTTTGTGGGCTGAGAACCCGTGTAACATCAGGATGGATGGTCGGTATCCAGGTCTCCCTCTATAGGAATAACAAAACTGATAGTCATCGTAGTTTGCATATCTAACCTGCATACCCAAGGCTCGGCGCCAGTACCTGGAAACGAGGAGAAAACAACACCAGTGAGTGAGGCAAGACCAGGGCCCAGTGGCAATATAATATAGGTGACAGGTCCAAACTCAGCCACAGGTTTGCTAGTTTGCTAAGGCCAGTTAGGCTGGGCTCACACCAGTGCTGTCATGGCCCTAACTGGGAGGAATTCTGAGCATCCAGTCGCTGGACCAGACCCTGTGCTTACATGTGATCCCTTACACGTGTAGTACCAGCCACTGGCTATTCATAGAATCATAAAATCACTTGGGTTGGAAGAGACCTTCAAGATCATCGAGTCCAACCATAACCTACACTACCAAAACCACCACTAAACCATGTCCCTCAACACCACGTCTGCCCGTCTTTTAAATACCTCCAGGGATGACGATTCCACCACCTCCCTAGGCAGCCTCTTCCAATGCCTGAGAACCCTTTCGGTAAAGAAGTTTTTCCTAATATCCAATCTAAACCTCCCCTGGCACAACTTGAGGCCATTTCCTCTTGTCCTGTCGCTTGTTGCTTGGTAGAAGAGACTGACCCCCACCTCGCTGTAACCTCCTTTCAGGTAGTTGTAGAGAGTGATAAGGTCTCCCCTCAACCTTCTCTTCTCCAGGTTAAACACTCCCAACTCTCTCAGCCGCTCCTCCTAAGACTTGTTCTCCAGACCCCTCACCAGCTTTGTTGCCCTTCTCTGGACACGCTCCAGCACCTCAATGTCTCTCTGATACTGCGGTGAATTGCGATTCATGGCTGCCCTGAAGATGGCTTGTGGAGACACTGTTTGTTAAAAACTTCAAAAAATACCCAAAATAACTAATTTGCACGATTACCTCAAGGAAATGGAAATGGGCCAAAATAACCATCCTAAAACCGAAAAAATACCCAAAGGTTGGTATGACGAGAGAGGCTCAAGAGAGGAAGGCAACACACATGGCAAGGCAGCATGCAGGACAGGCACACCAAGGGAGGCACTTGTTCCAGGTGGGTAAGGTGGATTTGCCACAGGTTTATTTGGGCACAGCCCTGCAGCCATGGGACAACATCACCCCATGGACAAGCACATCAGATCCCAGCCAAAACAACCGTGTCACCCGGAGCACCACAGAAACACGGTTCCCATATGCCAGCTAGATGATCTTTAAGAATGTATTTATAGACACACGAAGGACTAGAGGGGACCATTCTTACACAAGGTCAAACACCCCAGAAGATGCTGGGCTAAACCCAGGGAAAACTGGGTTATTCCTCTGAAAGCAAAGAGGCAGGCAGCTCCTTCCAGTGCACACTTGCAGCCTGCTCAAAGAGGATGCAGTAAAACTGCCGGCCAGAGGGGACCTGGACAGAGATTATCAGTGACACTTTGGACACATGATGTGTACGTGCAGCCCAAGACAGAGGAGCAGGCACGCTTTCACTGCATTTCCCCTGTCTCCAGACATAACCCTTGTCAGGACAGCTACTGGGCTACTCCTGATGGCTGAGATACTGGCAAATACTTTTATACACAATACCAGAATTTATTTGAGACACAAGAGCAAGGTCACCAGCACTGCTGGTCTGTCCTAGCTCTCTGCCCACTCAAAGCTTATGCATAGTGCAATCCTCTTTTAGCATAATCCCTTTTTGGAGGGAGTTAGTGGGACTTAAGCAGCATCTCAGCTCTGTGCTGGTCCTACAAGGAGAGGTGAATTTCTCCCTGAATAAGTGTCTTAAGAGTCCTCGCCTCAAAGGCACTGGTGTAAACTACTGATGGGCAAGATGATAACATTTTTAGCAACTGATCCTGATGGATCAATTCAGCAGAAGACAAAATAATCTGTGCAAAGCTGAACTGATCCCTCGCAAGGTGTTAACACGCTTAGCGGCAGCAGCTAAACTGATTAACCCCTGTCGGCAGAGTAGGCAGGCTGTAGGGCCAGGGTCAGCGGGGCAGCCCTGGACGTCATGCCTGGCAGGGAGGCGCATTAGTGGCCGGGGAGGGAGCGAGGCCACCAGCGATGGGGGCCCTGCGTGACCCTTGGCCGCGCCGGCTGAGGACACACAGACCGGCAGCAAGGAGGAGGAGCGGGGCAGCGAGTGGCAGGAGAAGGGAGAAGTGTCCCCAGGGATCTCCCGGGGACCTCCCAGGAGCGGTGCCACAAAGCTGGAGCTGCACGGGGCTAAAAGGGGGAGGGCGGCACGGCATGCTGTCTGCCCCTTCTCCTACCTCTGCCAATGGGGAAACGTAACAATTTTGTCCCCAAAAAAGCCAACTCAGAAGGAAGCACATAGGAAAGGAAGAGTAAAGGGCAAACCTGCTCTTCTTGCCCACTGTCCCAACGACAAGCGGTGCCCATGAAACGCAGAGCATCGCAGTTACTCCTGCAAGATGCCAACGCTGCCAGAAATGCTGGCAGAGAGAGAGATATGGGCACCTACCCTTCAAAAGAAAACAGCCCTGCTGATCTCTGCTCACACGCTGCCTCCCTCAGCCGAACACAGACCGACCTACCCACGGTGCATTTTCACTCAGGCCCTGATTTGCAACCCCAAAGGACCGGGCAGCAGGGTCTTCTCTACCTCCCCCTAACCCCACCTCCTCAAAGCTCCTGCCATCAGCCCCTTGCGCCTCCTTTGCCCTGTCCTGCCATCCCCACCTGTGACCCTCTGAAGGCTTCACCCCGGCCACACTCGCTCTGCTCTGGTACGGCAGCATTTCTCCGGCGATCCTCCCCTGAACCTGAGCCCATGGCTTCCACCAGCTGCTCATATGTCCAAGGCAAAAAAACCCCTTTGACGAACCCGGTACCATCTGGACCTGCCCCCAAGCAGCAGCCTGGACGTCCCCAGCGCAGGGGGCTGTCACATCGCCTGCTGTCCTTTGCAGAGCAGCGTTTGGCCTCGCAGCGGCCCACGTGATGCACAACAGGAAGAAATTCCCCCCCATGCTGATCCAGTCGCCGGGGTTTTCATCCCTACCTCCCTCTCTCAGCCCCTAGATGCTGTGATTAAGCGGTTGCTAATAGATGTGCCATTGGAAACAGGCTTCACCATGCTGCTGCGTCTGAGTGCTGGGGTGGGCTAATGTCTTTGATTTGGAAACACCCCATGAGCAAAACTGCAGGAGCCACCATCTGCCAGCAGCACGTGAGGGCAGCCTGCTGCACTGCCTGCTGCTGCCTGCTGCTGCCTGCGCCAGGCGAGGAGACACTGCCCCGGCTTCTGAAGGGAGCATTATTCCAGCTTTCCCCTGTAACAAACCCAGGCAGGAAAGCCGTCAGCGTGCTTATCGCTGATTTCCAGGGACAGAGGAGGACTGAAGGATGTAGTGCCTGCCTCCTGGTATCGGAAAGGACCAGATGCAAGGGGGTAAGGAAAAACATCACTCCGTCTTCTCTGATGCTCCAGCCCAGAAAAGAGGGGAAGAAGGAGAAAAGCCTTGTCCGTAACTACTAGCAAGAGAAAAATCCCTGCCTGCCGAGCCAGCTGTTAATGAGCCAGCTGTTAATCAGGAGGGAGTGTGTAAGGCCAGGGACCGCACCAGGGCCACCGACGGCTGCATTGATGAGGTGGGAGGTCACCAGTCTGCGGGGACTGCCAGGCTGGGGGTCAGGCAGCAACGGCGATGCTTTTCCCAGCCGCAGTCCTGATCTTGGGGGGAATAACCCAGAAATGTTCAGAGACATCCCGCAGCCCAGCTGAGACTGCCTCGACAGACATAAGCCTCGACAGCAAAAAAGCAATAGAAAAATGTCATTTTCTTCCAGAGACGCTTAAAGCTACACACAGCCGGTATGCCTGTGCAAAATCCCACCTCACCTGCTCCTTTCACCATCAGGGGCAGGAAAACCCACCTGTGTCCGCCCCACCTTGCTGCCCATGGTGGCCCTTTGTGCACCTGTGTCTGTGCCAGGGCTCAGGGACCTGACGGGGACCAGCAGTAATTCCACCCCTGCACTAAAACGAGGGCAGCTGAGCTAATGAACTCACCAGTAGTAAATGCGGATGAGCGCTGAGGGCCAGAGGAGGAAGGAGGCCACGAAGGCCAGGATGGGGATGGCCAGGGTGCCACCGGCAATGACAAACATGTTCAACACATCCAAGTCCATGCTGTTCTTCACCGCCCGGCCTCACCTGCCCACATTTAGGGAAGGATCAGTGGTTAAACACCAGAAACAATGACAAGTCGACGCTAAATGAGATCTCTGCTGCCAGGGAGAGAGGAAAGCAGCTCTCCAAGAGGCAAAGGCTACTGCTCAGGAGCACGGCAAAGTCTCTTTCAGTTTTAAAACTCGATAATTTGTTCTGGTTCCTTAACGGGTCTAAGTGTTGCAATGTTATCCTCCCAGGAGAGGCAAACGGGCAATGAGCCTCCTTGGCAGGCACAGACCACGTCCAGGGCAATGGGGCACGTGGGGTAGGGGGTAGCACAGCCCCACTCTGTTGGGTGCAGGGAGCCTTCCCCCTTGCCCCCGCCATGGGTGCCGGCAGGCCTGCCTTAACGCAGGCTCCGCATTGCTTTTTGGAGGCGGGTGTCCAGCTCCGGCTCCCCTCCCCCTGCCCGATCCCAAATCCCCAGCACACAACCACTGACCTAGAATTGATGGCTTGAGCCCGGCTCTTATTACCGCTCCACACAGGCACCGACTAATCAAGGGAGCAGAGCCTATTAATGGGCTCGGGAATTGAAGGAAACAACCTGGCAGGATGCTCTTTGGCGACCAGCCCTTATCCGAGACAAATTCATCCCCACGTCCTCGCTCCTGCCCCACGGGGCATTTTGCACTTGCTGTCCATCACAGTTCCCCATCCCGGCTTCCCCAGCACCCTTGGGACAAACCTCAGGGGTGGCAGGTGGAGGGCACAGGGTGCAAGGGCAAGCTCTCACGCAACGCCCTGCTCGTCCCTGAACTCGCCCCACCACAGGCAGCTGGGATATATTTTTCTCATTAAGAGATTAAACCCTGTCGCACACATATCTCCTCTAATTCCCCCTGCTAACCAACTTATGTCTCGCCCTTTCCTCAGCACTAGCTCTTTTGTCACACATTTATAAAATGAAAACTTCCTCAATGCCTGCTCTCCCACCAGCCACCCCCCCCACATCATCACCACCACATTTCTCCGTGCCAGGACAGGCAGATTTATTTCTGCTTCCTGCAAGACTGACGGCAGTATGTGGTTATGTTGTATGTTACGCTGTGAAAAAGGAACCGAATCACCGCTGTCACGTCCTCTCCCCCTCCGACGCCATCGCGCTGGATCACGTCAAATCCCCACACTACACACAACCAAGAAAAACGGTTTCCAGAACCTCTGAAGCAACAGCCAGGTTTTCCCTCTTGCCCCAGGGAAAACAGGAATAACTGAAATTTGAGGAATCACTTTAAATATTTCCACCAGGCACCTCCTTAACAAAGCTAAACCTCATTTCCCTCTTCAAGCCTCAACAACATGCCGTTATTCGTTTAATTAATATTTTGTGGAAAGATCTTTAATCTCTGCATGGCTTGTTCATAGATAAACGCTTTGTTCAACAGATAAACCTTGTACACGAGAGCAGGGCTGCACGGGAGCCTGCCGGAGAGAACTTGCTGCCTTTTGCTATGTCACTAAAACAAGGAAGAAATCAAGCACAGAAAATCGCCATCATCCCCATCAGTGACCCGTAACAAGAGAAGGTTGCAGCTAGGGAAAAGCGCAGGGCAGTGGGAGCCCCTGTGCTCCCTGGTGTGGGGTCACCACCTCCGCCACCTCCGCTGCTCTTGGAAAGCAAAACAAGAAGGAGAAAGCCTTTAGAAAGCTCAGCTTACTTTGCAGAGATCCCCTCCTCCTCCTCTCGGCACAGGTCCTGCTCGCTGTGGCTAGTGGCAGTGTCTGAAAACACTGTCGGAAGAGGGAGAAAAGAAAAGGTTAAAATCACACTCCTGCTTCTTTTCTTCCTTTCAGGTTCGGCAGCTGAGTGAGACGACAAGTTTGGGGTATATAAGCCACCAGCTTCCCTTCAAGACGCCTCGTCTTCACCTTCCAACCAACCTTTCCCCTGTTTATGTAAATACAGTCTTTTGTGCAATAAAGCTAAATGATGGCACTTGTTCCAAGTAGGAACAAAGTACAAGCTGCCACCCGAGAGGAAGCAAAAGCCGGCGTGGTTCGGCAGCAAGAGCCGAGGCCAGCAGCCCCCACCGTGGCAGGGCTGCGGCACCCGGTGCAACAGGGCTCATAGTTGCGCTTCAGGTGATTACAGCTATTAGAACAAAGCCAGCTAAGCTCCTTCCCATCCCCTTCCTCTTCGTCTTAAATGTAATTTTCCAAATGCTCTCAGTGCCACCCTCCCCCCGCCCCCCCCTGCCCTGCCCCGAGCCTTCCCTGTGTGAGTCGGGTTGAAGCGTAGCGCAGCCGCAGGAAATTACTGAAGAGGCAGGAAAACACTGGCCTGAACTCGCCGGCAGCTTTTGGCCCTGGAAATTCAAGCTGAAGGTGCAGCAGGAGCACTGGAGCCCCCCTGCATGAGCGCTGAGAGCTGCTTTGAGCCAGAAAATCCCCAAGAGATCCCCCCTGCCGTGGCTGTGGGGCCAGGGGCACCCTGGGGAGCTCCCATCCTCATCGCCCCGGAGTGTTTTGGCAGGGCCATGGCAGCCGCCGCTCACCACGTGAGCCCTGGCACCCAATGCCAGCCACGTGCATCCAGCAAGCCCCGCTCGGGGCCCCCACCGGCCATGGGTGCCCTGAGGGCGAGGACGCTCGGGGAGCCCCGCAGTGCAGCCGAGCCTCCTTCTGCGTGGGCAGAGCATTGCCACCGATTTCCATGGTTACCCCGATGGAGGCAGCGGGAAGGAAAACAAATACCAGCAGACCCAGCTCCGCGGTCGGAGGCAGACACCATCACCCCGGTACCCAGCACCCCCAGCCTGGTAAAGCCACTGCTGCCCCCAGCAGCGCTGAGGGGACTCTGGCTGCCCAGAGCCACGTTGGGAGCATCCACAGTGCCAACCCCAGCGATGGCGCTTTGCCTGGGGGATGACCCCCCCTCCCTGCTGCACCCGTACTGGGGGTGGGAGCGGGCAGCATCACCCCAGACACCGGCACAGTCCTTTACTACCAGCTGGAGAGATATCGTGGACATAAAAATACAAGCGAGCCCTGTGGTAACAGCTGTAAGTCTTTGGACCACAGCTCATCCATCACTCTGAGGTGCCCCGTGACCAAGAGTCACAGCAAATGGCCCCAAGCATTGCTCCTGCCTCCTTGAAAGGATCTCCAAGTACCTCATAAATTAACTCGCAATCATCAGTTAGGCAAGTCTGATGAATGCCGCGTGATCACAGCGGCAATAGGGCCAAGTGGGCTGAGCACCCGGCAGGGCACAGGATGCCAAACCAGGAGCACCATTGCCCACGCTGCCAGCTGAGCCGCAGGCACTAATCACCACAGCCCTCATGTCCCACCTGGGAGGACCTCCCCAGACAAGACACCCTGGGTAACAGGATAGATGGACCAAGGACAGACACTAAGAAGAGTCCCTACTTGTGTCCCAATTCCTCCCCTGTGCCAAATTCAAGCTGGTGCTTCATCGCAAACAGAGGCCAAGAGGCGGGAGGGGGCTGCAGGTTGCTACGGAGGACATCATGTTGATGACAGTCCCCAGGACTACCCGCCAAAGGGACAATAAAATACTGTGAGCAAGGGTTGAGTCCTCATTGGTATTTTTTCTGTTTCAGGCTCATTGGATCACACCAGGGAGGCTGGAGAAGACCTAACAGTACAACTCAGGTGTAAGCATCGATTTTTTCCAAGCCCCGGGGGTAAGATGCAGAAGCAGCAGCAGCACACCCCAGTGTGGGGAATCAAAAAATCTGCATTTAGCTCAAAAAAAAAAAAAAATCAATCACAGAAATGTGAAAGTAGCTGGGATTGTTACCCAGGGAGACAGGAGGCTCTTCCCCAGGAAGAGCATCTCTCGCAGAGCAGGTCTCAGAGCCAACCTCTCTGACGGGGCACGAGCTGGCAAGGGGTACGTTGGGGGGGCACGTTGGGGGCTGCGGCACAAAAGCCTTCACAAGGCGGAGGGGCTCGGCTGGGAAGGGGAGAGCGGTAGCTATCCTGCTGGGCAGCCCCCTGCAAGGCCAGGGAGGGTTTTCCCACCGCAGGAATCACACGTGTGCTGTGCTGGGCAGACGAAGGCCAAAATTCAAGCGCAAAGGTTGTATTGAGCTGTGCCATCGGCACCAGGCTGCAAAACCAGGGCTGCTGCCTGCGTTTGGCGATTCACCTGCCGCTCCCTGCGCCCAGAGCAGCCCATGGCTGACTAGCAATGGGTTCTGAAACTCTGAAGAGCTGAAAGCCAAGCAGCACATTCAGGCATACTTCAGGTTTTTTTGAAGAGCTGAAGAAGAAGAACCATAGACCAATTTTAAGATCCCACTGCAGAAGCAGGGAGCTTTGATGGGCCTCAGCAGCTGAGACTGGGCCCCGAGAAACCCTGACTTACACCAGCAACTGTCTAAGAAGAAAAACCTAAAACACACAAGTAAGCCATTTCCCTTGGAAACTGCCTCCCCCTTGACATCCTCAACAGCCAGAAAAATAATACTGACCATAAACAACGACATAACTGATATTACGACCCCTCAGAGGTGTACTTTGCAGCATGATTTTTCAGATGCCAGTCACAGTGAAATTATAGTTTAAGATCTATTAATATTTGAAAGATCTCTGTCCATCAGCCAGCCAGCTCTCATTCTTAATCCAGCCTCCGGAGGGCTAAGAGTAGGAAATGCGTCCTTTCACCTTCATTTATTTATAGATGGCAGAAACGAGATCATGGTTTCTGCAGCACCGTTTCACAAACGGTGAACACATCCCTGACCCGTTTGTACCTGTGCGATACGGCTCTTAAATGTGAGCCAGAGAGTCCGGGCTGGCACCCAGCCCTGCCGCTGCACCCCAGGCTGGGAACGCGCAGGGACAAGCCGCCAGCGTCACTGCCAGCCAGCCTGGGGACAAGGCGGCTGAAAAGCACGACCGGAGCAGGCTGTGCTGCCAGCCAGCTGCGGGTTTAGGAATTCATAACGTACCCATCCTCCTTCCGGACCCCGTTACCATCCCCATCCTGCTGCACACGCACACAGTGGAGCATGCACAGCACAGCTGATGTCACGAGCGTGCCCGGACTCAGCCCTCTCCTGAGTTGAGGTGGGGGGAGGAGGGGTGTGAGGTGGGAAAGAGGCAAGGAGGGATGGTGTAGGGGTGCTGGGGGGTCACCTTCAGGTCTCCTCTCCCAGCACACAGCCGTGTAAATCCCCCCCCAACATCCTCCTCCAGCAAAATGACAAAGAGCAGCAGCTGAGATGCTACGCTGCTCTCCTCCCCTTCATGCCCCGTTTTCTGATTTTTTAAATTTTTTTTTTTCGGGGGGGGCGGAATTTAAGGCAAATTATTTACATCTTAAATAAATAAATATTTTTTT
>VZSF01003145.1:586938-788224 GCA_013398295.1 Chionis minor | reverse complement strand
CCTGCCGGAACCAGGACACCTTGGTGTGACAAACACCTTTTTTCTCTGTTTCTTGGGGAGAAAGAAAGAGTTTTAAAACAAGAAAAATCCTCTTTAAAAAAGGTGCAATAGGGAAATGCTTATACACATTACACCCATTGACATTTCTCTTGCTTCAGGCTCTTCTTTCTGGTTAAATTATGAAAAGAAGCCATTAGCTGTACTTCAAGGCATGTCAATAATGAAGATCTGTAACACTTAAGAAGGACACAAAAGAAATAATGTGTGAAATAAAAATGCCAAAGTTTAGCATTTTCCTTTATTTTTCTTGGAACAGGTCATATCCAGCAATATCCACTAAAGAGGAAAATGCTACTTAAGAATTTGTAGGACCCTGGATTTCACTTGCAGAATCCTGGAATTCTGGGAAATTCCAAAGCTCAGAAAAGCGTGACAGTTAAACGTGAATTTAAACAGAAAAATGATCTTAATATTTGCAGTGTACAGGTAGTCTAATGAAAAGTAAAATCATGCAATGCTGATAATTTAGTGTAGTAGGAAGCCTATATCCAGTTACATGATTTAGTTTAACACATCTCACGCCCTCTTATTCTTAAACAATCTGGACGTTTTGGATTATACCCTCAGATGTATTGACATAACCTTGTAAAAAACATTCAGAGCTTTTTAACACCTTAACTTAAATAGATTAAAAATCAAATAAGAGTTAGAAGTCCCAAACCACAGAAAACAGAGAAGAAACTTCTTATTTGTAATGCAAGAATTGCTGCTCTTTGCTGTGTATTTTATGGGATGTCAGCCTAGATAAGGATCATTGATTCTTCTGTCATTAAAATCTGTCATGAAATTTTTCCAAGTTGCATCATTCACTGTGGACCACTAATATTAAAGTCCTGAAACTTGAAACTAAACATTAAAGTAAGTTCCTCTTTTCTCACATTTGAATGTTTAAATAAAAGATGGGTCTTGCTACAGTGCAGACAGAAAAAAAATATGTCTTACTGCAAGACTTACTCTTCTTTGGTTTACGTTTCACAGAAGCTCAGTCTAGATCAGGATAATTGTTTCTTCTTCCCTTAGAATCTAACAGTCTTGAAATTTCTCCCTAAAGTACATATACCTAGCACAAGTCACTACAGATTACTAATACTTTACACTCGAAACCAGAAAAAAGTAACTACAGGAAACCATAAAAAATTGAAAAAGGAGCCTGCTTTGTGAAAGACTAACATTTCTTCCAAGTGAGATTTTCAAGTGATTCAGAAAAGATTACACTATTTTGATAATAAAATTGAAGACCTGGAAAACAGGTCACGATGTTCACATCTTAAGAATTACAGCTATTACAGAGGAAAGAGAAAAAGAAGGATGATTGGATTAATAACCACTCTGATAATCAGAGTAATCGGAGGATGTGGTTTCCCACACAAATGGGAAATGACATTAACAGATAGATTTATGTGTTATCTTTATAAAAAAGCTGACACCTTCAAAAAGGTAAAGTGTTTCTCATACATCAAGGAAAATGTAGAATTAAGCTCAATACTTTTATTACATTTTCACGAACAGGAATTTAGAGAACAGTGAAAACAAAGGAAAACTGGAAACAATGCATACTGATTCTTTAATTCCAGAAAAAGACAGATTTACCCTAAAAATGAATCCATGTACCACACACTTATGTAAATTCTAGGTGAGGAGCAATTTACACTCAAAAAAAAGAAACCCAAACCTCTTGCTGAGTGCAGATATCTTTCTGTGTTCCTTGCTAGACATAGCAGTGCAATGCTGAAGAAGAGTGAGCTGCTCAGCAGAACTGGTGCCTGAGTGCCTGATAAATTCAGATCATTTGTTCTCAGTTCTTCACCAGGGTTGTTTTTCCTAAGAAAGCAATGTATGAGACAGCAACTTCCACAGGCTCTTTGAAGAAAATATCGGCATAAATAAGAGCTTGTGCCATGATTAGTCCAACTTGTCATGTCTGTGTCTAAACTGAATGTTTGTTCATTAAATATGTAATATGCTGATATACCTACCACACAGCCCCAGGAGGCAGACATTATTCCATTTTTATAGCAGTTGCATAGCACAGACCATGCGCCGAGGTATGGGTGACATTAAATCAGCTCTTTTGCTTTGGTTTAATTTTCAAAGTTCACATTCTGATTATATTGTCTTGGTGTAGTAATGCAGTGACTAGTGTCTCTAGTCATTAGCTAAAAAAATCCCTCTGAAGTTTAGAAATCTGAGCAGCACTTTTTTTTTTTGGTTGGTTGGTTGGTTGGTTTTGGGGTTTTTTTAAATACTGATGTTAGAATGACACATTGGTATCCAAGAGCAACATTAAACAGCATACAGTACAAATAGAGGAAAGATCTGAACTGCTAAAAGTCTAGGTTTCATTTGTGACCTCCTGAGCAATTTTGCACAGTGCTATGTACATCCTTTCCCTCAGTTTGCTGATTTGTATAACGGGAATAATGAATCTTCCCATCTTCACATGTTCTTCTTGACTCACTTTATAAAAATTCACTGTTATTTATTTATCACTTTAGTGAGAATCCCAGATTTTAAATGGGCTTGAGTTTTTAACTCTTCCTCATTGTATTTTAAGTAACCACAGGTATAATAATAACTTTTTTTCAGCCAATACTTTTACTTATCTTATTTTCCACTCTAAAATATTTTTAAGGAAAAATAATTTCCCAGCCAGCTCTGATGAAAATGAGACATAAAGGAAAAATATCAAAGTCTGTTCATAGAATTTAAGCCTCAGTTATTTATTCCACACAGAGAAACTTAGAAATTCAGATTAATATTAGACATTGGGAGTTCAGCAGTCCATGAAGAAATAGAGGTGATCAGGAAGGAGTAATATTTCTTTTACTTCAGTGCTTTCCAATAGCCTTTTGCATCTTTTTATTTAACATTTTAAATTTTCCTGATTTTTGTTGCTAAATGGGCACTCTTTAAATATATTGTTCTCACTGCTCTGTGTTTCAATGGGCACTGTTGAAAAAGACTTTTGCTCCAGTACAATAGGTAGAATACAACAGAAGACATCCATTTCAGTGATCACAGGCCATTTCATCACTCTGCCTTTATCTCTGTTCTTCCACAAATAAGAGCTCCCAAAACTTACTTTTGTCATGTATTGTATCATCAATAAAGAAAAAAAAAAAATTCAAAACTGAAAAAGAAAACACCTGCGCTAAATAACCCCAAACTATGTGGAGCTACAATACAGATCATCCATGCTGGCAGCAATACTAGCTGAGCACAGGTATTGATCTAAAGTATTAATTTAACAATTTATGTCTTCTTCCATCAATAAAAAAGGTAATGCTTACACATTAAAAAAAAAAAAAAAGAAAATATGAAATAAGAAGTAATTACTTGACTGTTTCACTGTCACCCAACCACTGTCAGGTCTGTTATCTTAGTGTGTGACATTCAGCTTGGTCTGAGCTAGATCTCTGCAATTGCCCCCACAGTCCCAGTCAGCAGCATGTATTATGGAGGTCTATATACCAACCTGAAATAAAGATTCTGCTCTGTTTAACTGTAGCCTAACTGAATGTCTAAGTTTATTTGAAGACTAAAAACTACTCCAGCATAGTGTCGTGTTGGTTTTTTTTTTCCTCCTTATTTTATCTCTGCATTTTATACTGTATGGGCCTTAGCATAAACATAACAGTTTGAGCGACAAGAGATGAACAGAACATCTAATCTCACAAATACTTCTGTTTGATATCTTTTTTATGAAAACATGGAAGGGGGGAATAAGAGGTAGCTCCTGCATTCAAGTGGAGCAATGTCTTTTTATATCAGTGGCATATTACAAAATTATGCCAACTCTTACTCGCCATCAGAGTTTCTAGTTTATTGCTCCCCAGAGTTCTTATTAATTTTGCAACTTGTAAAAAAAACCCCTTAAGCAACTTTGTCAATCCAGAAATACATAGGAGAACAATGCGGGGTGTGGGAAGGAGGCAGGGGAAGTGGATGCTAAGTATATGAAAGGCAAGGACATAAAATATTTTTGTGTTACACAGAGAAAACTCTACTGTTGACTAAATAAGCATCATGTTATAAATATTTGGGATTTTCCCCAACAGAGAAAAAAAAATATAAATCAAGTTTGTTGTCTGATGAAATGTCAGAATTGCCCATGAAATGGAAATTTCAGATTTTGCTTAATTTACAGATTGGTAAGTTTTATCTTTCTCTTCTTCTGCTACTACTTCTTCAGCGAATAATAAATGACCAATTTCTCTACCAGAATTATAGAAATCCTAACAGTATTCTGTCACAGCGCTCCTAAAAGTTTTGATCTTTTGAGAGTTTATTCAGATAAATAATCTGGACAGGAGAATAAATGGATAAGTAGTGGCAACACCGAGCAGCTGGCTTTGCTGCAGCTGTGTACCTTACCCTTCCTATTCCTTCTTCCCAGTGTTTCAGTAAAAACAGAAAGCAGAATTATCTGTGCAACAAGATAATCTTTCTGTCATCTGCTTTTCCCTAGCAGCCACCTTCCCTTTGTTGGCCATCTCAAGTTTCTGGTGGTCAGTGAGTAGGAGGGGAATAGCTGAGAATTTTGCTATATTTGAACTCTGGAAAGGCAGGAAAACAGGGGGAATGAAGGTGGTAAATTGCCTGATAATCATAACTCCTATAATATATTTACTATATCTGTCTTTAGTCAGGTAGTATGTCTTCTGTCTTCTCTGTGGAATGCAGTTTTCACATTGGACTAATAGCAGAGATTGTAAATCAGGTCACAATCCACAGCTATGATAACAGAACTTACATACTGTGAATCACAGTACTCTTTAAGTTCTGCTGTTTACACTAGCATTCTCCAAACACTAGTGTCCCTCTGTCCACCTCCCTGCCTACTTGTAGCATCCTTTTTATCTTTTGCCAGCGATTTACTGAATCTGAGAGTCTTGCTTGAGGAAAACATTTTACACCTATCCTCAAGGGAAAAAAACCTTCCTCTTTTTAAAATTAATCAGCCAGACTATTTGATTTTCCCCCTTTGTTTACTATTAATTTTAAAGTTGTCATGAATCCATATTTCAAAACCTACATTTTATTAGAGTACCACTCTGATAACAGTTATGGGCAGAGTTTCTGCTATACGCTATATGTCACCTCACATCATTTTCTTTTCTGTGAAGAAAATGAAATAATAAACTATAGTTGATAATGAAAGTATGAGCTAAATCACTTGTTTGGCATATATGCATGACATACTCGGTAGTTTCATCGGTTTGAGGCTAAATTAGAATTGATGGTAATTCTTCCTCACATTGACAATGAACCAGCCTTGACAGTTATCTTGGTTATCACAGTACCTTTGTCTTTTAAAATATGATCACTCATTTTGCAATTGACTAGATCCTAAAACTTATGATCTAAAATATAAGTAGCACCAAATAATAACTCTAGAAAAAAAGTACATTTCAGATACGTCTTTTCCATTCCTGGCTAAGGTGCAGAAAAATGATTAGCATCTGATTTTCTTTTTTTTTTTTTTTATTCCTTGGAGCCACGTGAACTAAAATTAATTTAGAACTTTAGGAACAACAGCATTTCTTCTTCCCAAGCTATCTGACAGCTAAGAATTATTGAAGTTGGACATTATTTAAGACAGATGTTTTTAAGTGTTCATATCTTACTTTTGGCTAAGTTATTTCACAGAATCACAGAATGGTTAGGTTGGAAGGAACCTTAAAGATCATCTAGTTCCAAACCCCCTGCCATGGGCAGGGACAACTTCCACTAGACCAGGTTGCTCAAAGCCCCATCCAGCCTGGCCTTGAACATTTCCAGGGATGGGATAGTAGCTATTCTGGACTTAATTTGTACCTCCAGAAAAAAATTAAACTTTAAAAAAAATAATAGATCAAAGAAAACAGAAACCAAGGAAGAATTTATGCCATTACTCTAATCCATTTTCTGTGACTTTAAACTTGTGTTGCTAGCAAAGCCAGTGCTTTACTCAAACTGTAATATGGAAGATGAAAAAAGTAGGGAAAACTTTTAAGAATCAGTAACAAGCCAAAAGTTTGAGTGAAAAGTAGACTGAAAATTAATGACACAGAAATTTTTTATCATTTGAGTTAATTAATCTCAGCTACAGCATGCAAAGAGGTGAGACTGTTTAACTTAAAACAGATCCTCAGTTCCACAATTCAATCAAGTATAGTGAGGAGTACCTGACCAGTTCTCTATCAGCTACAGTTGAAGTGAGGTGTGGAATATCTTTCATTTATTGGAGTTTCAGGATCTAGGAGCTTAAAGTTAAACATGAAAGAATTTATTTTAAAACAGAAAACACATACACAGAAGGAGTGTTAGTTGTGTGTTTTACAGCAGAATCTGGGGTGGCATAAATCCGACTGAAGTTTCTTTCCATTACCTAATTGGTGACAACATTTATCCCATTTCCTATATGTAAAATGGGGAAAATGAATATAATTTTTCACTGCCTTTTGTCTATTTAAACTGGAAATTTTTGAAATGCAAACTGGGTTGTGTCCTCACAGTTTCCACAGGACCATTGTTTCATTTGAAGTTTCCGGAATGAGACTTTGCCTGAATAGAAACAATATTAACAACAAAGTAAAAGTGCTATTCTCTGAGCATGTCCCTGAGAATTAAATCAGTAACAACAATTATTTTGCCATTTCTAAAAAGAAAATATCTTCCTGAACATTCTTTCTTTAGTTACTGGAAGAACTTTGAAAACTTGAAAATATATTCCTCAATAAAACAAATAGAAACATTCTTGGTAAAATATTGTCATATAAATTCATGGTAATAGAATTATATCCTCAGTTTATAAGGCATTAAGTCAGTAACCAGAAGCATCAGGTAAGTATTTGTCAATAATAATGATAAAAAAGTCAGGGAAACCACAGTATACCCTTAACCTTGCCTGACCCTGCAGTGTTAAAGGAATGACTTTGCAGCACATTTGGGGTAAGTTGAGGGACGCAAGAGGTCAATTTGAGAAACTTAATAGTCGTCCTAATCAACCATGACCTTATTCAGAAAGAGTAAGGCAGCTTTAATAGGTCTCCTGTTTACATATGCAGGGAAAGTAAGTTGTATCTCAACTAGGTACGTCCCAGCCTAAGGCTTTTAAGATCAAAAGCTGTTCTATTCCTACCTTCAATGAGGTTCAAAGGTTTCAAGACTACTAGCACAGCTATACTGAGGGCTCCTTGAGCACAGCCGTTTTACAATTTGTATGATGACACAGGCACGTGTTTCATCTTGCAGCAGTAGACAGCTATGCATTCACGTGAGTGGAAGTTGTCCCAGTGAATTCAAATGCTGGTCTGAAATTCAGGGTTTTAACTTAACATCTTAAACCCATTTAACTGAATTTTTGAGATAAAAATGTGTTTGCTATTTACATTCCTGACTTAGTGATTTTGCCCAGTTTTTATTTCTCAAAATACATTTTAAGATTATTTCCAAAATAGTTGAGAAAAACCCAACCAAACATTACTGTGTATTTTGAGGAAGCCTCACGTGTGGCAAACAATGATAGACTGTCACAATTTAGCCACCAGGTTTTTCACAGATGTAGACTGGAAGGTATAGTGACAACAGCTGTAATTCTTTTTCCAAGATAATGAGGTAACTTAGGCTTCCAAATACTGTATTTATTTGGCATAATGCATCAAATCTTTAAAAAAGAACCTTGAGTTTTCCCAAGACAATTTTGTCTGGAGTTTCTTTTTAAATGAAGCTAGGTTCATCCTGAATTACTCCTTGCATGAAATTTGCTATGATTTCCCCTCTAAGCTCTGAGACGGTAATGAGGGTGGTTAATTAGTGCTTTCTAGCATGAGCATGAAATGTTTGAACAGTGGCTTGTTTCGTATGCAAAACAATATACATTAGAATTGCCATGTTCAATACTCTTAGCAGTCTTACAAATACAGCAGAACGAAGAGCTCTTCTTAGTACAGAGTTGGAAAAGAAAAAGCTGACGAGCAGTGCCTAAGTTTTCTGAGTCCAAAGAATATAGACATAGTTGAAAGTCCCTTTTTAAATAATACAAAAATAGGATTTACTCAGCAAATTATACCTGTTCAATCTGCTAATACTGTACTTACCTCTCTTTTGAGAATTAATTCTATTAACTAAGAGAATTGACGGACATTTTCTTCATCTGTGAAACGTTTATTCTCACTTGAATTTTGTATATATTAAGTTATATATCACCATTCCTTTTCTGCAAACCACAGAAATTGCATACTTTGCCAATAGCTGACAAAATTGACAGTATATGGGCCTTAGAACAAGAAAGGAGGTCATCTCCTGGCCAACTGCCTGTTGGGAAAGCATGCCCCATGCTTGCCCTGGGCCATCAATGAAAAGCAATCAGGACAGACTGTAAATGAAGTTTCAGGTTTGTTTACTTTGATGCCAGGGGACAAGCACTCAGCGTCATCTCTGCCAACCTCACTTCATTGCATAAATTATTCATTTTGCAGGATTTGACATGTCAATGTATATTTCAAAAGGTAATGAAAGCACTGTCTGGGTTAGCAGCAGAGATGACAGTGGTGACTGTTCCCACTGACAGGGTAAAGTTCTCCAACATGGAGCTTCCTTGCAATAGCAGTTACTAAGAAATATCTGTAAAGCTCATCAGAGAGCAGAGGAAAATCAGCATGAGGACATCCTGTTTTATCATCCATTTCTGTGCAACTGGATTTGATATCTTTCCGAAATCGTCTTTCTCACCAGTGGGCAGAATTCTCTTTTGCTTTGTTAGGGAAAAAATATGACTCCATAACTAATTTTTTCATCTAAGTTTTTTGGTCCTCGGGATACCACCTTATTTTACCCCAGGAAAGAGTCTGAACCTGGCAAAGATTTTGGTGCTACTGTTTCTCTAATCACAATGCTAGAAGTAACCCTTTTAATTGTTTTAGAGGAAGTTGAAATTGGGTATATAGGATTATATTCTGCATTGGCTCCTGATTCCGCTAAAAAGCTGTGTCCTAAGCTTGCAGTCAACTGATACTTTCAGAATAAATATAGACAACAAAACACAATACATTAGAAAATTAAAAAAAAAATAAAAATTAAACTATCATTAGTTATGCCAAGCAATTGCTGTTCTACTTTGCTTGTCTCCAAGGAAAATAATGCTTACCACCTTGCCTGAGATGTGGGAAGGTGACAAGAAGCTGTTGAGAAGGTTCCAAGGCATAATTAGGCCTCCTGACCTGCAATACCTACCTCAGGGTGAGGCAAGGAACTTTCTGTAATATGCTGAATAACACTAATTATATAGTCAGATCAAGCTCCATTGTTTAGGATAGACAAATAACCTTTAGGTGCTTCTGGAGAAGAACAAGGAATGGGGTACTACACAGCGGTCTTGCTTAGTTTTGTTCTTCCAGGAAGTGATGCTGCAGAAAATCCACCCTCAGATGGGTCCTGTGTACCCTCCACCCCCTCAGGAGCTTGTGAGAAGTTCCCAATTTGCCAAAAAGCTGAACTAGGACAGTTGGACTAGATGATTGTTGTAGGTTCCTTCCAACTGAATTATTCTATGCTATTCTAGGCGAACGGGTAGTGTCATCTGCCAGAGATAATGTCACCTGGAAATATACTAGTTGCATTGGTAAAATTTTGTGAAGGATAAGGTTTGGAACTCCCACCTGAAGAAAATAAGAAAAAATAAAAACTGTTGCTGAGATACTAATTTTGAAAAGTGGGGTTTTTTGTTGACAGTTTCTTTTGAGTTCAAATAATTTATTTTTTTCTTTTAGTTTTTCTTCTACCTCCTTATCTTCCACATTTCATTCTTTAAATTATTTCATTAAAAGGAAACTGCTGTGTGGCATGTAGTGACTGTTAGAGCTGACCTTGTTATGGAGTCCCAAACCTTTCATATGTGACTTAGTGGATGGCTCTTTCATCTCTTTGCCACTTTCTCCGTTATTTTTTTCAATCATCTGGAGATGAGCCAGCCCACTTGTTCCCAAAGCTAGGATGAGAAGGAGACCCATGGAGTGCTTAACCTTCCTCATCCCGTCTTTCAAAAAACAACATTTTTTCTTCCCTCATCTTGGCTGTCAGCTGTAGAAGACAATGCATTAGTCACTGTTAGAGGTGATGCTGCCACAGCTGTAATGATGCAAGAGGAGAAATCCATGCTTTCTGAGCTGGAAAAGTGCTCTCTGCATGATCACGTAAAACATTTTTTGTTTTCCTCATTTGTTTCACCTGCAAAAGCTGAAAAAAGACGTTTTGTGTGCTTTTGATTCGCCTTAACAAGTTGTGACGTTTAATCCCATCTTTCTCTCAGTACAAAGCAAAGTGATGTAATTGGCAAATTCTGTCCTTTGCACAGTTGAGGGATGCCTTCACAAAAACTGAAAGTGCCCAAGGTGTAGAGACTGAAGGCAGTCAGGTACAGAAAACTGAATAATCAGCAAACTGGACTAATACCGCTGCTCAAAGTCTCTGAACTCTTTTCCCATTTGGCAAAAAATCTTAAGTTTCATCTTCCATATTTCTATAATGCTCTTTTGAAAGACCACTTTGAAGTTATACTTCAGGGTCCAAAGAACTGCATGCAGTCTGTAATCCCCTGGTGTTCAACACAGTGTCTCTGAAATTACCCCCCCCTTATGCATTTATGCTGACTTCAGAGCCATCAGACTGAATTCCAGCCATCAACAAAGTATATGCAAATGCTGGAATATTAATGCCCAGCCTAAAGTACATGTTGCTTTGATCTTTGCTGCTGCTGTAATTTCAAAAGTCTCCTGGAAGCTGTTCAAGTGCAGTAGTGTGTCTTTCTGGACAGTTTTATTTCCTGCCTGCAAATCTCTTGATATTTCATCAACCTTGATTTTTCATTTTGTAGTGTACTTATCCAGAGACACCTACCCCCTAACAATGCATAAGTGCATTGCTTACACTAACTGAATATGTTTTGCCATGGTCTGCATTATCTTCTGAAAATACTCTACATTATTTGTTTGGGGGAATTCCTGTAACTTTAAACAACCATTTGCTGAAAGCAAAGGTCCTTATTTTCACAGATACACAGAATTTTCCAGGATCTTTACATAAAGCACAATGTAAACATTTGGTTTAAAAATCAAAAAACTGATCCAAACCTGCAAAATAATATTAACTGTAGCACAAGTAAATCCACTTTGTTTATCTCACTTTGAAATAAGATGTAATGCTCATGCGTTTTTCATCCTTCATTGTTTTTCACTGTTGCTATAACATACTAAAAGAAACCAGAGCATATCAAAAGACCAGCTTCCACCATGTCACCTTGCCAAGTTGCAGCTAATTTGGCAGGCCTGAATAAGTAATTCTGAATCAAGATCAGGTACATGAAATGCTTGCAGGCAGACCAGTCTTCAGAATGCCGAATCATTGGCTCAGACTGAAAGTTCAGAAATGCTGTGACAGTCAGAGCAGATTGAAATAGAAGTAACTAAACTGTGGTATAGAAAATCTACTGGGTGAAATTAAGTAGACGATGTTGGGATCTTGACTGCCAAATATTTAAAAAGAAATATTTCATAAGAACTATTTGGTGACACTGAAAATATTTTACAGTTTATTCTTAAGGACATGTTGCTTGAAAAAAGAAGGGGAAGGAGCTGTAGCTCCCTAAAACCTCTTAAGGTCCATCCATTAATTTGCCTAAATATCTAAAATATCCTAAAAATCCTAAAATATCAAGAATATGTGACATGGTTTTTGAATGTTGAACTCTTTTAAAATTGCTCTCAAGATTTAGCATTTCTTTATGCCTTTAAACTGCTCTTACAATTAATGTACTTCAGCTTCCTTACTTATACAAAGGACATAGCAACAGGTGCTTATATCATACCTCTTGTGAAGGTTTAGTTATTATCTACTTAATGTTGATAATATGTCTCTGTATATGGGATAGGAGAAAGTGCTTAGCATACAGACAGGGAATTCTCCAAAATTCCCATGTTCTTAGTATAACTAGCCAGGTTGGACAATATCTATGAGACTTTAACTACACAGAAAGGGAGCCCTTTGTCTGGCCTTGGAACAAAGGCAGGTAAGGCACTAAAGCTGTGCAATGTATGACTCCCATGGCTATTTTTCTCTAAAAAACTCTTCTTTGAGGACCTCAGAAAGACAGATTCTTATTGTATTTGACAAGTACTGTTTTCTCCTTTCTAACTAGCATTTTCTTAACACAGAATAAATTGCTGCTGTCTTCCACGAGCAACACCCCCAAAGTTTAAGCTTTCCATTCTGCTTGCTTGTCTCCTCATTTTGTTAAGTTCCTCAAGAAACACATACAGCCACACATGAAAGGTGACTAAGGCATATAACTGTGTGTCAGTCATAGTTTATGAGAAATCCACAACCTGAGTGCATGACAGGGAAATTGCTTCTGCACTGGGGCATCACTGAAGCTTTCTGTCTGAAGCTGCCTGTTGCGTAGCAGTGGCCCCCATCACTCGGTAAGTGAACCAGCCCAGCAGCTTTACTTGCTTTATGCATCTTAAGACTGCCCAGCACACAAATAACTGTCTACTGCCTGGATGGCAAGGACCTTCACAAAGACATAAATAAAACTGCAAACCTCAGTTTCAGTATGCAGAAGTATACGCGGCAACACAGCAAGTGCAAAATGGACAACTTGGACCTGTCAGCTGTGGCAAATATTCAATCACAGGCATAAAAAAACCCCGACTGAAAGCAGCAAGTTGTCTTTGGGCAAGGCACAGGTTTCTGCCACACTTGTGCTGGGATAAGGCTGTAAGTCATTTATACAAAGTCAAGGGGAATCCTGGTTTCTGGGTGCAGAGCTTAGGCCTCCTTCTGCTTCCTTTGTAGCATGTGGGGTACATGTAGCCTCTATGAATAGCTGGACTTCCTCCTGCATATCCCTCCAGAAGTTTCACCAGTGCATCCCTTTCCCCCAGGTAAGAGTTATTAAAGGGTTCAATGAAAAGTGTTTTCACTCTCTAATCACATCATCCTATCTGGAATCAAGCACTAAGTACCTCGTAATAATTAAGGATACATTAGCATGATTTCTGCCATTTCAGTTATACACATGCTACCTTAATCCATGATCCCTTTTGAACTGTGAGAAACAACAGTAAAAGTGTGGAAAGTAATTTCCCACATTTCTGGATATTCTATGTTTCTGGAGATGAGCCATTGTCATGTGTAAGTAGCCTGTAACAACTCCATAGCTACGCTGATGTACATCTCCACAATATGAAATCATGCTTTGTAGTATCAACCCTGTTTCAGCTATAGCTAGATACTGAGCACAACTGAGAAGCAAAGTCTTGGGATAAATCCTCATAGTGGAAGTTAACATTAACTAAAGTTTAACACAACTCAGGTAATTTGAAGTGAACTGGTAGTATTTACAATTCTGCTTTGTACACCAAAGAGGGGTGAGTTTTTTATTTGCATGAAAGTTTATTTTAACTGGTAAAACTTAACATAAAATTAATGTCGTTCTTGAGAGTGATTTGTTTAGGAAATCTTATAGAAGATCTAGTCAGCTGCTATATTTCAAGACAGTAGAAAGTGAAATTATAAGATCATATGAGATCTTAAGACAGTAGTTATTTGCTGATATCTGTCAAAGGCATTTTAGTTTGTCTTATTACTTGCATACATAACCAGACTTCTTCTGTACTGTAATGATCACAATAGGAACATGCAGCTCTTATTGCCAATTGAATCTCTAATGTATTTGTGGTTACTACGTACCAGCTAATCATTCAGAAGCTATTGTTCAGAGAGAACTTGTTTTGGGTTTTTTTCTATTAATCACGCATAAGAATGACAATTTACTTTGAAATCCCCAGCACAACTTTTTCTCTTTACTTTCTGATGTCTCAGAAAGTCTCTGGCCTCTCAATCAGCAACTGCTTAACACATTGTCAAACCAAAAGTAGACAGAAAAATTACCAGACTAATTAGGAAGACACACCTCTTGCATATAAAATTTTTAAAAAACCCAAAACTTATTGGTAAGTTAAGTCTTGCAGTCCACCTCCAGAACATCATATTCTGATGTATTACCACATACACTGATCAAATGTAATTTATTGTATCACAAACCCAGCCGTTACTATAGGGACAGGGAACAGTGGCAGAAAACTGGCAACAGCACTACAGAGATGGCTGTGTGCAAAGTAGAATAAATGCATTGAGTTGTTTGGACCTGGATAAACCACTTGCATTGAAAAGCAACTTTTATTTTCAATAACATACTAAGACCTCCTTCTTTCACTGCTAGGAATGACTGACATGTTTTGCTAGGATTCACAAATACAGTTGTTCTTGCAAGACTTCCCAATAGAATTTAAGCTCCAGCTAAGTGCCAGTACTTTGCCCACATTACTCACATCAATTACCCAAAAGAAATGATGTACATGTGGTGTGATTTTTCTTTGTGCCATGAACTGAAGTAACTTTCCTGCTAGCATCTTTATACATAGCACTTGAAGCGTTTCTGCCTGGACTCCGAAGCTGAGTATTTATGAAGTGTCATTTGTACTTGGATTTTTTCCTTGCCAACTCACAACCAGGAGCCTACACTTAAGCCTGAGGTGAGATTCTGAGGACACCTTTAAGAATTTTGTTCAAGGCTTGGAAAACATAGGTGGAGTTCTTTGGTCTGCTACAGATTTACTATGCGCCTAACACCATTCTTTTGTTGTTTCTTTAATGTAGGTAGAGTAAGATCAAAGAACAACTTTATTCACTAGTTTTCTAATTCTCCATAAGATCCTTGGAAAGGAGGTATCCAACTGCATGTTTATGGGCATGTGCCAGGGTCTGTTAATAATAAGCAGAATAGATTAGTCCAAAACCATTTTAGTCTTTTTCACCCATGCAGTCCTGCAATATTAATCCAAAGGCTTTGTGTGCCTCTTATGCCTTCATGAATGCAATACATACTCATTTTATACCACTTTGAAAGGTTGCTGTGTGGCCTTGAGCTGTTTCAGACACTTCGAAAAAACACACAAAACCAATCATTAAACCATATGCTTATAAGGTCGCCAAGGCCTGTAAGACACACAAGAATGTTTTCACTATAATGCAGACATGGCCTTCCCATCATGCAGTTTCACAGGCAGAAAACAGTCCTTGATACTGTCCTACTTAGAAATGCAGATTTAACCAATGCGTTCCAGTTTCCTAAGTGTAATATGGGAACAAAAGCTTCCTAACCTCAGAGCCTATTTAAAATCACAAAATAGAATCATAGAATCAAAGAATGTTAAGGGTTGGGAGGGACTTCTGGAGATCACCTGGCCCAACCCCCCTGCCAGAACAAGTCTACCTAAAACACATTGCACAGGTTGGCATCCAAGCGGGTTTGGAATGTCTCCAAAGTTGGAGACTCCACTACCTCTCCGGACAGGCTGTTCCAGTGCTCTGCCACCCTCAAAGGAAAGAAGTTCCTCCTCATGTTTAGATAGAACTTCCTACATTCAAGTTTGTACCTGTTACCTCTTGTCCTAAATAATTCAACAGTATCTGAGCATCCTTCTATACCTAAGAATTAAGAACTCTGAAATATAGTGCATGTCTTCTGTAAATTCACTGATTCAGAAAATGTTCCTTTTCTGATTTATTTAGGAAGAACACTTGTGCATCATAATTACAAAAGGAGCATCTAATACTTTGTGCAAATTCATTCAAGTACTCAGATGTACATTCATAACACTGACAAATACTATTCTGAAGCATTAACTGTGCTATAATACTTAGACCAGTATAACTGAAGATATTTTCCAGAATAAGTAGGTTTCTGGAAGTGTTTACAAGAATGAAAGAGTGGGAGAATAACAAAGATTAACTGGGAAGCTGTTTTGAGCATGTTGGACTGTGAAGAAACCCCTGAAATTAAAAGAAAGCTTGTGTAGACAGGAGACTAAAGGATAAACATCAAAATGAAGGTAGCACGTTGCTATGGAGAGCTTTGAAAATGACAGAGAATCTTGCATTTAAAGCAAGAAAAATGAATTAAGTAATATATAGACTTAAGAGTAAAGAGGAAAAAAAAAGATGAACTAATGGTCTGAATGAACTAAAAAGGGGTATTTCATTAAATCTATTATTTGTGCACAATTCAGTAACAGAAATTGCCACAGTGAAAGCAGTTCTGCTTATTCACATTTAGAAAGATAAAAACAGTTTTTTAGGAGAGGAAAAGTGGAGGGCATCTTATAGATATCAAAGTATTTCATCAGAGCAAAATAAATCTTCAAATCTGGAATGTGATCTCTGGCAGTCTTGCTATATTTATAGTTTAATTTTCCTTAACATGAACACTTTTTTTTTTTTTAAATTTAGTAAATATATGCAGAATATAATTTGTATAGAAAAGTGACTTTACCTTTTAAGAATAGTTCTAATAATATATTTAAGGAAAAAAACCTATCAGCTGAGGAGACAGTGTAGTCTCCGTCCTTGGAGATATTCAAAACCTGAATGGACACAGTTCTCAGCAATATACCATAGGACACCCTACTTTGAGCACTGACGTTGGACTAGAAACCTCAAGGGGTGACTGCCAATCCTGTTGCTTTTATGATTCTATGAAGTGTAGAATTACCGGACAGTCACATTTTTTAGGTTTCATATATATCTTTTTTAATAGGCTTAATATAAATAGATAGGGGAAGGGCAATCTAAGAATGAAGGTGATCATGATATGAACAATTTGAAATTCGAAAGATACAGATTTTTCTCTAAAAAGAGTGAGTTCTGCATGCTTCATTTCTGAGAGTTACTTATTCCTAAAGTGCTACCGACCAGATAATTTAAAAAAAAAAAAACAAAACCAAAAAACCCCCAAAACCGGAAACCCCCAAAAAAACCTACAAGAACAACCCAACAAAGAAAAACTCCTCAACCTACAAAATTATTATATTTTAAGCAGACACTGTTGTAGTTTCTTTTTATACAATTGGGTCATGAATTAGCCAACATTGTTTTTTGTAGGCTATTTCAAATGATTAAATTTATTTGCCAATGTATATTAATTTAACAGTTTAAGCTAACAAAATAACAACAAAATCAGTTTGTAGTGAAAAGTTCACATTCACATCAAGAAGGCCTACTTTGTGTCTACTTTGGCAGTCACAAAAATGAATGAAAAACAAGTTAATCCAAAGATCCTAAGGTTTTGGGACTGAAAACCAAAAAGGATAAAGCGTTTTCAGTGAGATAAAGATTTTAGCTGCAAGTAGCATAGCTAGATCTGTTTGTGATAAGGGTTATTCGGCAAAGGGCAGCACAGATTTGAGCTACTGTGTATACCACAGCATATTACAATTTACCATAAACAAGTTTCTAGTCTACTTTAGCACTCCAGAATCATGGTTTGGTTTCATTCTTAAGAAGGATATTGCACTCATCAATATGAGAAACCCTCTCATGATTTTGAAACAATTGCTCTTAAGAGAGCTGGAAGTAAACTTCCTTCTGTCATTGGATAGCTGTATAATTAAGGAGACCATGATATCTAACTCAGATCTTTCCCAAGGAAGAGTGCTGCCACCTGTGGTCATCTCTGAAATACTTATAGGAACAACAGATGTTGAATGAAATATAAAAGAAAGGGAGAAAGAAGTCAGGTTTTAATGCAATGCTTTATTTCCCTTTGCTTTACTCTGTTTTTCTTATCAATGCATTCCTGGAGTTTTTCCCCACTTTTTCTTAAAACTTAATCCTTACAGACAAGACAAAACCCAGCATTTGATTTGAATGTCTTCATGTGGGAGCTTCAGGATCTGGGTTCTTCACACAAAATAATTCATTGTTTCAACATAACAACTGCAAAACTGGAGTTCTGTTTTCCAAGTTCCAGAACAGGTTAGAACAAAGGTTGATCCATGCAGTTATCATAAAGGCCTTTCTTCTGAGAAAGAAGTAAGAAAAATTCTGTTGATGCATCTTGCCTCCCACAAATGCTGTAATTTGGTCAGAAATATGCATTTCTACATTTTGACAAGTGTAACTCAGTCTAAAAAATGCCAGTATCAAAAAAAAATGCTTAAATAAGCTCACGCAAGATTGGCTGTGGACAACACGAAGTCAGACAGAGGGGATTATATCAGGAAGAGAGAAGGCTCAAGGGGGACTAAGAATCATACAGAAACATAGAAAAGGACACATTTATTATACTTACCATCTACCTTGTGTAACCTGAACTACTGAATACTACACCAGTACTCATTTTTTTACACCATTCATAAAAACACACTAATTCCTTCTTACACATGCTAATGTTACAGACCACTTGCTACTTTTGCATCACAGAGGGCATTATTTTTCCTCTTGCAGTAGAGAACTCAAATTTGTTTCAACTGCAGTACTGATATCAAAGAGATTTTACGATAAATGAAGATAATAGTTTTAAGCATTTGCATTGACACATCTGAATAAGAATTCAGTCATGTTGGCCTTTTCTTGGAATGTTTTTGAAGACCAAATATCTCTTGTACAAATGTTCACAGGAAACAAAAAGACTGAGAAGATGAAAGCAAACCCATTATTCTAACTCCAATTAATATTTTGAAATACCTTCTTTTCCAGGTTAGATTATTTTAAAGGGAACTAAAGTGAGAGCTGTATGGTATATATAATAAGATCATTTATGCCTATGTTCTTTTAGGCATGAAACATGCCCATTTCTGACAGAAACCTGAACAAAACTGTTGCTTACAAAAATAATTTTTCAAGACCCCACCTGAGGAGAGAACTCATTCTTTTTGCAAAGCTGAATTTTTATGATGAAAGTTAGGGATTTGATGATAAGAAACAGTAAATAATAACTTTAAGTAAACTGTGACATGTAGCCACGAATCCAAGGCATTTATATGAATGCATGTGAAGTAAAGTGAAAGAGAACGACAGTCGCTGAAGAGCTGAAGGAGCAGGATAATTCACAGAAGGAACCTGGGTGAGGGAGCAAGGACAGATTGGGAAACAAGGCAGAAAAACCAAGTTATTCAAAGTAAACTAGGATCAAGTTACAAATGTTGGATTAACTAAGAAAAAGTATGGAACCAGGGCGAGTTAGTCCAGAGCATGAGGAAAGAGTTGTCATGAAGTAGGACAAAGGATTTTGTGTTTTGTTTGTATTTCAAAAGACAACGGTAAGTAAAAACAGATTACAAGGACAGTTTGAAGTAAAATATTACAGTGAAGAGAAAAATACAGTTAGCAAAAGTCTAATATTCCTAGAAAGTCTTAAAAACATTAAGCTTCAGAAAAACTTGCCAACAGGAGTAGCAGAACCCCCATTTTTTAAATAAGTTCTGAAGTTAGTTGAGTTAACCATGGTTTTGGAATTTGTCACAGAAGTTTTGCACTGCTTTAGCTCAAATGTCCTTCAGCAGATAAAGAACAGTGATAACAATAATGACACTGTCATTTCACATCCAGACCTGCAAGTGTGATAACAGAAATTCAGCTAAAAAAGGAACTCACCTTATTAAGCTGCAGCATTTTCTATAAAGATTCAGATATATCAATTCTGCCTTTAATATTGGCTTGATCTAACTACAAACAGAAAGTGAGGATTGAGGAATTTCTAATTTTCATTATCAGCTTTTCCTTTTCCATGTACAATAGATCAAGCCTGGTAGTTGGAAAGAAGCAAGATATGCAAGTTCTGTAACTACTTTTGTCACAGCCCGGGTGTAGGACCTTGGCAAATAGGCCATTTTTTCCCCTTTATCACTGTTTGCCATGTTACATTTGCCCTGTTTGACTATTGCTGCAGCAGAAATGTTATTATCCATTCCATTTGCAAGTACACCTGTACTATATTATGGACTGTAATTTATAACCTTTTCTTTTTACAGCAGCAAGAGTTGACCCTGACTTGGTCTGGTTGTTAGGATATCTTTTGGGGTGACCTACAACCACTGCAATTTTTGAGTAGCTTTTAGATTTCTCTGAAGCAACTGACATACCTTTCTTTGGAAATAACTGCACGAGCTATAAAAATTACCACTTTCAACTACTTATTACTGTGTATCTGCAGAGATTATTTATCCTAACTTCTGCCATTTGTAAATTTATCTGTCAATTCTGAGCTACAGTTGAGAGACAAACATGGGCTTTTTTAAAAAATCAGTGAAGGTAAGTTGAACAATTAACTTTGCTTGAGTGTGCTCAGGAAGCACACATCAGACCTGTTCTAGTGTTTGCCATCCAGTGAAAAAACATAAGCCTGTTAAGGTGGTACTGTTGTCAGATAGTATAGCCAGATCAGGAAAATGATATCTGCTGTAATGATTGTTGGTTTGATGCTATAAATTACACAAATCTTTCCTCATCCTCTTTAGGGTAGGCTATTGAAGGGTACTTAAGCTGTTTTCAATCTCAGGACACAAAGCACATCCTAAATGGTGGCCACTGATACAAACTGGCTCAGGACGGCATTTCTTTTGTGAGTACAATGTACTATGACTATTATCCTGCAGTTGAAATGAAAACGACGACAGCTCAAAAATGGTACTGCAATGGAAACAGGTATAACCTCTTTATATGAAATTCAGAAATATCTGCAGCACTAAGCACATTCCCCTAAAAGATTTTGAAAACATTACATTTATCTAGTGTATGCTAATCTAAAACACTAATCTAACCATGTTGAGATGAGAGTATTTTGTATCCTTGTATTCTTATAAGGAGAATAACCTTATTTCATGAGACAGAAATGTCTCCTATTTCCTTTCACCTGCAGAAGGTTTATTCACTATGAATAATTTATAGTGCTATTTTATTATTCTCCTGAGAAGAGAATTTTGCCCTGTACATGATGGTGTTTTTAGCAATTCTCTAAGAGGGAGAAATCTGAAATGAATCTTCTGTCCCCTCCAAAAAGCTTCACGCTCCTCATTTGGTCACTCTGCATCTCAAACAGGCAAACAGCAGAAATACAGCTGATGTGAAGTCTTGGCTGTAAAGAAATTAAAGATTTTGTATTTATAAAGAACCTTCCAGTTCTGTACAAGTAACATTGATTCAAATGCTTCAAATACTTCAAATAATTATTTTTAAAGGCACAAACAGTGCATTGAATGTATAAGATATCTGGGGGGAAAAAAGAAAATAGTAGGAAATAATATTCTGCAGATTTGAAACAGACTTTAAATAGTTTCAACTGTTAGAGGTTTCATTTGTTAGGAGTCTGAAGATTAGGAGGTTTTTATAGCTTTATTTAGGGGGGGAACTGGGAGCTTTTTGGGGAATTTTTGATAAATGTAAGGGTAAATAAATAGTACAATTCCAGCAATTAAAGTCTGATATATTCCGTACCACCTGGAATAGCTCAATACAGTCTTCTCACAGTCTCCCATGTCACTATTCCCACAAGAGAAGCAGAACGACTCAAATTGTGGCCTGTGTTTTCAAGTTGTCTGTGAGCAAAATGACCTGTTTTGTCCTCAAAATCAAATTCCTCTAAGCATGTTCTCAAGTACTTACTTTTATGTTATTTCAAAAATAAAAAAAGGTCTTCTCACCAGAACAGTAGAGATGCTATAGTGTAATAATATTCACCAAACTCAAGTATTAGAATCAAGAAAAAAAATACTTCAAATACCTGTGTATCTGATATTGTTTTCTGAAAGGAAAACAGGTAGGTCTTGTTATTTGATAAAATCATCATAGCAGGTCTGTAACTGGAGAACTGAACCACCAAAAATTTTCTTCAGATGAAGATCTCAAACACATGAAATCTGGGTTACAATAAGTACGGATGAGACAAAGTTTCTACCATTTCCAGCCATAGAGAACTATAAATCTTAACTAGATTCAAGGTCATTATTCTGACTGAAAGTAAAAAAAAAAATTTAAAAAAAATTGCAAAATGGAGAAGTTTTGGTAATTCTGATGTTGGGATTTACACAGAATTAAAGACAAGAAAATTTCCTTAGATGAAATCACGGAAGCTAAAAGCACTTCTGAAAAATAAATGGACACAACTTAAGACTCAACATAATTCCTGTTACCAGAAACAGCAAGCATTTTTTAATTAGAAAATAAATTTGAACAGTTTTACGGATTTTATGTCAAACAAAGTGCTGTAAAGCAACAATTCAGATAGACTTATGATTTCAAATGTGTGGATTTGTTGGTCACTTGTTAAATAAATGAAACAGTTAATTTACATATTTACACAAAATTGAATAAAATTACACATTTAGCAGCAAGAAAAATAGATCCATTTTAGCTTATCAAATGGCAAGTATTCTTTTGCTAATGTAGACATTCACTTTTTAATCCAATGTAATGTGCTGATTAGTGGCATAATTTAGATTTTTAAAAAAATATTTTATATCAGTGGAGAAAGAAATTAATTTTGGGTTAAGCTGTCATTCTCCTTTCCCACACACTAGCAGATTTATTCAAAGTAATAAAGTTATCCTGTAAGCATGCATTATTAACATCACAAGTTCAGGTATCAAAGTACTATGTTCAACCATGATATTCATCATACTCATCCAGATGAAACTTACGTTGGCAAAATTAAGAAGTAAAAAGGGGAAAAAGCCTTTCATTAAGCCATCCAAAATTCCATTTCATTTCTTGCTTAAATGTCAATTCTAAGAAAAATATTTAAACAAATCATAACTTTTTTCTGTATTTTGGTGGAGTCAGCAGTGGACTTAAAACAGGCTGCACACTTGTGGAGCTGACTGTGTGCCATTTCAAAAGCTGGGCTATTCTTACTCATCAGGGAATGGAAGCAAAATTTCAAGCACTAAAGTGCCTTTTCTAAGGCTTATTTCAATGCCTACTCAACATACAAGTCAACCTCCAAAACTTCAGTTAACAATTCCTGTGGGTTTTTCTAGATCTGTTTGCTAAGGAGAATCACAGAATCACTTAGGTTGGAGGTGATCATCAAATCCAACCATAAGCCTAACACTGCCAAAACCACCCCTAAACCACATCCATCCGCACCACATCTACCCATCTTTTAAATACCTCCAGGAATGGCGATTCCACCACCTCCCTGGGCAGCCTGTTCCAATGCTTGACAATCTTTTCCATGAAGAACTTTTTCCCAATACCCAATCTAAACCTCCCCTGGTGAAATGTAAGGTTGTTTCTCTTGTCCTATCGCTTGTCACTTGTGAAAAGAGACCAATCCCCATCTCGCTACAACCTCATTTCAGGTAGTTGTAGAAAGTGATAAGGTCTCTCCTCAGGCTCCTTTTCTCCAGACTGAACAACCCCAGTTCCCTCAGCCGCTCCTCATAAGACTTGTGCTCTAAACCCCTCTCCAGCTTTGTTGCCCTTCTCTGGACACGTTCCAGCACCTCAATGTCCCTCCTATACTGCGGTGCCCAAAACTGAACACAGCACTCAAGCTGTTGCCTCACGAGTGCTGAGTACAGGGGCACAATCACTTCCCTGCTCCTGCTGCTCACACTATTCTTGATACAGGCCAAGATGCCATTGGCCTTCTTGGCCACATGGGCACACTGCTGGCTCATGTTCAGCCGACTGTTCACCAGGACTCCCAGATCCTTTTCTGCCAGGCAGCTTTCCAGCCACTCCTCCCCAAGCCTGTAGTGTTGCTTGGGGTTGTTGTGATTCAAGTGCAGGACCCAGTACTTGGACTTGTTGAACCTCATACCATTGGCTTCTGCCCATCGATCCAGCCTGTCCAGATCCCTCTGCAGAGCCTTCCTACCTTCAAGCAGATCAACACTCCCGCCAAATTTGGTGTCATCTGCAAACTTACTGAAGGTGCACTCAATCCCCTCATCCAGATCATCAGTAAAGATATTAAACAAGACTGGCCCCAAAACTTAGCCCTGAAGAACACCACTTGAAACCTGCCACCAGCTGGATTTAGCACCGTTCACCACAACTCTCTGGGCTCGGCCATCCAGCCAGTTTTTAACCCAGGGAAGAGCACACCTGTCAACACCATGGGCTGCCATCTTCTCTAGCAGGATGCTGTGGGAGACTCTGTCAAAGGCCTTACTGAAGTCCAAGCAGACAACATCCACAGCCTTTCCTTTATCCATCAAGCGGGTCACCTGGTCCTAAAAGGAGATAAAGTTGGTCAAGCAGGACTGGCCTTTCATGAACCCATGTTGGAGGGGTCTGATCGCTGGTTGTCCTTCATGTGCCATGTGAGCACACTCAGGATGAATTTTTCTATAATCTTTCCTGGTACCAAGGTCAGGCTGACAGGTCTGTAGTTGCCCGGATCCTCCTGATGGCCTTTCTTGTAGACAGGCATCACACTGGCAAGCCTCCAGTCATCTGTAATCTCCCCCATTGAACAGGACCACTGATGAATGATGGAGAGTGGCTTGACAAGCTCCTCCACCAGCTCCCTCAGCACTCTTGGGTAGATCCCATTCAGCCCCATAGACTTGTGTCTATTCATTTGGCGCAGCAGGTCACTAACTGCTTCCTCCTGGATTATGAGGGGTTTATTCTCTTCTCCATCTCTGTCTTCCAGCTCAGGGGGCTGAATACTCTAAGGATAACTGGTTTTTCTATTGAAGACTGAGGCGAAGAAGGCATTAAGTACCTCAGCCTTCTCCTCATGCTTGTTGACAATCTTCCCCTCTTCATCCAGTAAAGGGTGGAGATTCTCCCTGGCTCTTTTTGTTGTTAATGTATTTGTAAAAACCTTTTTTATTATCTTTTACAACAGTGGTCAGATTAAGTTCTAGCTGTTCTCTTGCTTTTCTGGTGTTCTTTCTGGACGACCTAACTAGGTCCCTATACTCTTCTTGAGTTGCCTGCCCCTTCTTCCAAAGGTGGTAAGCTCTCCTTTTTTCCCTGAGTCCCAGCAGAAGCTCCCTATTCAGCCAGGCTGGTCATCTTCCCTTCTAGTTCATCTACGGTGCGTGGGGACAGCCTGCTCCTGTGCCTCCAAGACTACCTTCTTGCAGAGTGTCCAGCCTTCCTGGTCCCCTTTGCCTTTCAGAACTGCCTCCCAAGGAACTCTCTCAGTGAGTGTCCTGAACAGGCTGAAGTCTGTCTTCTGGAAGTCCATGGTAGTGGTTTTGCTGCTCCCCCTCCCTACTTCTCCTAGAATTGAGAACTCTATCATTTCATGGTTGCTAGGCCCAAGAAGGCCTCTAACCAGAACCTCCCCCACCAGATCTTCTCTCTTTGTGAGCAGCAGGTCTAGCGAGGCACCTCCACTAGTAGGCTTACTTACCAGGTGTGCCAGGAAGTTATCTTCCACACACTCCAGGAATCACCTAGACTGCTTCCTCTCTGCTGTGTTGTATTTCCAGCAGATGCCTGGTAAATTGAAGTCCCCCACTAGGACAAGGGCTGTGGATTCTGAGACTTCTGTCAGCTGCTTGTAGAATGCTTCATCTGTCCCTTAATCCTCATTGAGTGGTCTATAACAGACTCCCAACAGGATATCTGCCCTGTTGGCCTTCCCCCTTATCCTCACCCATAAGCACTCAGCCTTGCCTTCGCAATCACTGAGCTCCGTACACTCACAGAGTATACAGAGCCACCCCACCACCTCTTCTTCCCTGCCTATCCCTTCTGAAGAGCTTATAGCCATCCATTGCAGCACTCCACTCATAAAAGTCATCCCACCATGTTTCTGTGATGGCGACTATATCATAACTATCCTGTCTTACAGTGGCTTCCAGCTCCTCCTGTTTTTTGCTCATGCTGCGTGCATTGGTGTAGATGCACTTGAGCTGGGCTATTTATTTCCCCCCAGTGTTGGTACACTGCCCCTAGGCTTGTCTCTAACGAGCTCGATTCTATCCCCTTCCCCCTTCACACCTAGCTGAAAGCCCTCTCTATGAGCCCTGCCATCTCATGCATGAGGATCTTTTTCCCTCTTTGAGACGGCTGAATTCTATCCATCGCCAGCAGGCCTCGTGCCATGTCAACCTCCCCAGGATCACAAAAAACAAAATTCCACCAGTGGCACCAGCCTCTGAGCCACAAGTTTAACAGGTACATTCTACTGTTCCTCTCAGTGTCCTTCCCTGCCACTGAAGGGATTGTGGAAAAGAGCACCTGTGCTCCTGATCCCTCAACCAGTCGCCCCAGTATCCTGAAGTACTTTTTAATTGCTTTTGGATTCCTGTTTTCAACCTCATCACTCACAATTTGCACAACCAGGCGTGGATAATAATTAGAGGGCCGTACCAGACCAGGGAGTTTCTGGGTGATATCCCTAACCAGGGCCCCAGGAAGGCAGCAGACTTCCCTGTGGGATGGATCTGGTCAGCATATCGGGCCCTCAGTTCCCCTCAGAAGGGAATCACTTACCATAATTACCCTCCTTTTTTTTCTTGGCAGAAGCAGTCCTAATGCATGGCATAGACTGCCTTACCCCCGGTGACCCTCCAGAAGAATCTTCATCTTTTTCCTCATTTGCCTGGCCCATAAGTTCCAGAATCCCACACCTGCTACGTAAGGGCAGCTGGGAAGGTGAGGGAGGCGGGGAGGGGACTCACCTGCCTCCCTGAGCAGGGACCTGTTTCCAATCCCCCCCGTCTCTTAGTTCCCCTCCTTCTGCCTGGTGGTAAGCAGGGAGGGAATCCTTTGCTTCCTGCAGGCCCCCTATCTGCTGCTTTTGCCTCATCATGCAGTTCCACCAGCCAATCTCCTTCTCACACTCTCTAATACTCATCAGCTTTTCCACCTCCTCTCTCAACTCTGACACCAGGCTGAGATCATTCCCCTGGTCACCGCACACGCAGGTGCTGTCCCTGCTGTCCTCCAGTGACAGCCTCAGGCACTCCCCACAGCCAGAGACCCACATGCCTGCATGTTTGCCTGGAAGCTCTGCCTGGGCCGCCACATTCCTTCTCACAACAGCTTTTGGATGAATGGTAACCATGGCTAGGTCCTCTTCTTGGAGGACAACGGCTACTAATTGAGTTTGCCTCTCAAGCCAAAACGGGGACCAGTCACCCCCAATTGACTTACATAAGCACTGACCGAGTTCCTTGGTGCACAGCCACCGGTTGCTGTGCTCCAGGAGGACCTGTTTAGAACTGCCACAGATGGTGCTGGTGCGTCCCTGCCATGTGTGAGACACTGGAAACTCAAGTAACTGTCTCAAAGCTTGCTCTGCACCTTGCAAGAAACCTTGTGCAAACAACAGACCATTTATTTTACTTATCAGGAAAGAAATTTATGATAGCAGCAGACCATTCTCATCACTCTTTACGTGCCTCCAAAACCGACCCCTATCCAGGCTGGGCTGGCAGCCCCCAAGGATGCAAAGGCCACATGATAAACAAGACCTGAGGTGCTTGAACAGCAGTTGAGACGTATACGCATGTGCCTGACTGAGGATAAAAGGACCACTGAAACAAGCCATGGTGTGCATCCACTGCTGAAGAAATGATGAGCAGTGACCAACGGGACACTACTGGATCCATAGTAGTGACTATCCTTTGCTTATCTTTCCAAACACTTGCTTAGTTTCCTTCTAATACTTCCTGCTTTTTCTATCACTCCATTCCTTTGTACTTTTTCAACAAAAAAGGCCCGATTGGCAGCATTTGACCTCATTTGTGTCTTAATTTCACTTTTGGGATCACTACAAACCTCCCCCGATGCTGAAGTCGAACCGGGACTTTACACCATGTCAGCAGCCCTCCCATGAGATGCTGGTGCCAGCACGACCTAGCTGCTTTTCCTGGCTTCAAAAGCCCCCAAAAGAGCTCCTTGCTGTCCCGTGTTGCCTCGATTCCCTCCCCCAGCGCAGACTTAGCTGCACTGGAGCTGGCCTCGTCGGTGAGAAGGCACACTTTTCTTTACCTTCTCGTTTTTCCTTCCCTTAAAAGCATTTCTAAGAGGCCAAAACAGAGATTGAATGGCCCTACCCCTTGAAAGTAGTTGAGTTGGGAAAGCATGGGAGTAGATTTCTTCCCCTCTTATAGGCACCTGCTGTTACTTGTACCTGTACTCAACAAAGACTGCAGTCCCTGGCAGTGAATGTAGCTGCGGAGATAAGTGATAGTTAAAAAAAGAAATATCTGTAAATCATCCTTTTGGGTCTTTTATTGCATGAAGAAGAGAAGAGAAAGCTTTGCCATATATAAGATTATTTAGTGGAAGTCGTGAGGGAAGCGAATAGCTTTCTTCCCCTCCACTCTGATTACCTAAAGGCTCAGATAGTTAGGATAACTTTGTATGCTTATGCAAATCAAACCTTCTTTAGAGGTTCATTCACCACTAATTTTTCATTTGAAAAGCTTCTCAACACTCTGCTGAGCCTGGTAATTGATAGCAGCAAAGTCTGATGATATAAGCTCCATCTTCTAATGCTTTCTCAGGGCAGAACTCAGCAGATACATGGATTTGTGACGTTTTGTGTCTAATTTTTTTATTTGAGTTTTGCTAACTTTATGGTTTGTGTAAATCCTTTATGTTAGAGAAAAACCTGCTAAAAAGAATAAAAAGAAAAGAAAAAATAAAGATGTATGAGCTCTCCTACACATATTATTTTCTCCTTTATCTTTAATGTTCTGTTTCACATATGAAAATGCCATGCAACATAATTTTTATGTACATGGTCCTTTGCAAATTGGTTATTTCTGTAGTAAGAGTGGCTAGAATTACATTGAGTGGGGTCTGGTTATTTTTGCTATTTCACTTTTTATACTCTATTGAATATTTTATACGCTTTTCAGATTGCCAGGGGAAGGATTAAATGAAGAATTGTACTAGGTTTTGAATCATCTTCTAAGAAAGAATAGAACTGATATCAACATCTCACAATTACTTTTGTGTCAGCCCAACAGAACAAATTGTATACTTTGAGATTTAAACAACCCCCACACCAAACAAAAAACAAAACAAAACAAAAGAAATATTCAAGAATCACAGATATTACTGTTCCTTTTCTGTAAAATCAGTCTTCCCAGAAGTTGTTTGTCTCTCGTGGCCAGAACAATGGCAGGGGAAAAAACTGCTTTCCTCAGTATTGTCCCATGTTTTTACTGATAATCCAAACACTGCCTGTTCTGTGTGGGGAATGGACACAAGTTGACATGTGTTTTGGCTATGTTTTGTGATATGTTTTTATGCCTCTGTGTAGAAATATGTGCCTTCTACTTCTTAGACCTTCACAACAAGTGAACCGGTAGTATCTGTGATACAGATGATCAGCGGAAAAGAACAAACCTCATTGATGGTGAGGAGTTAGCTGCCTTTCATTTTTTACTATGGAAGATTTGCTTAAAATGAAAAATGACTGTGTTATTAAGTATTTTAAGAAAGGATGCATGTTTCTTTAACGGATATTTTCAACATGTAAAGGGAAATCTAAATTTCTTGAAAGCTACACACAGGTTGGAACAAAGATTACTTTGTAAACACCCTGAATTATTTATCATCTCACGTAAGAGGTTACATTGTAATCCCAAGGTAAATGGTCTGACTTTACTGCAGTTGGGGCAGATTTACACCTGTTTAACTGAGATATGATCTCTCCATATGTGTTTATCCCAGAAAAGAATGTCCTTTTTTTGTATTCATCCATCAAAACATTGATCCGCAGGAAAGATTGTGCTATAAAGTGGGGTAAGCAAACGGATCTGAACTTCTGTATCAGTCTTATTAAACATCATGGCAATTACTCTTGCTGTCAAGAGAAATAAAGTTTGATATCCTTTGAGTTTAAATGTGTCAAATATAGTCCTCCAGAATATAATAGAAGCTGCAGACTTTAAAAAACAGAATGCAGGATGGAATTCTATTTTCAGCCACCAGTGAGATGTGTAGGCATCTGACTTGCAAGCTGGTCTTTCCCAGGAAGCAAGAAAATGGTGTATATATATGCCACACATCCCTGCAGAATGATGGCTCTCAGGTTGGGGGTGAGAGAGTGCACACTCTTCTGCATACTTTGGCCACATGCACAAAATAAGCAGGTGTGACCTCTTATTTGATATTTTCCACTGTCAGGACTTGCATAGCTGTTCATTAAAGATGGCTTTTCCCTAGTTAACTCCCTTGCTGGTTTAGTTGCATCCACCTACTTCAGGCTTTATTTTACAATAAAGATTTGTGAATCTGAGTTAAAGGGCTTTTGCCATTGGAAAACTACTAAATATTTCCACATTCAACCTCCTTTCTTACCTTGGAGCTTTCCTTTTCCTCCAAGGACAACATAAATCATGACATAGGTCAGCTGGAACAGTAGAAATGCAAGTCCTTCAGCAATTTCTTTTATTTCCATTCATTTTCATTTTACCTTATTTTTTGAGTTTCAACATTTAAAAAAGAGAAGTGATAAATATTAAGCTCATGGTCAAAATAGAGCATATTGAAAGAAAAAGTGAACATCTCTTGCTAGTTACCAGGAGTCTGGGTCTTTCAGTTTCTTTCTCTACAAGAGTGGCCTCATTGGAGCTGTTTTCCAGCCACTGAGTCAGGGGACTTCTTTAGCAGAGGCAATCAGCCCAAACTAAGAAGCTCTAACACACATTGGAGGATGGTGGGAAGGTAGTGGCAGCAGTGCCAGGTCTAGAGAGGAATGAGGAAAGGATTTAGCAATGTGCAAAACGCTGCCCTTATTTTTATTTGAAGAACATCCAGATACGGACTGCAGACTTTCCACTGGTAGCACTTCCATTTGTTTTCAGTCCATTCAAACCAGTCTTCAAGTGAACGTAAAGTTGGCATGCAGTAGCGATAAGCCTTATAGTGATTTCTGCCACTTAGCTTACCACAGCTGTTTTGTTATGCATTTATAGTGAATGGAAATAACCATACTGATCAAGCTTGGTGAGGTTTCTGAAGAAGAAATTTATTTTTATTGTCAATATGTTAGAAATCCTACAGTGAAAATAAAAGGACATAAGCTATGCTCTTTTAGCTGAAAGCCCACTTGTAAAACCTCACAGAGTTCAAGCAGTGCTTTGTGTCCATGTGTGTTTCCTTCATCACCTCTACTCTGCTTCCCACTTGTACGAACAAGTAAAATGAAGAACGGACTCCAAAGAAAAATGGCAGATTTCATCTGAGATGTTTAAATTATGTAGAACAAACACTAGAATATACAAAAGGAATAAAAGCTAAGAAAGTAATAGGCAAATCCAAGTTCTGTTTAAGTCAATGAAGCATTCATTCAGATGATGATCTCATAAATATTATCTCTGTTCAGTTTGATGAAATACAAAATAATACTGTGTTTAGGACTTGAAGAAAAGGACCTTTTCCTTTTAGACCATCTCAGTTGTACTATGGTAGAAAAAATAGCTTGCATATCTGGCCTTAGAGAAATTTAAAACAAGATCTTATGCATTTAATAACAAAGAACTTTTAAAGACATGCATTTAATAGGAAGTTAATATTTCTGATTTCCAAAAGTGTTTTGTTATTGTGATCACTGAAGTATCCATTAAGTTTACAAAAGCTCCTGATGGCTTATTATTGTTAAGGCATTAAGAAGTTGTTCTGAGAAGAAACAGTTCTGTAATGGCAGAGGAATATATAAAGAGCACTGCATGGGCTAATATAAGGATTTGGTGGAAATTAGGAAAAGGAGAAAACTAATATTGCTGTCCAAATTCTAGTCTCCTACATGCTTTTTGATTGTATTGTTGTTGTTTCAATAACATATGGCTCGAATCTGCAGTAAATATGCTTAACATCTTGGTAAACATGGTGTTGGTTAAGATCCTTAATTCAATTTATGTGTATAGATATATCTGTTGTACTGGAATAGTATAATTAGGATCAAGATGTCCTTTATTTTTTGATGGCTATTAGACTGTCTTCATCCTGTTTCTAATGCATTTGCTTCAGTACTAAATATAATTAGTATCATTTCCTCGAAAAATGAAAAAAAAAAGCTCTCTGAAACACTGAGAGATCAAGCTGGGATGCAAACATCTCAATTAGCTTTTTTTTATTGGTGGCGTGTCTTTTTTTTTCTTGATAATTTGAACTGCAGCACTAATTCCTTTCTTTACCCCCATGAAAAAAAATTGAGAAGAGATGTGGAAGGGCAGAGCAGAGCATATATCTGTACAACATGGGAAGCAGAAAGCAAAAAGTGAAACAGGAATTTTGGCTCCCAAGATTATGATCAAAGTTTAGATGATGTATGAAAAAATCAGTTTAACTTTTTGAAGAAATAAACCATTATTTCCCTTTTATAATCCTGTACTGGTTTTGGTTGGGATAGAGTTAATTTTCTTCATAGTAGCTCCTATTTTGCTATGTTTTGGATTTGTAACTTCCTGGAGGGAGTTAACAAGCAGCTGTGTGGGTCTTAGCTGCCTACCAAGGTTAAACCACAACAATTCTGAAAATAACACAGCAATTTTTTTTCTCTTTTTTAGTTTTTCCCCTTTTTTTCCTTTTTTTTTTTTTTTTTTTTCCTGTGAAGCAAGGATAACTACTTCAAAGGGCAAATCTTGCTGCAGTTAATTGTTGCTTAGATCTCAAATACCATATATGTAACTAGTGGCTAGTATAGGAAAGGGGTGAAGAAAGCAGGCAGCTCTCTTGCCTGCTAGGCATGCAGAATTCAAAATGATTGCTAGACCCTTCTTCAGTCAGCACAACCAATCTATGCATTAAACCCAGAGGTCTGTCTTCTTCAGGCTGGACCAGCAGTATTCAGATCAGTGAATACTGACCAAAAGCCTATCTGACCTCCAAATTTTGGAGGAAGTTGGGACATAGAGACCTAGCAACATGTACAGCAGGCTTGCAGGGAGATTTCTTGGTCTTTCTGATGTAGAGAGCAGGAACATTGAAGGCTGCTGGTTAGGATATTGGTGCTTAGAATTGTTTCATTTCCTCTGAACTGAAGATCTGAAGAAAAAGAAGCTGGACGAGACAGATGCGTGGCATAGTTTACCTTCTGTCCTAGTTTTCTTATGCTGAAATGAATATTATGCTGTCACAAGTGCAGGCAGACTTTGTTCTTAAATTTCGAAAGCAAAAAAGAACAGAGCTGAGCTATATCCTCCTAAAATGCCTGGTCTTTCATACACATATCCGATTTCTCAGTTAGGTTCTAGCATACCAGCATACCAGCTTCTAGCAATGGATGTGACGACAGTCCCAGAATAGCGTCTGAGCCTGCCATAACAGATCTTTCTTCTCGATAGGACATACAGCCTTGAGCTCAGTCCCAGCTTAAACATATATTTCAGCCACATTATGGGCCACGTGAATGTGCCTCGTCCTTGGTGTAAGCAAAGAAAGCATAGTTCTGCTTGCAAAAGACTCACCTGGCACCACTGGGTAAGGCTAACCTCTATATTTCAACTGGAATGGTGTCCTACCTGCTGCAGCAATTTCAGCCTGGCAGCTGGCAAAGTAGATGTAATTAAATCTATTTGCTTCCCCTAGTTTGACTTACTCTGCTGAAACTGTGTGGATTCTCCCAAAGTGAAAACATTAAGAGTCATTATAGAATTCTACCATGTGCAGGATTCATGTTGCCTGAGCACGTGCTAACAATGTTTGACCTGTAACACACAGAAAATTTTCCTTTGTCTCCTTTGTGAAATAGGACTTGCAAGTTGAGATAGAGCCTAGATATTTGCTGGGTTCCTTATAAACACAGAATAAAGCCTAACTCTGCCTCTGAGTGTATCCTGAGACAATCATGCATGACTCTACTGACTGCAGAATTAAATATAACATGACATAACAAAGAGTTGCTGATTAGGTGATACCAAACAATTTTCAGAAGGTGCGTTCACCATTAGCAGAATTTCAAGGAGTACTGCGAAACAGTCAGGCAGCAGGGATAGGCCCAGGGGAGCGGTACTGAGGCTTCCAGCCTCCCTGGGATGAAGCCCTGAGTAACTTGGTCTGACTACGCACCTCGGCAGCAGCTCAGACCAGAGAACTCCTGAGTCCACACCAGACCAAATTGCCCTGAAGTGCCACAGTGCTGAATGATTCTGTGACTCTGTGAAGACCTGTTTGCCTCATTATGTCAAAGAAAAGTCCATCCCACATTATCACGTTGTTTTGTTCTCAATAGCCTCAAAATGCAATCTCCATAAAGTCCTGTCTACAAAGGCTGATGTTGCAGTTTTACTTCCCTTGCTTGTCTCTGAACAAGCAAGAATCTGGCATGAGGCATTGGTTTTATACATATTTGTGCATCACTCCTCTGACTGTCTGAGATTATTGCTTTAAATTCTGCTTTCTGTAGACATTTAAGAAATCATTGCCTGAATACTCAAAGTTTTGTAATAATAAACCTGAAAGGATACTTGAGTGGGAGTGGTCACCACAGGCTTAGTCGACATTTTTTGCATTACTGTTGGCCACTGTTAACAAACAGTCACCTATGTTTTATCATTAAGAGAGCCTGGCTTTATGATCATCTGCACGTTATCTGCTAACTCTTGAGTGTCTAGAATTACAGGTTTATTGTAACTTAAATTCCCTACTGCCTATTCAGGAATTCAAATTTACAGAACTCAGCCTTTCCAAGAGGTTTCTTACCTCTAACAATGCAAACCTTTCTTCTTTGAACTTAAGAGAGAAGCAAATTCTATTGGCTTGAAGCTCTTCCAAAAATACTCTTCTCATACATGCATTTTAGAGAACTTTAAATATAATTTTATGTATAATGTTTATATTCCCAAGTATCAAACATATCTCTCAAGTAAATCATCCCAAACTATAACACAAGTTTTCGTTACAGTATCTTTTACAACCAAGTTACTCAAATGGCCCATACTGATCATCCCATTTTAAAGCGCATTAATGTTATGGAAAGCATGAGTTACGGAATTATATTTTACAGGAAATAGTTATAGAATATCTTTCTACAAGAATTGTTTAGAAATTTTCTGATGATAACATTTAATGGAAAGGTAATTTTGCAAATTTGAAATAACGAAGAAATATAAATCATGCAATATTTTGTTTGCCATTTAACAAAAAATCTTAACAGAACTAAAACACGTTATATTCCAGTGTGACTCTAGTGTTTCTAGGATATCATGGCTTGAAAAGTCCAACTAATTTGATTCAAGAAGTTTTAATCACTGTGACAATAAACTTAATGTATAATAGTATACTGCATTTATTCCTGAATAGTTACGGACATCTCCAGTTTCAAACACAACTAGAAAAATGCTGTCCTATTTATCTTGGTACTCCCTCTTTGTGTTATGGTGATAAGGCTGACTTGCAGAAATTTTGGAAGGATGTAGCTATTAGTTTATTAATGCTTAAGAGTCAATAGATTGGAAATTATTTTTGTAGATCTGGGTTTGGCTATCTTGCAGATTTTGTGTTTGTGAAGTATTCTAAGTCACTGAAAGATACCTAGACTATATCTTACTGTGATTTAAATCAAGATCTGAGGATGTCTTATTCATTTCCTTTGTCAAATCACACAACATAGTGTTTAATATTAACATTCTGTGTGAATATATAGGAATAATGACCAAATTAATTGTTTATCACTCCTCTGCTTTGTATTTAGATCACGGTATCTGTTTTGCTGTTCTAGTCTCAGAGAAGAAACAATCCCTTTCATTTTATGTACTTCGCTTCCCCTCTATATTGCAGCATTTGTGATCAACCCAACAGCTCCCTCATCAATTAGCAGAAGCCTGTGCTGCAGGAGGAGAGTCCAGTCCCTTACAAGGGGAAATGGAGGGCGTCAACAGTCTCAAGGAAACTGACAGCACAAAACCAGCTTTCCCTGTTGCTTTCCTGCCTGTAAACATTTTCATGGCCATTTTTTCAGTAATCTTTTTGCTTTTGTTCTGTTGCTATTACATTCTCTGACAGAAAACAAGCATTTAGATCGCACATGGAAACAGTTTCTGTCACATGGAAGGATACACCAACTGATGAAACCTTGGACCCTTTTGAAACACAATCTGCCACTTAATGTGACAAAACTACAACTCTGCAGCAGGACAACAAATACGTTCCCATGCTGGAATCAGGCAAGGTCTACATCGCCTAAGAAAATACAGGTTTTAAACAGTGAGAGTGCCCTTACCTCCTTCAAACTATTGCTTCTCATAGTGATTGAAAGCCTCTCTGCCTGTCATCAAAACCTTTCCATCCCTGAATAAAGAGCAGGAGCAAGAAAGACTTTGGAATGTAACTAGAGAGACAGAGGACAGTTTGTAAACAGAAAGAAATATCTGAAACCATTAGTTAAATAATTATCTGTGAATTATTTTCTCATCTGCAACGCAAAACAATCTGTTCCTGCTGATAGTCCTGATGCCACCACATCTGTTAATCCAAGAACTGCTGCTTTGACATCTACATATCAGTGTCATTTACTAGTGATGGATTCTATTATGTTGCTCCTACAGACCCTTATTTATCATTTATTCCTGACACCAAGGACATAATTGGAAGAGAAGCTGAACTGATTTGGTAGAATGCTATGGGCTGGGACTGTAATCAGTGAAATTCTTTTGGTACTGACACAATGAACAACACACAGTTTTACCACTGATGAAGTCAAGGAGAAAAAAATTTCTCCAAAATGACCGTATATAGCTACTTTGAAACTAGGTTTAGTGGTGGTTTTGGTAGTGTCAGGTTGATGGTTGGACTTGATGATCTTAAAAGTCCGTTCCAACCTAGATGATTCTACGATTCTATGAATGAAATATTAAGCGTGTATTCGGTAGGCAGCACAAAAGCCTAGAAGCAATATCATTTCTATTTTAAATTAGATGCCTCATTTTCAAAGCTATACCTTTTTGATATAATTTCATGCATGTCATTTGAGTTAAAATACATCCAGTAGAAATTCTAAAATTTTTATGAAAAGATTGCCACAGAATTAGACAAAAAGAGACTTCCCATAGAAAACCTTGACTCTAAGTCTTTGCTCAGAAACTTCCTTCCAAAAGAATTCAATTCACTTAGGGTAAAAGTTAAAAGCATAAAATACATTGATTTATGAAAGCTTTCTGGAGGCTCAAAGGTACCCAGAAGTTCATAATCTCATTTTTTAGTTCTTCTCTCTACTTTCAGGATTTTCAGCTGAGCTACACCTTCTACTCTGAATCTCAGTTTCACCTGCAGTAAGATTCATTTGCTCCAAAGAAATATTGAGATAATTACAAGGGGAAATCGGAGCCAAAAAGTTTGCCTGATGTATGGCAACTTTTGTACAGAGCATACCTATAATTCAGTATTCCTTTGGACCACAAAGTTTAATGGAACCCTACAGGTTTGAGAAAATCAAGTATGGATTGTCTATAACCAACATTATATAACCAACATAACATAAGCAATATAAATAGCTAGTGAGGAATTGCAAATTGGTATTACCATATTGAAGGAAAGTGTCATGAAAGGAGTGTCTTTAGTCAATCAGAATCTTGTGCTATGTATTTCTCCAATACGGTTAACAATCCTTCCAAAACCAACAGGCACATTTGGCACAATAAAATATAAAAGCTATGCCTCAGAAGAAGTATTTGTAGATTTCTTCAGAGTCATGCCTATGTTAATGATGTCGTCCTGCTTCTGCTACATCGTCTTACAAACAGTGAACAACTGCTTTCTTCTTCTTTTTAGCAAAGTCATTGCATTTAACGCTGACTTCTGATTAGGGACATTTGAAATTCCATATGTTTTTAGCATGACTCAGATATTTGTATAATAAACTAAGATATCTTAGTCTGATGCTCACTGAGCACGTAGCTGTGGTGATGAAGGAATTCTTACTAACTTTAACCATTGATCCCCTGAACCAATACATCCATTCATTACCTTACAGAGTTTTAATTTTTGAAATTATGTGAACTAAATGGGGTTTTATTTTGGCTTTTCAATTTTGAGCTTTCAAAACATTATTTTTATTTCAATATAAATGAGAACAAAACTGTGCTGTCTATGATCTTAATGAAGCAACATCAAAGGTAAAAAAAGGCTTCCAAAGTTCTAACTAGAATTATACTTAGGTAATTTTTCTCAGGAAAGAGCTTAATGTGTTTTTTTAAAAATGAGAGGTACTGTTACAAAAGCTAAAGTGAAAAAAAAAAAGACTCCTATCATTCCCAGGTTTTTGTCTGTTTTTTAAACAAATTAATGTCATATTCCTTAGACATCTCAAGCATATATAGTGCAGAAAGAACAGCACTGTCCTTTTGACTATATTAGGAAGAGTGACCAACAAAAAGCGTTAAATAATCCTGCCCCACTGTCTGTCACCAGTGAGACCACTCCTGGTGTGCTGTTGCAAGCTGTGGGCTACAGGTGTGGGACAGACCGTGAGGTACCACAGTGAGTTCAGTAGAGGGTCCCTATGACGGTCATTGTTGGAGTACAGGATGCACAAGGACAAGCAGAAGGCACTGGGCTGGCTCACGCTGGGAAAGAGTATGGGAAGGGGAGATCTTATTGCTGTCTGTAACTACATGTTTGGAGGGTGTAAGGAAGTTTAGAAGTGACTGCACCTACTCAGAAGTGCATGGTGGAAGGTTGAAAAGCAATGGCCACTAGCTACAGCATGGGAAATTCTGCCTCAAAAATCTTTATCACAATGACAGTGACCAAACAGGGTCCCAGAAATATTGTGAGACATCCATCCTTAGAGGTGGTCAAGATTCAATTGGGAATGATACTGAGAAACCTGCTCCAACTAGCCTTGCTTTAAGTAGCAAATTGTACCTGATGAAAACCAGAGGTCCTTTCCAAACTGCCTAATGCTGCAATTCAATGATTAGTCATCAAATTATGCATGCATTTTGCAGTTACCCATGCAAGTGGAATACATTCCTTTTTTTCTAAAAGGTTTTTTTTTTCTATGTAGATGAGAAACAATTGTTAGTCAATGTTTTTGACTGTACACAGTTTAAAATGTTATACCAACAAAAAAAACATTCTTCTCTTACCTATCTGTGCAACTGCCAGCTTGACTATTTACACAGAAACTACCAGCTGCATTTAAAGTATTAATTTATTAGCGAGCAATATCACTTCTTTCTCCAGCATAGCACAGTCCCTAGTGTAAAGGTTCACAGAGAAGCTAAGAACTTATTTGGAAGGTTAAGACCATGTCTTAGTAATTCGATACTTTTCTGAACTGTGTCAGATATTCAGATATTAGGGGATAAACTTATCATCTTGCTGAGGCTATAGGTCACACTAATTAGAGCAGGTTAACACCTTCATCACCTTTCATTTTTACACTTGGGATTGCTTTTTCAGAAGTCAATGTTGTCTTTTCTCTCCTTATTAAAGGTTAAGTGTTTACCAAATTATATGCCAAAATAGTTTTCAAGATGTTTCCCTACTGGAATTATATTAACTGGCTAAAACTACACTTGTTAGAAACAAAAAGAATGAAATAGAATATTAAACACACTTTAAAGCTACCTAACTGAAAGAGACTTCTGCTTTTAACTATTTTCCCTAAAATATATTCTTATTTTGAGTTAATTTTTTTGGTTGGGCCATAGTAAACACCTTTACCTTCATATTTTGAGTCTCTCGAGTTTTCCCTGTGATGCGCTGCAAGCTTAACATCTTGCAAAGATGTGCCTTTGATTTGTTGAAGTACTTCCTTAGTTGTTTCCCCAGGCACAGTTTTATCTCTGACGAAGTCAAGGAGAAAAAGGGTGCGCCAAAATGACTGTATATAACTCCTTTGAAACCAGGTGTGCGTCAAATCCCAAACCCAGAAACAGAATTTCTTATGGTAAAGTTCAAAACATTGCCTTTCAGATCTTTCATTCTTCTTGCTGAAAACAAGAAGCCAAGAGGCAAATCCTAAACCCCCAAAACCTGTGACTCCAGCTTTTAAGATACCTGGCTTTATCTTAACCATTACCTTTGTTCTCTCTTATCAATCTAAAGATAGATCAAATGTCAGTCCAAGAAAGAGTGCTAAAGTTCTCTTATCCATATAGACGTAAACCTAGAGGTCCACTTAGGTTAGCTGCAAGAGTGCGCAGTTCTTCTGGGAGTTGTGTGCCTCCAATATTTTCCAGTGCTGATACAGAGATATATATATGGCTGAAAAATGTTTGCATATGGTGGGTTGTAATTCAGCTGAGGTCCATAATTATTTGTATTTAACTTAATATTTCTGTGGTTAGCCTCAAAGAGCTAACTGCGTTGCTAACTGCAAGACAGCATTTTCCATTCTGTAAAACTTGTACAGTGTAAGATCTGCTTCAAGACCCTTGTGTTAACAGGTGGCTAAGGTATCTAACTGCAGCCTCAGAGACAGCCAAAAAAAGGTCTCTGAAAGCAGTACGCCTTTATATATGTCAAACCCTGGAGATAAACTGAGCCTATGCATAGAAAGAAAGCTTTAAAGGATCTGGGAGAAAAAGAGATTGACAAAATTACAGAACAGAGCAAGGGAACTGCACTCCAAGGTAAGCAGAGAAACTGTTTGGATGAGCAGAGAGCCAAACCTCAGAAGCAACAGCCTTCATGGGGAGGAAAGGACAACAGCCAGAGACTAAATAAGCCAGGTACAGAACTAAAACCAAATCTGGCAGAACTGCAAGGACACAATGAACGATGCATAGTCCATTAAAACACTTGTTTATTTTTTTTAAATGTTGATGTAAAATACTTTTATCTTTGAGGACATCACTATGATAAGAAAATCTAGGCAGCTCCACTTCAAAAGTCTGGTTTATGCCATGTCCAGTCACAGTGCCTTGTGTTTTTTCTAAGAGTTTCCCTGTTCACTCAAGTTAATTTCTTTTCACTTTTATTAAAACAAAAAGTGAGACATTAGAAACATTGGTGAAAGACGCATTGCTAACGTTATATAAAAGTACAGGGCAGCTCTCCTTCAAGGCACACATCAAAGCTCTTTTACATATCAGATATACATTTACATTGACTTAAAAATTAAGTACAGCTGAGCATAGACAAACTGTTGATAAAAAGATACACTGAATCATGACCTGTAATGGTTGCACCCTTAAGAGGATCAGAGTTGGAAAGTCATGCAGTTCTTACAGTGTAGAGCTACCCATAGTGAATTATTTCCCTATTCATAGCGGTGTGTCATCTTTTCTTCCACTTCATTCTTCCCATTTCCAATTACTGCAACACAAACACTTCCCTCAAAGAGGGCATTTTTTCCCAGATAAGTGAGTTATCTTTGTGGTGCTTTTTCACCATGATGAACTTAGCAAAGTTTCCTGACTAAAAGTGTAATCCAGAAAAATCTAAATCTATAGTAAAAATCAGTAGAATAAATTATTATAGAATCATAGAATCACAGAATGCTTTAGGTTGGAAGGGACCTTAAAGATCATCTAGCTCCAACCACCCTGCCCTGGGCAAGGACACGTCCCACTAGACCAGATCGCTCAAACTGGCCTTGAATACCCCCCTGAATACTGCCAGGGATGGGTCAACCACAACTTCCTGGACAACCTGTTCTAGTGCTTCACTACCCTCACAATGAAAAACTTCTCCCTGAGATCTATTCTAAATCTACCCTGTTCCGGTGTAAAACCATTGCCCCTTGTCCTGTCACTACATGCCCTTGTAAAAAGTTTCTCTCCAGCTTTCCTGTAGGCCCCCTTCAGATACTGGAAGGCTGCTATAAGGTCTCCCAGGAGCCTTCTCCTCTCCAGGCTGAACAACCTCAACTCTTTCAGCCTATCCTCATAGCAGAGGTCCTCCACCTCTCTGATCATCTTTGTGGCCCTCCTTTGGACCCGCTCCAATAGATCCATGTCCTTCCTATGTTGGGGACTCCAGAGCTGGACACAGTACTCCAGGTGGGGCCTCACAAGAGCAGAGTAGAGAGGCAGAATCATCTCCCTCAACCCGCTGGCCATGCTTCTTTTGACGCAGCCCAGGATGCAGTCGGCCTTCTGGTCTGCGAGCGCACATTGCTGGCTCATGTTGAGCTTCTCATCCACCAACACCTTCACGTCCTTCTCCTCAGGACTCCTCCTGATCCATTCTCCGCCCAAGCTGTATTTGTGCATGGCATTGCCCCGACCTACGTGCAGACCCTTGCACTTGGCATTGTTGAACTTCATGAGGTTTGCACAGGCCCACCTCTCAAAGCCTGTCCAGGTCCTTCTGGATGGCATCCCTTCCCTCCAGCGTGTCAACCGCACCACACAGCTTGGTGTCGCCAGCAAACTTGCTGATGGTGCACTCAATCCCACTGTCCATGTCGCCAACAAAGACGTTAAATTGTACTGGTCCCATTACTGACCCCTGAGAAACACCATTTTTCATTGCTCCCCACTTGGACATCAACCTATTGACTGCAACTCTCCATTTTTCATTGCTCACCACTTGGACATCAACCTATTGACTGCAACTCTTTGAGTGCGGCCATCCAGCCAATTCCATATCCACCAAGTGGTGTACTCATCAAATACATGTCTCTCCAATTTAGAGACCAGGGTATCATGCGGGACAGTGTTAAATTCCTTGCAGAAGTCCAGGTAGATGATGCCAGTTGCTCTTTCCTTATCCACTAACTTTGTAACCTCATTGTAGAAGGCCACCAAATTTGTCAGGCATGATTTGCTCTTAGTGAAGCTATGTTAGCTGTCACTGTCACTGATCACCTCATTTTCCATGTGCCTTAGCATGGTTTCCAGGAGAATCTGCTCCATGATCTTGCCAGGCACAGAGGTGAGAATGACTGGCCTGTAGTTCCTTAGGCCATCTTTTTTACTCTTTTTGAAAATAGGGGTTATGTTTCCCCTTTTCCAGTCAGCAGAAACTTCACCAGACTGCCACGACTTCTCAGATATGATGGATACTATGGCGAACTAAGTCCGCCAGTTCTCTCAGGTCCCATGGACTTGTGCACTTTGAGGTTCCTCAGCTGGTCTCAGACCTTGTCTTCTCCTACAGTGGGCAGTAACTCATTGTCCTAGTCCCTGCCTTTAAGTTCTGCAACTTGTGCAGTGTGATTATAGCCTTTACCAGTGAAGAATGAGGCAAAAAAGTCATTGAGTACCTCAGCCTTCTCCACGTCCTGGGTGACCAGGTCTCCCATTTTCCTTCCTGAGTGGGTTCACATCTTCCCTAGTCTTCCTTGTGTCACTGATATACCTATAGAATACTTTCTTGTTGCTCATGACACCCGTGGCCAGATGTGACTCTGACTGGGCTTTAGCTTTCCTAACCTGACCCTGGCTGTCCAGACAATCTCTCTGTATTCCTCCCAGGCTACCTGTCCTTGCTTCCACCCTCTGTAGGCTTCCTATTTTCATTTGAGATTGTCCAGGATCTCCTTGTTCATCTATGCAGGCCTCCTGGCATTTTGCCTGACTTCCTCTTGTTCAGGATGCACCGTTCCTGAGTTTGGTGGAGGTAGTCCTTGAATACTAGCCAGCTTTATTGGGCTTCCCTTCCTTTCAGGGCTCTATCCCACTGTATTCCATCAATCAGACCCCTGAAGAGGCCAAAGTATGCTCTCCTGAAAGTCCAGGGTAACAAGCTTACTGTGTGCTCTCCTCGCCTCCCTGAGGATCTCAAGCTCCGCCATCTCATGATCACTGCAGCCAAGAATGCCCTTGAGCGTGATATTGCCCACCAACCCCTCCTTGATGGTGAGAAAAAAGTGCAGCATGGCCTCTCCTTGTTGGTTCCTTGATGACTTTGAGAAGGAAGTTATTGTCAACACATTCCAGGAACCTCCTGGAACAGAAGTTATAGTTATAGAAATGCCCAATGCAACTAAGACCATCTAGGAGATCCCTAGGAGACTGAAGTCTGATTTCACGGTAAGTTCATTAGATAGAGGAACAGTTTGTTACTTCTCCTTAAAAGGAACTTCAAAGGGAGCTTAGGTCATTTTCAGATGAAAATAGAGCTCTACTGACTACATACTCTTTGACTGAAGGAGGAGTTAGAATGCATTCTATTGTGTACTGAAGAAAGTTATGCTTTATTCCTTTATGACTGAAAGGTAGGTGGTGCTTGTGAGTATGCCATGTGCCAGTAGAATTTGCACTGCTTAAAACTTTTATTGTGGTACAAGTAGCAGAAGAACTCCTTCAGTACAAGCAGAAAACACAGCTATCATTTACATGTTGTAGATCTAGTAAATACTTAATTGTTTCTGCAAAACTTACCTTATATGTTATGAATAAACATTTTCAAATATGAACTGCGTTCCTCATGTAAAAAAAAAAATAATTAAAAAACCCCACAAACTTGCCAAGAAAAATCAAAAATTGCTAAACGTTGATAAGACCATTCTTGTGCTGGACTCTAAGTGAGTCTAGTTAGTCATAGCACTGCCTCCCAATACACCAGTCCTTCACAGCTATTCCACATTTCTCTCTCTCCAGTCATCTTTGGATTAACTTTAAAACATGTCTTACATTTTTCCTAAAAAGCAATTAGCAACTGCCACCGGATCAATGTTTTTAACTATTTCTCATCAAATGATGAGGCTTTAAGGAAAATATTTAGAAGCCTCAAAGATAAAAACACATTAAATATGCATTGATTTGGGGTCATAGCTAAGCTCTTTATGCTGTGACGAAACATTCATTTTTTTTCAGACTTGATAAGAATAATGGGTCACACTGTGCCATCTGGCTTTTAACGGTACCTCTCCACTAATCTCATGTTCTGCTTTCAAAACAGATGGCACAATACGGCGCACTAGGCATTTTTTACATGATGGTGTAATATTAGGGTTGCTTTTCCTTTTTTTTTTTTTTCTCATCATGAAGTGTTTGCAGTATTGCAGTATTGTCAGTGATGTACTAGGTAATTATTTCGTCACATAGGAACACAGTTGTTCCTAATTTGTATTAGGGTCATTTTTAAATTGTCTTTTGCAGAACGTAGCATTTCACCAACTTTAAGTTTCAGCTTATTTCAGAAAAGCTCAGCTGTATTTTCTTCCTTTTTTATTTGTATACATACAGTATTGTCATCTTGACCCAAGCTGCCAAGCAAGCCTGAGGCTAGGCCATTTAAATTATACAGAAAATATGTTCATTGATTTAAGGGGGCTCTGTTGTAGTCCACTTCACTTATTTAGTCAAGTCAATTCAATTGCATTATTTTCATCACTAAATATTTCTTTGATTATCAAAATGATGAATTACTAATTTTGGATATACATACTTTTCCTGCTTTTACATGGTTTTAGCAGAAGAATAAAGAATTTAAGTCCCATTCTCTTCAGCATTTCCATGTTAAATATATTAGGTTCCTTGTAAAAATCATGGACTGAAGGGGGCTAATGGAAGGGGTTATTCATTCATGTTTTAGCACTAATTAATACAGAACAGAGGCAACATATGCACGGAGTAACAGTAGGTCTCCTCTAAAACAGCCACTGTAGCTTACTGATCCAAATTTTCTCATGAACAGCCATCTGTGTTAATATACTCATCACCTAAATACCATCATTGTACAACTGACCATTATTGCAGTATATTGGTAGCAGATATGTTTATCTAAGAACTGGGAGATGAAAAGGGGTTTTCTTTTCTAAAGAGGAGTAAAATATTCACAATCCTGGCCTCAGGCAACCACATGAGTTGGTTTCTTCATCTTCCTTTCTGAGGGTGTTGTGCAGTGGCTGGGGAGTCTGGCCCAGCTGCTTTGGGAACTCCAGTACAAGACCCCACCCAAATTCACTGCAGAAAGTGTTCAAACCAAGGTTTTCCAAACACAGAGTAAAAGTTCACAAAAAGCCAGATTTCCAGGCAAAGCAGTTTCCTACCAGCTTCACTTTCAACTATAGGTAGCAGAAATAATTTTCTTGTGCAAAATGCTCACAGTGGTAACAATAAAGTAACTTTTTTATGGAAAGTAATGTGCGTTTTTACAGCAGACTGAGCAATTTTCCAGCCAAGAACCAATAGGCTTAATAATACTATATTCTAAATGGTATTTGTAGCATCTGTGATTATTTTTATAAAGGTTCCAAAGTAATTTAGAACATAAAGTTTAAAGATTCTTCCATCTGTGAGGAAGAAAAGATTGAAAAAAGGAGCTATTATCTCCTGTATTTCAGTAGCAGCTGAAGTACTAAGATTCTAATTGTTAGCTCACAGTCATTTTTTCTACAGAGGGCTTTCAAAAGTATTTTTTATCTTCCTACGGTTTCATTAAGTTAATTCCACATGTCGGCATGAGACTAGTTCAGTCTTCTGCTGGAAGTGGGATGTTTCTGAGGAGGGTCAAAAGTCATCAGATGTAGTGTCAGAAAGAGAATGATAAAGACTATTCTAAAATAGCATTTGGTCAGAAACCTTGTCATCAATTTTGAATGACATTTCTACCAGGAGCACTGCAAATCACATCGATTCCCTCGCTGAGAGTCCTATTGACTTAGTTTGTTGCAGTCTGCTCAGGCTGGTGTGTGCTGAAGCATATTTGAAAGGCCCTTCATCTCAGCTACAATATATTATTTAAAAATGTCAAGCCTGTTTTGCTGTTGCTGGAAAATAAATGATTCTGTCTGAGTTCCTAACATGTACACAGAATCTTCTCTCACTAATTTTTGTAAATTATGTATTTCATTGCTGTCTGCTACAGAAATAGGATGACTATATCTTTTTTTTCTAGCGCAGCCTTTCTGTATTCACCTTCCCTCATTTGACTATAGCTTTGAAATGCATTCATCCTTTGGTCCTCTTTAGGTAGGGATATATTTGGTTTATATTTGGCAGTGACATTGGACGTAATGTTAGATGCTTGCATCATTAATCTATTTTCAACTCTTGGACTCCCCAGGTTTTTTCTATCTAATTCAGGATCCCCAATTTATTTTCTTTCCAAGTAGCTGAACTCCTGTAAGCTTCAACCTTTGGCAATGAGTTTTCCATGTTTACTGCCCCAGAAAGAAAAATCTGCTGCCCTTTGTCTTGAACTTGGTTCCTAATAGCTTTAATCCATGACTTTTCTTCTTGCACTGGAAGGGATGCCGAGCAGCTTATATCTCTCCAAACATCTTGTGCTTCTGTAGACATCTGTCATGTCTCCTCAGCCATCCACAAGTAATCTCTTTTTCTGTCTGAAGAGTCCCACTTTATTTATTCACTACTCATCTGTAAGCAGTTCTGTATTTTTTCGTCATACGCTGTTAGTAGTTATTTTGTCCTTGAACTCCTAGAGACCTCTGGGCTGAGTACCATCTGGTTCTGATAAAATTTTTTTGGCGATTCATTTTTTCATTTATTCCTTGACATCTGTGTCATTTCATTCAAAGATATATTCTTTGATGAGTCCCAATGAAAAATGGTTCTTGAATGGGAGATTTTTCCCACAGAGAACTCCAATGTAAAAATACATTAAGTTTCACTGCAATGGTCTTATCTTCTCGGAATGTTTCTTTTGTACCCTGATAATCAATTGCCTCTACAGGCTCTCTGACAGACTTCCCACTCCTCGTGTGTTTGAAGAAGGATTTAGTATTAGTTTTATTTTGCTAGGTGTTCTACAGTTTTCTTGGTTTTGTTTTAGTTGGTTGGTTTGGTTTTAATCTGTCAGAGTTTATGGTCCTTCCTATTTCTTCTTTATTTGTAAACATCCTCAGCTTTTTGAGGGATGTCTTCTTGCTTCAGATTAGCACCCTTTACCTTACTGGGAAGCCATGATATCTTAGTTTTTTTTTTTTTACTCAAACCTTTTTTTAATAAGCAGTATGCCTCAGACCTAGACCTGCTATGAGGTGCTACTGTAAGGTGCGTTCAAGTATCCTCCATGCTTTCTTAAAGAGTTTGAGGTATTAAATTTTTTAATTATTTATAACTTAATTTAACAAGCTTTCTTTTCTGTTTATTTTTCTTATTTTTTTCCTTTTTTTAAAAGATCAGAATTGTGGTGTTTTTTAATTTATACATTACTTAGTATTGCCATCCAGATCAGCAGATCAGTACTAGAGATAAGCACCTAACTCCTCACCCAAGTCCTTTATTTTCCAGGGATTTTGATGTTACTCACTGAGGTGATCAGTTTCTTTGGGTTTGATCTGGAGATCCCATGAACACAGAAAATTACTCAAACCCAGCACAGTCTATTTCTAAGATTCTTCTTGTCCTGGTTTGAGGTAAAACAGGACCAATTTTGTTCAATAACTCTACTAAGTCTCTTCTAACTGCTGAAATTAACAGCATATTGTGCAGAAAACTACTCTTTCTCAGAGCTGTGAGACCCATGTTTATAGCTGATGCCAAGGCACGGTGTGCAGAGAGGCTCCTGCTTATACTTATTGCTGTAACAACCAAGTTCAGCCAACTTCACTATTTGCCCCGTTGGAGGGTTGGAAGCAGAAAAGCACAGAGGGGCCCCACCTGCGGGGAGGAGCAGACAGGACAGGTGACTCAAAACTGACCAAACAGGGTATCCCATCCCATCTGCCTCATGCTCAGTGTAAAAGCTGAGGGATCAAAGGGTCAGGCTTCTTTCTTTCTTCAGTGGCTCATGTCTGAGGAGGACTCTGTTTGTTAGTCTGCCTTCGATCCCAGTCTGTGCACTCCTGAATCCAGATCCGCAATCCAGTTCCCGTGTGTCACCGAGTCCACCCTGGGACTTCCCCAGTGCCTGCTGGTGAGGTGTGTTTAGAGAGCTTTGTTTAAAGATAATTGATGCGACTCAGTTTAACCTGCCGAATGTGGTGCCAGCTTTATTTACTGTTTGTGTTTTGATGCAAAGGTTTAAATGTGTTGTTTTGGAGTGGTTTGCACTTCAGATGTATAACGTGATTACTTGGGTAACAGTTCCGCCTGGCTACCTCTGGCATTAAGGGATAACTCTGTTACTAACTACGCTTTCCATCTGACCATGGGAGAGTTTCCTTTGCCCTTTGATGCTAATGCCAAAGTGACACCAACAGAGCTGGGGGATGGAAACCTCTTGGGCTCTTCCGATAAGGATTGTTACTTTCTTAAGATCGTGATTTTGCTGTCGGCTTTCCTGAATGTGCTGCAGGGGTGGTTTCCGCTGAAACACTGGTGCAGGGGTAGCTATAGGGTAACATGCGCTGCTGCCACTCAAACCCCAAGAGCCAATCCCGGGTCCGGATCGGCACCAGCTGCCCCGCCCACTGCAGCGGCGCAACCCACCCCCCTCACCGTACCCGGCCCCCGCTGGCCCCAGCTGCCCCCACATCGGTGTCGGCCAAGGACATCGGTAGCGGCCCCCCCTGCCCCCCAGTCTGTACTGGCAAAAGTCATGCCGCAGCCGGCAGTGGAAGCCGCCCCACCAGCTGCCCCCTGCCACCGCACTGCGGCGGCACCAGTGGCCTCGCTGCCCGCCCCGGCCCAAGGCATCCCAAAGCTCCGCCGGCACCATCCACTCACTCCACAGCCAGGGGTAAAGGCCAGGACACCGCCTGCTCCAGCACGAGTAACTCCAGCTGCTCCAACCGCAAGTACCGCCGCTACTCAAATTCCATTGGAACTGGTACCAGTTGCCCCAGTGACCAGGAAGCAGAAAAAGAGATCACTTCGTTCACCTGCCCCTTATGACAAGGACCAGATCAAGCCAGATAGCTTGAGAGAGAGTTCTGATGGAGAGCCAGGAGAAGGTCCTTCTCAACCAGCCAAGGGAAAGAGACCTTTTGAAACAGATAAAGGAGAGGGTCATTCTAAAGCAGATGGAGATGGTCCTTCTCAGGTACCATCAGCACAGGAGCACTCAGAGGTAGAGGCAGTTGTTAAATCCTTCTCTGTGAAGGATGTGTGAAATATGAGGAAGCATTTCAGTTGTCTTGAAGGGGAGGCACTTATAGAATCATAGAATCACTTGGGTTGGAAGAGACCTTCAAGATCATCGAGTCCAACCGTAAACCTACACTGCCAAAACCACCCCTAAACCATGTCCCTCAACACCACGTCTCACGTTATCTCCTGGTTGCTCCGATGCTGGGACAATGGGGCTGATACCATAGACTTGGCTGGTAAAGAAGCTAGGCAGCTAGGAAACCTGGCCAGAGATGGAGGTATTGATGAAGCGATTGGGAGAAAGGCAGACATTCTTAGTCTCCGGAGGTGACTGGTGTCAGCTGTGAAGCACAGGTATCCCTTCAAAGATGATATCGAATGCTGTCCAAGCAAATGGACCAGCATGGAAAAAAGTGTTAAATACCTGAGAGAACTATCTGGGCGAGAGGTGATTTATGGTGACTGGCAAGTGACTGTAAGCCGTGATGAAAGGCCATGCACACGATCTATGCTGAGACAGTTCGTACAGAGTGCACTATCCATGTATTCCCACACGTTGTCAACAATGATCTGGGGAGGATCTGATGCTGACACACCAACAGTGAATGAAGTGGCTAACAAAGTACAACGGTATGAGGACAGTGTCTCCCATCCCTTCACTGTAGCAGCTGTGGAAAAACTGTCTGAGAAGACTGAGAAACTGACGGAGAAACTGTCTGATAAAATTGAGAAAATGACTGAGAAAATAGTTGAGCAAAATGAGAAAATTATAAACAGTCTAAAATAGAGGAAAAATTCTACTCCTCCCCTGCACAGACCCATGTTGCAGCTGCTAAGGAAAAACACCCTCCTACAAAACCAACTCAAGAGAAACAAACCCTGTTCTGAGATTTCCTGTGCCTTGCCTCTGCAACTATGGAGAGCATAGGTAGAAGTGGGATGGATGACCTACCCCAGCCCTGCAGGCATAGGTGCTTGCACTACAAGCTAAAGCAGATAGAAGAATGAATTCTTCCTGGAGGACAGCTGCTCTGATCTACAATGAGCAATCCTTCGGACCAGGTAGGAACCCATATGCCAATTGTAGGTACTATGTTCAACATTAGAGGTGTCCTGCCTCCAGCCAGGAGGAGGAGAGGGATAACTGAGTATATGGGACTGTGTGGATTCGGTGGCCTGGTACATTAGAGCCACAAAAGTACAAAGCCCTAGTGGATANGCATTTTTCTCTATTCCTTTAGCCGCAGAGTGCAGGCTACAGTTTGCTTTCACCTGGAGGGGTGTCCAGTACACCTGGAATCGATTGCCCCAGGGGTGGAAACACAGCCCTACTGTTTGCCGTGGACTGATTCAGACTGCACTGGAAAAGGGTGGAGCTCCAGAACACCTGCAATACATCAATGACATCATTGTGTGGGGTAATACAGCAGAATAATTTTTCAAGAAAGGTAAGAAAATAATCAAGATTCTTCTGAAAGCTGGTTTTGCTGTAAAAAGAAACAAGGTCAAGGGACCTGCACAAGAGACACAAGTTTTGGGAATTAAGAGGCAAGAATGGGTATCGCCAAATCCCAATGGATGTGATTAACAAAATCACATATATGTCTCCACCTACTAACAAAAAGGAAACACAAGGCATTTTAGAGTTTGTAGGTTTCTGGAGAATGCATATTCCAGGTTACAGTCAGATTGTGAAACCTCTCTGTGAAGTGACTCAAAAGAAAAATGAGTTTACGTGGCGCACTGACCAACAACACACCTTTGAGCAAGTTAAACAAGAGATTGTGCATGCAGTAGCACTTGGACCAGTCCAAACAGGACAGGACATTAAAAATGTGCCGTAAACTGCAGCTGGAGACAATGGCCCTACCTGGAGCCTCTGGCAGAAATCACCAGGGGAGACTCGAGGTTGTCCCCTAGGCTTCTGGAGTCGCGGATAAAAAGGCTCCGAGGCCAACTATAGTCCAACTGAGAAAGAAATCTTGGCAGCATATGAGGGAGTTCTGTCTGCTTCAGAGGTAATTGGTACTGAGGCTGTAAGAGATGACTTGTGAACTCCCCAAAACAAAGACTGAAAGAAGCAGCCTGAGGTGTGATAAAGGGGAAGGGGCGTAGGCAGAGACCTTCCTGAACCTCTCTGAATGTCTCAAACACTCTAAAGAACCCTGCAATGAGGCTGTAGCTGTGGGGTGGACAAGGCAGAGTCTGGACAATCCAGGCCTTGCCAGCAGAACTGATAAGGCTGAGGGAGAAACTCATCTGAATAACACAGAAGGGAGGAAGCCTTTTTGAAAGCCAAATGGGTCTGCTCAATTTGTGTCTGTTTTGGGACCTCGTTCAATCAATGACTTTGCCTCATCTGTGAAACGCATATTAAGGTTGACTATAGCACGTGTGCCCCTACCCAAATCATGCTTCCTACCACCTGAGCAGGGGGAAACCCGAGACACAACTGTCACTGTAGTAATGGGGTGGATAGTACTGATAAGGTGAACATAAAAGGAGAAGACACGTGCCCCTAGTTGGCGGTGGAAGAATATCTTCAGGGGACACACAGAAGAGCACTCCTAGGAACCAGAGACCCCACACCCTCCATTGGCTGGACCAACACTGGAACCAGGACCAGTGATCAATCTCTTTCTCCCTCTCTCTCTTTTTTCTCTTTTCCCTTAAAGTTAAGCAAATAATGCAAGGCATACTGTACTGCTCGCCTAATTCATTGCATGTTTTATGTCGCATGCTGCCTACCATAATCTGTTGTATGTCTGTTAAGTAATGCAAGGTGTACTTTTCTGCTTGCCATAATTTGTCATGTACTGAACCAACTGTTGCAGACCTAGTTAAGCTAATAATGTTTGTGTACGGACCTTGAGAATTGTCTCACCTTAGTCCACACCGCTGGGGATTTATAAACCTAAGTCACAGTGTCCCCCCTTCACGTTCCCAGCGGGTCTGAGTGGGGTGGGGCAGAGGCACAGCTCCTTCTGGTGCCCCAATTACCAGTACTGAGCTGGATGTTCAAGGGTAAAGTTCCTTTTGCTCATTATGCCACTGATGTTACCTGGAGTAAGTGGGTTGCCGTAATCACTCAAGGAGCTCAAATAGGAAACCCAAATTGTCCAGGAATTGTAGACATGATCACAAACTGGCCCGCAGGCAAAGACCTTGGAATGCCACCAGAGGAAGTGGTAACACGTGCCAAGGAAGCCCCACCATGTAATGGACTCTCAGATAATGAGAAACAGTATGCTTTGTTTACTGACAGATCTTGCCATATTGTAGGAAAGCACCAAAGGTGGAAGGCTGCCATATGGAGTCCTACACGAGTCGCAGAAGCTGCTGAAGGACAAGGTGAATCAAGTCAATTTGCAGAGGTAAAAGCCATCCAGCTGGCCTTAGGCATTGCTGAATGAGAAAATGTCTCTATCCCTGTACTGACTAATGGATGGTGGCAAAAGCTCTTGTGGGGGTGGTTAAAGCAGTGGAAGCAGAGCAACCGGCAGTGCCAAGGTAAACCCATCTGGGCTGCTGAACTGTGGCAAGATATTGCTAACCAGCTAGGNAAAGGCAGCCAAATGGTATGCAAAATGCAAAACAACTGACATTGCTAATGCATTTTTCTCTATTCCTTTAGCCGCAGAGTGCAGGCTACAGTTTGCTTTCACCTGGAGGGGTGTCCAGTACACCTGGAATCGATTGCCCCAGGGGTGGAAACACAGCCCTACTGTTTGCCGTGGACTGATTCAGACTGCACTGGAAAAGGGTGGAGCTCCAGAACACCTGCAATACATCAATGACATCATTGTGTGGGGTAATACAGCAGAATAAGTTTTCAAGAAAGGTAAGAAAATAATCAAGATTCTTCTGAAAGCTGGTTTTGCTGTAAAAAGAAACAAGGTCAAGGGACCTGCACAAGAGACACAAGTTTTGGGAATTAAGAGGCAAGAATGGGTATCGCCAAATCCCAATGGATGTGATTAACAAAATCACATATATGTCTCCACCTACTAACAAAAAGGAAACACAAGGCATTTTAGAGTTTGTAGGTTTCTGGAGAATGCATATTCCAGGTTACAGTCAGATTGTGAAACCTCTCTGTGAAGTGACTCAAAAGAAAAATGAGTTTACGTGGCGCACTGACCAACAACACACCTTTGAGCAAGTTAAACAAGAGATTGTGCATGCAGTAGCACTTGGACCAGTCCAAACAGGACAGGACATTAAAAATGTGCCGTAAACTGCAGCTGGAGACAATGGCCCTACCTGGAGCCTCTGGCAGAAATCACCAGGGGAGACTCGAGGTTGTCCCCTAGGCTTCTGGAGTCGCGGATAAAAAGGCTCCGAGGCCAACTATAGTCCAACTGAGAAAGAAATCTTGGCAGCATATGAGGGAGTTCTGTCTGCTTCAGAGGTAATTGGTACTGAGGCTGTAAGAGATGACTTGTGAACTCCCCAAAACAAAGACTGAAAGAAGCAGCCTGAGGTGTGATAAAGGGGAAGGGGCGTAGGCAGAGACCTTCCTGAACCTCTCTGAATGTCTCAAACACTCTAAAGAACCCTGCAATGAGGCTGTAGCTGTGGGGTGGACAAGGCAGAGTCTGGACAATCCAGGCCTTGCCAGCAGAACTGATAAGGCTGAGGGAGAAACTCATCTGAATAACACAGAAGGGAGGAAGCCTTTTTGAAAGCCAAATGGGTCTGCTCAATTTGTGTCTGTTTTGGGACCTCGTTCAATCAATGACTTTGCCTCATCTGTGAAACGCATATTAAGGTTGACTATAGCACGTGTGCCCCTACCCAAATCATGCTTCCTACCACCTGAGCAGGGGGAAACCCGAGACACAACTGTCACTGTAGTAATGGGGTGGATAGTACTGATAAGGTGAACATAAAAGGAGAAGACACGTGCCCCTAGTTGGCGGTGGAAGAATATCTTCAGGGGACACACAGAAGAGCACTCCTAGGAACCAGAGACCCCACACCCTCCATTGGCTGGACCAACACTGGAACCAGGACCAGTGATCAATCTCTTTCTCCCTCTCTCTCTTTTTTCTCTTTTCCCTTAAAGTTAAGCAAATAATGCAAGGCATACTGTACTGCTCGCCTAATTCATTGCATGTTTTATGTCGCATGCTGCCTACCATAATCTGTTGTATGTCTGTTAAGTAATGCAAGGTGTACTTTTCTGCTTGCCATAATTTGTCATGTACTGAACCAACTGTTGCAGACCTAGTTAAGCTAATAATGTTTGTGTACGGACCTTGAGAATTGTCTCACCTTAGTCCACACCGCTGGGGATTTATAAACCTAAGTCACAGTGTCCCCCCTTCACGTTCCCAGCGGGTCTGAGTGGGGTGGGGCAGAGGCACAGCTCCTTCTGGTGCCCCAATTACCAGTACTGAGCTGGATGTTCAAGGGTAAAGTTCCTTTTGCTCATTATGCCACTGATGTTACCTGGAGTAAGTGGGTTGCCGTAATCACTCAAGGAGCTCAAACAGGAAACCCAAATTGTCCAGGAATTGTAGACATGATCACAAACTGGCCCGCAGGCAAAGACCTTGGAATGCCACCAGAGGAAGTGGTAACACGTGCCAAGGAAGCCCCACCATGTAATGGACTCTCAGATAATGAGAAACAGTATGCTTTGTTTACTGACAGATCTTGCCATATTGTAGGAAAGCACCAAAGGTGGAAGGCTGCCATATGGAGTCCTACACGAGTCGCAGAAGCTGCTGAAGGACAAGGTGAATCAAGTCAATTTGCAGAGGTAAAAGCCATCCAGCTGGCCTTAGGCATTGCTGAATGAGAAAATGTCTCTATCCCTGTACTGACTAATGGATGGTGGCAAAAGCTCTTGTGGGGGTGGTTAAAGCAGTGGAAGCAGAGCAACCGGCAGTGCCAAGGTAAACCCATCTGGGCTGCTGAACTGTGGCAAGATATTGCTAACCAGCTAGGGAAACTAGTCGTAAAGGTATGTCATGTAGATGCCCATGTACCCAAGAGTCGAGCCACTGAGCAACATAGGAACAACCAGCAAGTGGACAAGGCTACTAAAATTTTCCAGACAGACATGAACTGGGAACATAAAGGTGAACTATTTTTAGCTTGGTGAGCCCATGACGCTTCAGGTCATCAAGGAAGGGATGCAACATATAAATGGGCCCATGACAAAGGGGTGTATTTAACCACAGACACTATTGCGTAGGTTATCCACAACTGTGAAACGTGCCAAAATCAAGCAAGCTAAAAGATTAAAACCTTTGTGGTACGTTGAAATACAACTATGGGCAGGCTTGGCAAATTGATGACATCACACTCCCTCAAACCCGCCAGGATAAGGAGCATGCGCTTACAGTGGTGGGAGCCAGCACCAGATGGTTGGAAACCTGTGTTATACCCCGTGCCACTGCCTGGAACACCATCCTGGGCCTTGAAAAGCAAGTCTTGTGGAGACCTGGTACTCCAGAAAGAATCGAGTCAGATACTGTGACTCATTTTAAAAACAACCTTGTAAGTAATTGGGCTAAAGAACATGGCATTGAGTGGATATATCATGTCCCCTATCATGCACCAGCTTCTGGGAAAACTGAGCAATACAATGGACTGTCAAAAAACACCCTGAAAGCAACAGGGGGTGGAACTTTTAAAAACTGGGATAAGCATTTAGCACAAGCTACCTGGTTAGTTAGTACTAGGGGATCCATCAATCAAGCTAGTCCTGCTCAGTCAGATCTTTTGCACACCATAGAAGGGGATAAAGTCCCTGTGTGCATGAAACGAATTTGTTAGGGAAAACTGGATTTTTCCTGATTCAGGCAAAGACAAACCCATTCATGGGACTGTTTTTGCTCAAGGACCTGGATGTACTTGGTGGGTGATGGTGAAAAATGGAGAAGTTCAATGTGTACCCCAAGGAAATTTAACTCTTGGTGAGAATACTCGATTTTGAGCTGTTTAATGTTAAATTCACATAATACTAATAGTGTTCCTTAAGTGTTTTTAAGGATAACATAGTGGTGATGAAACCTGAGCTAGCTTCATCAAGTGGTGTCCAGCAAAACTCTTTGAGATGGACAGACTACTCTTGGGCAAGAACCACAACGAATTCTATACCATCTTTCCTGCCCTGAGATGAGATCCTGCAATCATGAACTAAGTGAACTTAACAAAACTTTTGTATATAAAGATAAATCATAGATAAGTGACCTGCATGTATCCACATATATATATGTGTGTTTGTGTGTGTGTATAGATTTGGTAGATAAAAAGTAATAGTAATCTAAGCAAGAGGCAAATGGTATGAAATAAAGGGTGTAATGTCCTGGTTTGAGGTAAAACAGGACCAATTTTGTTCAGTAATTCTGCTTTCTAACTAGGCCTCTTCTAACTGCTGAAATTAACAGCATGTTGTGCAGAAAACCGCTCTTTCTCAGAGTGGTAAGACGAGTGCTTAGAGCTGATGCTGAGGCACAGTGTGCAGAGAGGCCCTTGCTTATACTTATTGCTGTAACAACCAAGTTCAGCCAACTTCACTATTTGACCCATTGAGCAGAAAAGCACAGAGGGGCCCCACCTGCGGGGAGGAGCGGACAGGACAGGTGACTCAAAACTGACCAAACAGGGTATCCCATCCCATCTGCCTCATGCTCAGTGTAAAAGCTGAGGGATCAAAGGGTCAGGCTTCTTTCTTCAATGGCTCATGTCTGAGGAGGACTCTGTTTGTTTGTCTGCCTTTGATCCTGATCTGTGGACTGCTGAATCCAGATCCGCAATCCAGTTCCCGTCTGTCACTGAGTCCACTCTAGGACTTCGCCAGTGACTGCTGGTGACATGATTGTCATCCTGGGAACTTCATATGTTTTTGCATGTATTTCGTTATTTTTTTATTATTATTTTATTCTTTATAGTTCATTAAAGTAGTTTAGTTCTTACTAAACTCGTCTCTCTTTTTCTCTTTCCTGCTCTGCAGGAGAGAGGGAACACCTGCTGCTCGGCTTTCTTGGGCCAATCTGGCCCAAATCACACTTGTATTTTTTTAATCTCAGTATTAGAATAACACTATGGTTACCTTCTTTCCATCAGTTTTACAGCATGTGTAGTGTGTTTTGTTCGGTACCAAATAACTACTTCTGCTGGGTTTTTTAGGATGTGTAACACATACGTAGAAGAATATGCGCTACTGCCTTGGTTTCTTTATTAAACATAATTAAATTTAATTGTGGTTTACGTTTCTTACCAGTAACTGTTGACTATCCCTTATCTGATAATAAAAAACCTGTAATGGAAGCAACTTCCCAAACTGAGTAGTGTTCTTCAAAGTTGGCAGTCCTGTACTCCTGCCTTTGTAATTGCCACTGGTCAAATTCACTGCTTAGAAAACACAAAAAGGAGAAAAAGGGCATTCTTTACAGTGTTTCAGCCAAAAGTTTTGTGACCTGTTTTGAAATGCAGAAAGGGTGCAGTGGAAGGATGGCGTTATGCTGGAAAACAGAAGGTTAAAGTGTAATTTCAGAACAACAGAATTTCTAAAGTATCTGAAATGTTTTAGAAAATATATTAAAAAATGAAAAAAATAATCAAACCACTAGAGAGTTAGCAGCTCACATCCAGGCAGAAGGGGTTGCAGAAGACAGCAGCAATGCAATAGGCAGTGGCAGACCCTATGTGGAGTGAGGGAGAGGTTAGGATGTCACACAAACCTTTCTTGCAGCTGATGCTGTCAGCCTCTCCTTCAGAGCAGTAGGTTCCCTCTACCATCAAGACTTTGAAGTTCTTTTGTCTCCAGATCTGTCAGAGTTCTGCAGTATGACCTAATAAAAGGATAACACAGTATGCAAGTTACACACTATAAAAAATGACATTTCTAAACTTCTCTTGCCCTGTTTGTTTGACATAACTTCAAACTTAAAAATCTAGCTTTCAGGTCTGTGAACACACATCTGTCCCTTACAGTTCAGGTGGAGAGCTCACCTATGATCTATTCACCTTCAGAAGTTTAATGTGCTATGCATTTTGTATTTCCTAACACACTATCTTGACTCTTTCCTACTTCTTCACTCCTCGTAGTCCTATGCTTTAAAATTCAAAACATGCAAGAACTTTTCCAATGTGTCAAATTTCTCATTATCTTGTAAATAAAGACATATGGTCGCAGAAAAGAGTTTTACCTGTCACAGTTTTTAAGCTGTCAAATATGATACAGTCAAGGCAGCACACTTTGTATGTTCATGCAAGAACATTTGATATCTGAAACCTTAAATAAATTATTTTTAAAACAGAAATAATGAAAAAATACCCCTTTGGTCTAAGTAAACACATCCAACATGTGAAATCTTTTAAAAGTTTTCATTCTTTTTTGCCACTTTTTATTTTATTCTCCTGTGTGTCTGCTTGAAGCATTCTGTGAAGACATGAAAAATAATTGGGTAAACCTGACTTTGTTATCAATCTTATGCTCATGATCATGTCTTCTGCAACTCATTAAAATGTTACCAGTTCTCAGAAAGACATGAGGCTTTACTTTTTACTTTGTAATTTAAACACAACATGACTTAAATTGAAGCAGAATTCCTTAGTCACACTCACATATGGATTTTTCACCGGACTCAGAGGGCCACAGGCACTAATCTCCCTCTCATCCCCACACCTCGCCACTCTTGAGTTTTCCTCCTGTTGCCTTATAAACAATGTCAAATTGGGGACAAAGGAATCCACTCTCAGGCAACTGCTGATACAAGACTATTTTGGCAGCCTTATTTATTAAAATACTGCTAACAAACTTCTATATGATGGTCATATTGATGCTGACAGTAAAATGCTGCTCAGATAAATACTTTTGAGATTCATAAATATAATTTAAGAATGGAAGAGACCCAACTGTAATCACTAAATTTGATTTCCTTTATGGCATAAAACAATAATTCCCATACCAACCCCATAATTTGTTGAAATTGAAAGTTCCTTCCTCCTAGGATTTAACAGGCTGTGTTTTTCATAAGGTAGTGGGTGGCCATGCAAGCAAATACATTCAGAAAGTAGAATGATGCTAAAGAAAGGGGAAGCGACATTGTAAACAGCTGACAACATTAAGTAATGTTGATGGTATTGAATCTGTGAGAAAAAGCATTCAGACTTGCCACTAAATGAAGAGCTTTCCTAATCTTGTCTTACAAATTCCATTCAAATCATTTATACAGTGGCAATTACTTACTGTATCTAAGGGGAAAAAAAAAGAAAGAAAATGAGCAGAAAATTGGCTTAGACCTATTCAACATGTCGTGGTTTGGCCTCAGCCGGCACAAAGAACCACGCGGCCGCTCACCCAAACCTCGCAGCGGCGAGGGAAAATTGGAATAAAAAGGCAAAAACTCCTGGGTTGAGATAAAAAGCAATTTAACAGAACAACAAAGAAAAATCGACAAAACAATAACAACAGTAGTACTGGCAGAGGAATGTATCAATCGGGGTACCGTACCGACACGCACCGACCGGACCCGGACCGTCCCCGCCTGCTCCCAAACCGGGAACTCCCCTCCCCGGCTAGCTCCCTCTAAATACTGGGAATGGCGTCACGTGGTGTGGAATACCTGTGCTGGGCCAGATATTAACCCTGTCCCTGCCGGAACCAGGATAAACATAACAAAGTTCATTTTAAACTCAGCTCTTTTAAGCTGAGCGGAAGCTTGCTTTCAATGCTCTCATTAGGCAGAGGGCTGCTGAAGGAGAAAGACAACCATCAGTTACTGAAGATGTCAGAATCAGACCCACACCTGATATTGTTATTCTTTCTCAAACGTATCTAAAACAAATTTAAAAAAGCACTGTAGTATACATCAGAGTTAGAGCAGAGCAAACAAGTATGATCAGTTTATTCAAATGGGTAGATGTTGGCTGTTAGGATATATATATATATTCTAAAAGTGCATACTATAACATTAAGAACGCACCATATAGCACTAAGTATCTACAGATGCTTGTATACTGACAGGCCTTTGGGAGACCACAGCACATTATCCTGTGCTTACGGTATTGGCAACCTGATCAGGAAATCTTTCTGTCCTCACTTCTACCAGCACCTGTGCAGGAAGGAGCACAGTGATGTCCTGAACAATCTGCCTGTGAGACAGAAATGAGTGTGAGGTCCTGTATGACGCTGTAGACCTATTGATGGAGGTAAGAGAGAAGGACATGGAGACACAATGTAGTATGAGCTGCTGAAAGGGCAGCTTTCAATCCAGCAATGCTGTTGTGTCTCTGCATATGCTAATGCCCACCTGATTGCAGAAAATGGGCAGAGATGTTTAGATGCAGGCACACCCTTGGATGTTGGAAATAAGTCTATCCAGATCTTTTTCTTGAAGAACGTTTTCAATACATGGTGAAATCATGATCTGTATGGATAACAAAACTCACTACTGAAGTGTCCTTTCCCTATTATGCTTCGGATGGATGGGCTGTCCAGAATGATGGATTTTCTTCAGTGCTGTGATAGTCTGCAGAGAAGTATCAGCAGTATTTACTGATGTGCAGTAAGATGCTAGTTTAGTTTTGGGTTAACCAAAGAGGGTTAGTTATAAAAATAGTTTAATTCACATCCTTTTAATTTGCTAGACTTGATACTAAATATGTACTTTGGTAAACAGGTAATACTGAGTTCCTTTGCCTTTAACACACATCTTAAATTAGCTCTAATAAGTGTGCAAATGTTGGAATGTGAAAGCAGATTCATAGGCAGCTTACAGAAAATAAGAGACACTAAATATTGAAACAGAGTAAGTGAATTAAAGTATCACCAGGGATAGATTCTACAGGACATGGTTAAGTCTAAGCTTAAAAAAATATCTTCCGCATAGTGGACCTGGGGGTGTTGGTAAACGGCCAACAGAATGTGAGCCAGCAGTGTGCCCAGGTGACCAAGAAGGCCAACAGCATCCTGGCTTGTGTCAGAAATAATGTGGCCAGCAGGACTAGGGAAGTGATCGTCCTCCTGTTCTCAGCACTGGTGAGGCCCCACCTCAAATACTGTGTTCAGTTTTGTGTCCCTCACTACAAGAGAGACATTGGGATTCTGGAGCGTGTCCAAGGAAGGGCAACAAAGCTGGTGAGGGGTCTGGAGCACAAGTCTTATGTGGAGCAGCTGAGGGAATTGGGGTTGTTTAGCCTGGAGAAAAGGTGGCTCAGGGGAGACCTTATCGCTCTCTCCAACTACCTGAAAGGAGGTTGTAGCCAGGTGGGGGTCAGTCTCTTCTCCCAAGTAACAAGTGCTAGGACAAGAGGAAACAGCCTCAAGGTGTGCCAAGGGAGAATTAGCTTGGATATTAGGAAAAATATCTTCACCGAAAGGGTTATCAAGCTTGGAACAGGCTGCCCAGGGCAGTGGTTGAGTCGCCATCCCTGGAGGTATTTAAAAGATGTGTAGATGAGGTGCTGAGGGACAGGGTTTAGTGGTGGACTTCATAGTGTTAGGTTTATGGTTGGACTTAATGATCTTAAAGGTCTCTTCCAACCTATGATTCTATGGGTCTGTATCCACTTTTGAATAACCTTGTTAGGGGAAGCTTGGAAGGAAAGGCAGCAAAATAATGCTGATTACAGTTTTGAAAACATTTTAGGTATTTTAATACTTGCAGTATGTCTTGAACTCTTAAAACTGAATCTTTTCTTCATTCTTAAAACTGAATACTTTGCTCTGTACAGGTCCAATCTAGGCAGCAAGTCTTGTTGAGTCAAGTGAAGTTTACACGTCAATGTCAAGAATGGTAAAATCTTCTTCTGATGCATTTAGTTATTTAGCATACTGTTGGTAAACAACTTAATGGTGTTCAACCTGGCTATATAAGATAAATGGCAAAGTTGTTTCTGTCTGTTCCATTTCTGACTACACTTGAGCATATATAGTAGTTTGAGTATTGTCTGTTTGCCTTTTCGTGTGAATGACTGACAAATATAAAATCCCACCCAGTTTTTCTATTTCTGATAAACATTTTTTGATCAAGCCAATGGCCAAACCAGTGGTGAACTCACTGACATTCCCACACACAGACATTAATTCACCTAGTAACTGCTTATTCATTACTCGTATAAAATTAACATTTACTGGTTTAAAATTTGTATGACCAGTTTAAAACTTGTATGATCAGTTTAAAACTTGCATGAGAGGGAATCAAGTTCATAGAATGAAATCCTGGTACCACTGAGGGGCAAAGGAATTTGTTGTCAGTTTGATTTAGGGACTAGCAAAGACACAGGTAACTGCAAGGCTAATTTCAAATGTTTGTTGACATGGATAACAAAGCATCTGCTGTTTTCACAGTAGTGATTCTACCCCATTGTACTGAGAACTTTTCTTAAGGTAAGTCAGCTTCCAGATATTACTTTGTCAATTTATTATGAAGTTTCATTTTTATCCTCGGGCTACCTCATCATATATCCAGCAGACAATCCTGTAAAATGGGCAAGAACACAGAAATCCAGACAATAATTAATAGGGAGATTTAAGGAGGTTGCCTATCAGAAATAGAGCAAGGGAAAACATTTGTTTGAAAACCATGGCTTTTCTAGAAAAACCTTTTTAAAAATGAAGAAAAAAAAAATCATTATTTACTCTTATCTCTGAGACCAGACAGGGCATGGAAAGTATGAGTTTTCCTGAAACAGATGTGTTTATTTATTTAATACCTATATATATGCAAAAGTGCAAACTACACAGAATAAACCAACATGCTTTAAAAAAAAAAAAAAAGGAAGAAAGAAAAATAAAATTTACTCTTTTAATAGTGGCATTTCATGACTTTTACTGATTCAACTGCATGTCACTTTTGTCTGTTTCTTCAACAGACTAAAAAAGGTTAAAACATGATATACCACTGATCTGTATGAATAGAGCCTAATGACTTAAATTAGATAGTGTGTGTGAGTGTACAATTTATGTGAAAACTATACCAGATGGTTGGGGGTGAATAGCATAGTTTGATATAAAAATAAATCGATTTATCTCACCGTAAAGAATTACATACAAACTATATGAATGTGAAGACATAGTAATTTTCACACAAAAGAAATGCAACAACCCTCTGTTTTTTAATGTATTATTTATTTACAAGGTTTATATAAAACCAGGAAATTTGGAAATATACAATGAAATTGAAATACTAACCAATGAAATTAATTTCACTCAGAAATAGGTATGGAGGACAGCTATTGCACAATGTTTTCTGGTTTTTTTATTCTGTTAATTGATGATGCCCATGGGGTTTCCTTAATTATTTTTTAACTATAGGAGTAGAAGGCAATATTTTCTGTAATGTTTATTGCTGCATAATTTTCAGAAAAGGTTTTAAAGCTGGTATAATTTTTTTTACATTTATTCCACTTAAAGACTTTATGGTGCCAATATGGAAAGTACTCACAGTAGACCTTGGTCCCTTGGTGGCAGGGCAATATGTGGCACTGCGGTTTTGCCTGTGTCTTTGAGTACACTACCCGTTGTAATGAGACCAGATTCTTTACTCTCACAAGGATTGTTATTCCTATGCTGATTTTGGATTTACCTTATCCCAAATATGCATCATGTATATGCAATTAATCTAGTTGGAATTCCGAGTATTTGGCTATTTGTGAATAATGATAAGGGTGAACAGAGTGACTCAAAAGCGCTCATAAACCAAAGCAGTTTAATATCAGTAGCAGAACACGAAAGGCAAAATAATGTGCTTATACATCCTTCTTGTCTAACAGCCCAGCACATTCAAGTTGAACTTTTCCCACCCTCTGAATTCCCAAACAAATCTCCATACACTGAAAAGGAACAACTCTGCAGATATGTATTTTTTTCCATAACGTTGTCTCTGTGGGTTGGAATTGATATGGTGAGCATCTATGCTGTCTTATAAACTTACAATAGCAAAAATATCAGAATGGTCACAAACTCCATACTTTGAATTCCTGCTGCCTACCAACAGTTTCATTTCAGTTAATGGTGGCAATTGTAGGATAGAACCCTTGTAATGCAAGCATTATTAAACATACACCAGGAACCGCAAATAATTTTTTTCCAATGGCTTCAGAATCACAGAATGTTAAGGGTTGGAAGAGACCTCTAGAGATCATCTGGTCCAACCCCCCTGCCAGAGCAAGTCCACCTAGAGCAGGTTGCACAGGATGGCGCCCAGGTGGGTTTTGAATGTCTCCAGTGTCGGAGACTCCACCACCTCTCTGGGCAGCCTGTTCCAGTGCTCTGCAACCCTCAAAGTAAAGAAGATCCTCCTCATGTTGAGTTGGAACCTCCTATATTCAATTTTATACCCATTGCCCCTTGTCCTATCACTGGGTACCACTGAAAAAAACTGGCCCCTCCTCCTGGCACCCTCCCTTTAGGTATTTGTAAACATTGATGAGATCCCTCTCAGTCTTCTCTCAACTAAAAAGACCCAACTCCCTCAACCTTTCCTCATAAGAAAGATGCTCCAGCCCCCTACATTTAAAACAAAACAAACAAAAAACCCCAAACAAACAGCTTTTGGGTGCAGCAAGAACTTTCCATGATATTTATTAAATAATAACAAAGAAACCTAGCTAAAGACAAAACATCCTTCAGGTCATCCTTGTGAAAGACACACTTCCTTTCTCATCCTCTTCTGAATCAAGGATATAAAATATTTTATCATTAAACTTCTCTTACTGAGACATTTATCAAAATTGCTTGGCACATATATGGGATTAAGTAAGTATCATAATGGTATTCTGGTAGTTCTCATGCATGTAGTCTCCACAAAGTTCAAGCAAAGCTCAAACAAATTGTTTTGTTTAAAGTTTCCTGAATTATTAGCTTAGGGATTTTTTAAAAAAAATTATTCACATGAAAATAATCAACTACTTAAATGAAATTTCCAATTAATTTCAAGTAATTTAGTGCTGTAGGTATGTTCCCACCAGTCAGTGAATTATATTCTGAATAAATGTATCTACTCACAGTTAGCTTTGGCTATTTAGACTTTAAATATTAGCATCACAATCTTATAACTGGAGAAATAGAGAAAAACTTCAATGTCTCAAGTTCTCTTTTCCCCACAGGGAAACAGAACATTGATCTCATCAATCTATGTACAGATGTTTATTATCTACATCCTGCCTTATGAATATTGAAAGTAAGTTGAACTTCTCTGATAAACAACATAGCCAAAATCCTGTCCTACATATGATTTCAAGAGATAGAATACACGCACATATTTTCTTTTCATTGTTTTTAATATGCCATGTATGCAAAGTATAGTCCCCTTAAAGACTTATCACATCAGAGTTTTCTATGATTTCCCTAATTTCAGATGCCATTCTTTATAAATTTCTCCAAATACTTTGTCAATGGTCAAGGTTGGGAATTTTCACTAGTTAATTTATTTCAATATCAATTGCCATATCTTGGTTGAACAGACATATTTCATAATTAAAAGCGTTCTTCATGCAACCACTCAGGATAATAAAAAGGTACTCTTCATAGACTATAAACCTCTCTCATAGAAAAGCAAATCTTTATAAAGCAACAGGAAAGCTGAAACTTTGCAAATTCTCTGGACAAAGATGAATTTGCATGGAGATTCAACTGCAGCTGTCCACTGGTTTTCAGAGGAAAAATAAAACTGTTTAATTTAATCCATCTGCTCCCTAGAATGACTCCTCTTTCACTGGCACTGATGTAGTCCCACAGCCCTGCATATTTTCAGTTTCTCGTTTAAAGATATCTCTTTTTCACAACAAGTATTTCTAAGTTCTTCTTTTCAAAGACACAGATATAATGTTTTCTTTTTTTTTTTTTTACTTATTGTAAATTATTTTGTGAGAAGTCTTAGGTAAATTAAGCAATGTGTCCAAAGTATATAACCAAATTTTTAATGTAAATTTTATATTCTGAATTGCATATTTTTAAAAGTGAAGTAACTGTACTTACTTTATACAACATAATATTTATTTAGCATTAAGGAATCTGAAGCTTGATCTTTTGTGGCAATGCAGAAATTAACCAATAAAGCATATTCATGCATTCAACTTAAAACATTTTCTTCTGCTTCATGTTTAAACCATAACATATTTTGTATAAAGGACTTTGCACACAGAATGCCTCAGGAATCTGGCTAGTGTGCAGAGGCAAGAATTCAAGCTTTCTTCCACTTTTGGACCAAAAAGATATTTCTAGTTCATCCAGAGGTAAAGGTATGCTTATACATTTGATGCTAGGATAAAAATGTGTCTGAATACCAAGCTCTCCTTGTACTACTTCTCACATAAATGTATATAACTGAACCTTAAACTCAGTGAATTTAATGTACTATGTCTTTCTAAGTTTGTCCAGAAGTGACTTGAAGCAATTTTGGAAAAATTGTGGTAGGCTATGAATACTATCTTAGAACAAAAAATAACAAACCATTAAAAGGTTTCCTTATTAATACTTTTAAATAATTACTTTAAAAAACTTATGCTTAATTTTACTTGTAAGTAAGAGAACTAGTGAGTCATCCTACTGAAGCCTACCCTCAGATTTATACAGGAAAAATGTGCTTACATACTTAAAGAATCAATTAAAAGCAAAGCAATGATGAGCTTCCCTTCATTTTTAAGGCCTTCATTTATAAAGGGCTTTATTTAATTCAACAGACTTCATGATAAAAATCTAATACAGAATCTTTTGTCATTGATTCTGACTGATGTTAAAATTTTTCTATAAAGATTTTCCTTCCTTCCACTCCCCTTCCTTCAGCATCACATGTGCTTCCAAGTTTTCAGTGCTAACACTTAAATGTTTAATTTTGTCATGATTAAGGACATAAGAGCTGTGGCAAAAGCAAAGCAAGATCTGTATGGAAGATTATAACCACTGCAACAAATATATGGGAGTAGTAAAAATTGGTAACATTCACAATGCATTAAAAATACACATGTAAATTATTTCACTCCCTATTACAGGGCATACTCTGAAGTCCAAAAAACACATGTGAAATATTTACCTAGGTGGAAATACAATGTAATAATATGAAAAGAATATCAGCTTCCCACAGCTGGCCATCCTCCCAGAGGATGCATACACTTAGCAGTATTTGCACTTAAATCACAAAATGCTGAAACTGACACAAGAATGTAAGAGAGAGGTATTTCAATCAATTGTACACCTTTTCCATCAGTAACCTATTTAGTTCTTAGGCAAAACAAATGAGTAAGTCTCTCAATTTCATTAAAACAAACAACAAACAAACAAACAAACAAACAAGAACCACAAGAAACCACAGATGAGGAAGATTTCAGTGCCCAGGGGTTTCAATATAAGGGTGAAAATGCTTTTCAATGACAAATTTTGGCTTCCTGTTTTCAGCTATGTTTGCACTTGCAGCCCCTTCAATGCTTTTATTGATCTTGCTCAGATGTAAGAAAATTAGAAAAAGGGAAAGAGCAAGGAAAGATAGTAAATGGAAAATTATGCTGAATACCTTTTGGAATGTTAAAGGCAACATACAGCTGAGGGGCAATAGAAGCTACCATGCAGCTTTAATCACAGTGATAATCTCTTACTATATAAAAAGATTTCATTTTAAAAACATGTCAAAGCATCGGTGAGGCGGCAAACAAAAGTACTCAAAAATAAGAAAACGTCAAGGTTAAGTCTTGTCACTATAACTGCAGTTTGATACCTTTTTGTGTGCTTTTTCACTGAAACATGGAAGATTTACAAGTTTTTTAAACACTTACTTGTCTGATCTAGCAGCAATTATATTCATGCAATGTAAATTTATTTTATTATGATTTTAAATTACATGAGGTCTTTACATTGACAATTTTCTTAAATACACAGTTTTAACTCTGTCACCTTGTGCACAAGAATTAATCCTCAGCCACATTACATCTGAACATAGAGATTTTGTAACATATTATATAATATACCTTCCCCTTACACTAAGCGCAATATCTTTTTTTGTTCAGGAAAGTGCTTCAAAACTTTATCTTTGTATAACTTCAGTATGTTAGGGTTTTTTAAAATTCTCTGAAAAGATTTTTAGTTCTGATAAACAAAATAAGAATGTGCATAGAATATTTTTTATCTACTCAAGGCATAAAACATTGTTTAGAAGAATAAATAAAACATTTTCAGAGAAAGTACTCAGACTTTTTAAGGCTGATTTCCTTGTGACTTGTTACAAAACCCACCACAGTATTTTTTGTATTTTCCTGTCTGCCTGGGTTGATGTTGACTTAGATTTTCAGCAAAGAAATAATTCTTGATTCTTTGATTTAGCTGGCAAAGCTCCTTAGGGAAATAGTTGTTGTGGAGAAATCATTTTATAACATTCGATCATATTTTCTATGTATTCCATGCATTTTCCATGTATTTTGTGTAAGGAATAAAATTACCAGGAAAAGTTCGCAAACACAAGTCATCTGCAGTATATTGATCTGTGTGTCACTGAGGATATACATCCCTATATTTGCAAGCCTGAAATTTAAAATCTAAGCCAATGCCCTCCCATGAAGTGGTGAAGTAAATTTTGTAGAGTACCATGTTACTACAGTGCAATAGGTCCTTTATATAAAGGTTCCTTTCCTTGTTTGTTGCTATAAAGGCTCTTAAGCAGCATCAAATATTCAGGATAGATTTGCTAAGCATTGCCCTTTTACCTAGCATCTCCACAAATGTTGTCATGTGAATAACTCAACTCTGATGTATTTTCTTTAGTCTGCCTATAAAAGGTAATATGTTAGCAGGTCTCAGTACACAAAACAGTATTACTCATATGTATCAATAGCTAATATTGATAACAGAGCTTCAGTCTTTACCCTTATTAGACTAAAATTGCACATCCTGGCTGCTGTTCTGTGATACCCTTTATATCTCTTTCATCTTGTGTTTTTTTCATGTGCATGTGCTGTCTTGTTTGTAGCTCTTGCTACGTTTCTCTTTCATTCTTTTGATTACTTAAGTGTCAGGTACCACTGTGGTGTTAAAGTATCCATCTGTGTAGATTTTAACTCATGAAAGGCAAGTTCTGTTTTTCATTAATTTGACAATAGTTCTAAAAAACAAAATCTATGATTTAGCAGGTAAAATTGTTGCTCTCCAGCTTACTGCATTTTTTCCTTGAATTTATTGACTGAATCTTCTTAAAACTTCAACATGTTTAGTAACTAACTGTGTGTTTAATAACTAACCTTAAGTAACCTGTATTGGCAAATGAAGGAAATCATGGTTACTTGTCTAAAAAGGTTAAAAAATGTCTTCAGAACTAGGTCCTAAATACAATCTATATTTATTCGAAAGTCTGTTGGGTTTTTTTCCAAATATTTTTCTATTTTTATTAGATTTTCCAAAGGTTATTCTGTTTTTACCATTTTTTTGAGGACTGACTTCACAAACTTGGAAATATATTGCTTAAAGAAACAAGATTAACCTGCTCTTAATTATGACTAGGTATAAACATGTGATTTAGATTATGATTACTAAGGAAAATATACAAGATTTTTTATTTGGTTACTTGAGTGTTAGAAATCTAGAACTTATTTATGATGTACTTCAGTGAGAAACATTCTCAGAATGAATTTATTGGGTTCCACGTAACAATAAGGGAAAAAATGTACATTGCAATCATTCAAAAAAAAAAGCCACCACCAAGCAAACACACAAAGAAGCACTTCAATTTGGTGAATAACTTTTTTCAGTGCTGCAGGAGATGCCTACATACCACTGCCGCTTACTGCAGTCCTTCACTTGTGTGCTCATGCACCATTTGGATGACATAACCTATACGTCCTTAGGCATTCCTCAGTTTTATGACAGATGGCCTGCTATTACTGCTAGCTTTAGGGCAGAAACAGGGTCATTATCAACCTTTGGTAAATCTCCTCCCACAGGTGGTGGGAGCTTGCAGCTTGTGAGTTTTCATTGCTAACTAAGCATGCACCACAGTTATGGAAACCAAGTGTAATGTAATGAGAAGTTAACTGGAAACAAGACCCTGAAGAAATGAGGTCAACATAAGTTGGTTACCAAAATATTATCTTCAGACCAAGAAAGCTACCGGTGAAGGAAGACACCGCGCAAGTACTTTCTATGTCATATTGAAGAACAAGGTTAAATCCAGATCTTGCAAGTGTGTTGGTTTTTTTCACTTGTAATATATGAAATAAAAGTTTAAAAGCAAACTGCACAAATGTTCTGCTGTAACTAAACTTATGCTGTCTCCTAGTCACCGTTTAATGAATTCTTTCATTTTGTCATCTTTTGAATTTTGTGTGATAGCAAACTGAGTTTTTAAGAGAATAATGCAAGAAATAATACTGAAAAAAAATCCTATTGTATTTTCCCAATTAATTAATTAAGGCCTGTATTTTAATTGTTGTCTAAATATTTCTCCAAGAAAACAGGTAGTCAAGCAGGAGTACTTAGTAAATTAAGACCAATGCTATACTGAGAAAGAATATAGAACATAATATATTTAATAAAGTGATATACTTCAACATGTGTACTATTGTAACTAAAAAATATCAGTGGAACAAAAGAATAATTACAGAGAAAGCTATTATGAAAGAGTAAACCGACATAAAAATGCCTAACAAAGAGAAGGCTCTTCCAAATCATCTGTCTGATGGGATGGTAAAGCTTAAGTCTGGACGTCAAATGAAGGGATAGGGATGAAAAACGGATGTTCTTTGGCGAGATGAAATTAAAGTTATTGCTTGAGAAAGAGGAAAGTGGCAATGCCGTGGAACACTTCAGCACTGTGTGTATTTTGGTCGAAGCAGACCTAGAGCATGACATCAACTTTTGAGACCTGTTCCAAGAGCATATGTAACTTTGTGTGTACAAAGGGTGTGAGCCATTTGTCATTGCACTATGCTTCAGCAGGCTCAGCCATACAGCCTAGACATTCCTGGAATATTCCTTGAATGCTTGAGCAAGGACATTATCACATTAAAGCTGTCTCACCCATGGTTTTTTGGTGACATTGAATTAACTTTGGCAATAACATCAGCAAGCATTAGCATTATGATTCATATTCCACAGAATTAAAAGAGTGATCAGTTTTTCACCATACTTTATTTGCAGATGTATTAATGTCAAATTATCTTCTAGTTATCCTGACCAGACTTTGCTTCAGACATAACCCTGTAAATTGGAGAAACCCATTTTTTCTTTTCCATCAAACTTGTAAACAACAAGGAAACCAAAGACAAACTGCTTATTGGATCAATGTTAATGTTGGTGAAATTTTTGACATGCTCTCTGAGTTAATAACTGCATTTTTTCTTTTCTGTGAAATATCTTTCTTTTGTTTGACAACAACTGTGCTATGGGTTTCAACCTGAAACACTGCATGATAAAGGGAATTCAGTTTCTGTCTTTCAAGGCTCTTTTTGCTTAAAATAGGCACATACAGGGTGTATTGGTTGACAGCTGGCTGCATATGAGCCAGCAGTGTGCCCAGGTGACCAAGAAGGCCAACAGCATCCTGGCTTGTGTCAGAAATAGTGTGGCCAGCAGGAGCAGGGAAGTGATTGTCCTCCTGTACTCGGCACTGGTGAGGCCCCACCTCAAATACTGTGTTCAGTTTTGTGTCCCTCACTACAAGAGAGACATTGGGATTCTGGAGGTCACAATTATAAAATGAATCTAGGAATTTTGTTTCATTAGTCAACTCTGAATTTTGAAGTAGTTACTTGAAATGTGAAAGGGAGGTTCAAGTTGGCAAAGTGCCCATGGTCTCTGAATGTCAGGAGTCACTGTACTTTAAGTGAGAAAATGGTCTTGGAGTTATAAAGAACAAAAGCCTTATGAGGGTTACGTTTTGATTGACGAGTAATGCTACAGCTGTTATTATAGCAGAGACCTAGAAAACTGTAATAATTAGCCTGTCAGCTCAATTGTTACTCTTCATTAAAAATTAATATGAGGGAGCAATTAATCTCACATCTTTAGCATCTTTAGGCCATTCTGTTACCGCAGTTGTGTGCAGTTCAATATGTCCATTAATCTTCAGAAAAGTATTATTTTCTAATTTAAGTCTTCACTTTCCTTATTTTGCTGATGTACTAAAAGAACAACATTTAAGTTTGTATGGATTCCAGACAAAATAAAATTGTTGAAATGAAACTAAGGTTGAAAATACTATCCCAGAGTGTAAAATTTAACACAGAGGTCATGGTTATCTCTCAAATCAGGCCTTACATAACTTACATTACTGAAAGGACTAAATATGCCAGAGGGTTATTGGTAACGTAGAAGGAGCTTAGGGTTACATAAGTGAAAACATAACTGGACTACTATATATCTTCCTCTGCCTTCCTTATGTTTAACTTTGTAGTTGAACCAAGTGGCAGTGGAGGAAATTTTGCAAACCACAAAACTTAAGCATGAAGTCCCAGATATGTTGAGACAAAAATGAACACAGTTCAGACATCAAACTTATGTGTGTCCCGTAATGTATACAGAGTATTGCTGATAAAATGGATTAATCTCATCATGCACTAGATTAAATTGATAATTTATAAGCAATTATTTTTTTCATATCTTCCTGAATCAGAGAACGATGGTTTTGTTTTCTGATTCCCAGAGACAGGCTGTCCCTTAGAGCTTATTTAAGGAAATTACTCTGCTAGATGAACTGCATACCACTACCAAATCGTAACTGTTTCAAGAAATTGTGTTCTATTTTAAGTAATCTATTCTAAATACCTGCACGAATAAGGACCAAGTCTTCAACTGATTTTTAACTCTCAGAGACTCAGCAAGAGTCTACCAACTAGTTCAGAAAGACAGACCGTCTTCTCATCTCATTGTCATTGTATGTCACTGAAATAATGAATAAATATATTGCATGCTATTTGTATGCAGTACAGACTGACCAAGGCATGTTTCAGAAGTATGTCTCTGGGAAATTACACCAAAAAGAAACCTCAAACCAGAGGCCTCACCAAGTTTTGATCAAAAAAATATTTTGAACAAGTTAAAAAGAAATTATTCTCAACTGTTTTTTAAAATCCCTTAATCTTTAAGATTCATTCAATTCAAGAGTTCGTTCTGACTTTAGCTCTCCAGAAAGCTAAGAAATCAGTTCACCTTTTCTGTCAGCTAAAGAAATATCTATAAAAAACTAACTCAAATTGTTTCCTGTGTTCAACAGATTCTACCTTCCATGTGGGTAATGTCTGAATTATCTGGAGATCTACTGAAGAACAGAAAAGGTTCTGCTATGACTATATACATCAGTCTTTTGTTCCCAGTGTCTACTTACAAAGTGAACTGTTTAACACAAAAGCCAAACAACCATTTCTTTGGAAGAACTACAAAACACTTCAAGTTCAGTGTCATCTAGATGACACACCATATAAGGGTTAACCTGTCAAATGCAACAGCTGTCTAGCACCATTTCTTTCACCAAAATACATTTTAAAAAACCTAAAATTGCTTTGGGAAAGCTAGTCTCAGATGCATATGCATGTCTTTTTTAGGAAAAAAAATATCTGTACAATAGAAGTACTAAAATTCTTCATCTGAAAGGTTTTCAAAGGGTTGTATTGCTATTAACAAATACGGATCATCTACGTGTTTTCTCAAATAAAGAATTTGAAGTTGTCTGCTCACTGAAAAAAGAGACAGAAAAAATTAATTTTACCATTACAATCAGGTAGCAGGGGGAAGGTTAGATAATATAGGTAATTTAATTAGATTAAATTTAATAATAATAACTCTTCTGTTAGGCATTTTAAAGAAAAAACTACTTAGTAAAAGTTTGCCAAAATAAGATATTTTGTAGAAGTGTTTTGTTTTTTAAGAACCACACAGCCAGCCCTGCAGAGGGAGCTGGGAATCCTCTGCCTTTATAAAGTTCATTTCAAAGGCTGCTGGGTACCACTGTCACTAGAATTACTTTACAAGCAGGGACACAGCATCTAAACACAAGTTACTTTTTTCACTATTGTAAGCCAAATCGTATATATCACAGAATCACAGAATCACTTAGATTGGAAAAGACCTTTAAGATCATTGACTCCAACCTAACACTACCAAAACCACCCCTAATTCATGTCTCTCAGCACTATGTCTACCCATCTTTTAAATATCTACTGGGGTGGCGGTCCCGACACCTCCCTGGGCAGCCTGTTCCAATGCTTGACAGCCCTTTCGGTGAAGAAGTTTTTCCTAATATCCAATCTAAACCTCCCCTAGCACAACTGGATCCAACCTCTCCAGATCCCTCTCTCTGCAGAGCCTTCCTACCCTCAAGCAGATCAACACTCCCACTGAATTTGGTGGTGTCTGAAAACTTTCTGAAGGTGCACTCAATCCCCTCACCCAGATAATCAATAAAGATATTAAACAAGACTGGTCCCAAAACTGAGCTCTGAGGAACACAACATGCTGAAGGTTCTCAAAAATTATGTCCTTCTTACCTGCAGATGGCCAGAGTAGCATAGTACTTCAATTGGTCTAGCTCCACAGGTTCTTCACTTCTTTCGGTTATTCATATCCAAGTCCACTAGTTGCCTCATTGCCTAGCTCTCACATCAGCTTTGTCATACCCAGTACACTCTACGGCTTAAGTGGGGGGAAGATTGGAGCAGGAGTGAAAACAAGACATTTGGTACATGAAAGTACCTTGTGTAAGGCAGTATACTGTGGATGGTGTATGACTGAGCCTCAAACTGAAATTATCTGATGGGCTTCCCTTTGTAGGGGACTTTTGGCCTGCTGTGGAATAAGGAGAAATTCTCTGAGGTTTGCATCTGGTAAGATCAATGGGAGTGAGGAAAATATTATCAATAGACAAACCAAATTTATTAACTTGAGGTTGTAATCCCTGTCCATAATGTTCAGAAAAAGAGGTAACAAAAGTCAAAGGAATCCTGAGTGAAATCCAGCTTTCAATGGCTTCTGAAACCAAATTCCTGATGACACAGGAAGTACACAAATTCTGCCTCAGTGATCAATACTTCCAGCAGTAAATTCAAATGTTGTTGCATGTTTACGATGAAGGAAGGTAATGAACCTGCAGAGATGTAAAATTTGTGAAATTGTCAACGCATTGATCTTTCTCAGTTGTGAACTACTGTAACCACATCATAGTACCTGCAGCTACAGGGTAGGTCCATGCAAACATCATAGGAGGTGTGGTGGCTTGATAATGCAGACTGATGGCTAACACAGAAATACTGACTTTTTTCCCCTCTGCATTGAGAGTCTGAGACTCAACAAGGTAACATGTGACAGTATGCAATTCATAATGTCTAGCTCATGTTTGATGGTTAAACCAAAAGCTAAAGAAGTGAATCTGTGCTGTTGATAATCTGTGCCTGGCTGTGAAAAAATACTACTGGAGGTGAAAGTAATAATGAACTGAAAATATCTTCTTACATTTTTCTTTCTCTGATGATGCAGCCAATAATTCCATGCATCTGGGTTTGAAATGGCTTTTTATCAGGGTAAAAAACATATACTGTTATAGATGACTGATTTTGAAAACAAAGTAAAGTAATCAATGTGTAAAGACATGAATACTTTTTGCTTACATAAAAATAGAAATGTAAATTGCAAATCCGCACCTCATAGTTAGTGACTATGCAAGATTATACGTGTTGTGCAGCTTATTTAGGATGAAAGTAGTAGGAGGCTGATTTTTCTGAAAGGAATCACAGGTTATTTTCTTTGACAAGTACTTTTAGACTGAATAACATGCATATTTATTGAATGTGACTATTGTTTGGCTTTGAATTAGGGATGAATTAAATACAGACTTTATAAAAATACTCATTTTGAAGTGTTTTTTTAATAGTAAGCAAACATTTGCTTTTAAGAATGAAGTGTCGAAAGGGAGCTAGGTAAAGATAATGCTAAATGGTATTTTCTTCACGGGAGCCAGGTCTTGTATTATTATCCATCTCTACTTTAAATCACAGGCATATCCTTTTCTATAATTCAAGAAAATCCTTACTTAGCATGAAATACAGTGTCCAGTTTATTGTTGTGTAAGCCCTTTTCAACACAGCTGAGTGAGTGAAGAAATGGATAATGTCTTTATACTTGAAGAATTTTGGAGTGTTTGTGTCATTTCAGGTGGGTTCAGGCTTTCTCTCACTTGTCTTTGCCAGGTGGCATGTATATAGACTACATTTGAAGGAGTACATCATCTGAGAACATTACTTTCTAAAAGCAGCAAGGGAAAAACATCATTAATATTGCCCACATGTTATTATTGGGTTTTTATGGAACTGATTGGGAGGTGTGAGGATTTTATGAAAAAAAATACTTAATTCTTCCTTTTGTGTTATTTTGCCATGTATTAGTCTCCTGTCTTGTGCTGGGGGCGCGCTACAGCAGTTTATTCTTGATGGGCCTGCCAAATGACAAGGAATTCCACATGAAAGGTTCAGCAGCCAGTGAAATCAATTTGCATGCAATGTCAAGCGAGTATAAAAAACCTAAGCTGAAAATGAAAAAAAGTGGTTATATTTCAACAGCAAGTTATCTGAAAGTTAAATCCTTCATAATGCTGTAGTGATACAGTTGAGTTAGTTCATAAGAGTTAACATTAACAACAGACACCTCATTGCTCTCACATTTGTTTGTAATTCCCAACACAGTAAGAATGCAGTATTGAGATTAGATGTGTATAGGAACTACATTCTTAAATGCTTACTTTTAAATAATATGCACAGTATTACTTTGTAATTTATTGCTGCTCGCCTGTATTGAACTTTTTGTCTATTTGCTTGTTGTTAAGCTACTGAGATATACATAGCAATAAAATTATTCTATGTACTTGCCAGGTTAGTAAAATTGAGACCAAAATGAATAAATGTTGGATTCTCTGTGCCAATAAATACTGCAATGCCATTTGCTGACTACCAGAGACAGTTTTTGCCTTATTAGAACAGGACCATTCAAGCTTTGAATTGTACAGTTATGGGATTTGTCAGTTTAATATCAAATACACAGTATGAGTCAACAGTGCATGGGAATGGAGATTTTAAAATAAAGCAGGAATTAAGAATACAGTTACCCATTCTATAAATTTGTCTTTATAACTACATGTACTACTTCATTTAAAAGACAGCAGATGTGGGCTACTCTAGGAGTTTTCCTCTCAATTTAGTAATTCACATGTAGGTTCTTATTGTTTCTGAGACAGAGTCTCGGATGCAGAGTAATGCTGAAAGTACCATTGCTGAATTCAATCCTTTAAAGTAAAATAGAATCAGTTTTACTCCCCAGAAAATCTGGACAACTCTCAAAGGTTCTATTTTGGTTTTTTTATACTAGCATACAAGTTAATCACAGCCTATATCTGATGTCAAGATATTTGTCCGGAGTGATTAAGCACACTTTTTTAATGTTTTCTCTTCCTCAGTCAGAAGCAAGGGGCTTGTATGTCTTTTAAGGCAACTGAGGCAGATGCTGTAAGAGACTGCGTCAGTGATAACCAACATTGCTGAGACCACCAACACAGCGGACATTTATCTCAGCACTGCTATGGCAGGAAAACCACCAACAAACCCGGGGTCAGGGAGATCAAGGGGCCTGGAGACCCCCTAGGGACAGTACTGGGCATGCGCACCACCACCAGGTGGAAGGTGTGATTAAGCAGAACAGCTTGTGACAACCCTATAAAAGAATGGAACCAGCCAACATTGGACGGAATGTTCTCCCACTGGACTTGGAAAAAAATTGGACTGTCAGGACGCTACAGGTCCAGTGCGGTAGCTATTGCTGTGAACTCCTTCATTCTTTCCTCTTTCTTTCCTTCCTTTCTCTCTTTATCTCTTGCTCACTCCTTTTCCTTCGCAAACCTGTTGTTGGGCAAATAATATGTTAATCTGGGGAAACAATTAATTCTTGATCTTTTAATATTTAATTATTTTAATGGCTATTTCTCAACATATAGACAACAGATCTTCCTGAAGAAGACTGATTAGGCTATATTTAATAGAAGTGCTTTACTTCTTCAAAGAACAAAATATACAGTTTGGATGTTTGTTGAAAATAAAATGGCATTCATTTTAAAGAACAACCTTATTCCCAAAGACAGTACTATATTAAACACCTAGTAAAAGATCATCCCAGGTGTGCAGTCTTACCTTACTTGCCTTATGCACTGGACAGCTTTGGGTCATAATACAACATATTTATAAGTAAGATGTACTTATGAGTAAGTTCCTTTAAAATGAATTCTAAGAATCTATCTGAAGAATGTAATAATATTCTATCAAACTAGAGAATGGGTTAGTTGTATCCGTTTCTCTTATTTTTATAAAAATATTTTTTAAAAAAGCTCTTTAGATATTTAAAGTCTTGCTTGAGTCTTGTGTTCCCTGCTTCTCTTTAAAAAGGAAATAGCTCTTTTCATGAAGAAGGAAAACTAATAAAGAATCCAGGTTTTGCTATATACCTAAAGCTTTTTATTTAGTACTTCATTTCTTAAAAAAAAATTCTACCTTCTCCAAGCTTCCACAGTAGTACCTTTTCCTGCAACTTCACTCTAAAGTTTCCTTCTATCTTCCTTTTGCGATGTCAGACACTTATTCTGAGCTTTCAGCTTTTACTTCCCCTATTTCAAAGGGTCTGCTAGGGCAGCAACTGTGTATTCTAGTGTTTCTTTTTGATGTCCCATTTGCTTATGTGCTCAGCAGTTCTTCCCAGGCAGCAAAACCTACCTTCATGTTTTAAGGTTTGATTTAGACAAATAAAACCAGAATATCATTGGCCTTGAACTCTGGGAGGGACTGTTCTTGTGTTAACTGGAATACAAAAGCAAAACTAAGAGCAAATCTGGTGCAGCAAGGAGAGGAGACAGAAAAGACTCCTGATTATGACAGTCTTTTTTTCTCCTATGTTTCATAATTTCCAGTAAAATGCGCTTTTTATTTTCTGCAAATACATGCATAAAATGTATTGACCTGCAATAAGGACTGAAAACTTCATCACTACTGATCATGCTTAAGTTTTTGAGAGTAGAATGTGACTAGTATTGCTTAAAACAGAAGTATATCTGCTTATGTATAAATGTTATATCTGTTACGTACAAATGTAGCATACTAGACTGTCAGTATGTGATAAATGATATGATAAAATGATAAATATGATAAGGATAAAATGGTCCTCAGAAAAGAGTGCTTACTGTGATTATAAAATAGCGTAGGTTATGACGGTGTTCTCAGTTGACATAATTTAAGAGTTGCTAAAACTTTCAAATATACTGCACTTCAGTGAAAATTTATGTATTGGGTTTACATGGAAAAGTTTTGGTAGCAGAGGTGGCTTCTGTGAGAAGACACCAAGAGCTTCCCCCATGGGGGATCCTGTTCCATCTGATTCCAACATGGATCTGCCACTGGCCAAAGTAAGGTTGGTAGCACCTCTGTGATAATATATTTAAGTAAAGGTAAAAAATGCTGCATAACAGCAGCTGGGAGAATATGTGAGAGAAACAACCCTGCAGACATCAAGGTCAGAGAAGACAGAAGGGGAGGAGGTGGTCCAGGAGTTAGAGCAGAGATTCCTCTGCAGCTCCTGGAGAAGATCATGGTGAATCAGCTTGTCACCCTGAAGCCCATGGAAGATGACGGTGGGGTAGATAAGCACTGTGCAGCCTCTGGGAAGGACTTACATTGAAGAAGTCCATGAAGGACTACATCCCATGGGAGGAACCCTACGCTGGAACAGGCGAAGAGCAAAAGGAGGAAGGAATGGCAGAGATAAAGCATTATGAACTGCCCACAACCCCCATTCCCCATTTTCCTGTGCTACTCAGGGGAGGAGGTAAAAGAGTTAGGAATGAAGTTGAGCCTGTGAAGAAGGAAGGGGTGAGGGAAAGGTAGTTTTATTCTTGTTCTTATTTCTTACTATACTACTCTGTTACAATTAATTGGCAATAAATTAGATTATTTTGCCTGAGCCTGTTTTGCATATGACAGTAATCGGTAAGTGATCTCCCCATCTTTATCTAGACTCACAAGCTTTTCATTGTATATTCTCTCCCCTGTCCTCTTGAGGAGAGGTAGTGATAGAGCAGCTTGGTGTGCACCTGGTGGCCAGACAAGTTCAACCTACCAAAACTTAGTATTTATCTGAGTCTTTTCCGGTAGGTACATATAACACTTTCTGATGTGAGAATACAGCTGGGGAGTGCACTCAAATGCTTCCTTGAGTCTTTCAATAATTAACAATTCTATCTTTAAAACATCACATCAACTAGCCTATATTTTTTAAAAAAATCAAATTGAATTAAGAGGCAACTGCACGGGGAAATACCTGTAGCACCAAAGAAACTGAAATAAAGATTAACAACAAAATGTAATAGGATGCTAAAACAAAACATGGAGACTGTGCAGTTTGCAGTGGAGAATTTTCACTTGAGGTGATCTTTAAGAAGAGCTGATAGAAGAAAAGTGCTGCCCAGTTAAGTGCTAAGGCTATCTTACATCTAAATAATTGTAAGCATGCCAACAACAGGGAAGAGAAAGTTTTTGATAGCTTCTGTTTTAAGCAAATTGGGACACAGATGGACTTATGTCCTGAAATTTTGGTTGAAAGAGATGACTTTGGATGAAAGAATGGGTTTCTACACAAAAAACAGCTCTCACAGAAGCTGATGCACTAATGTCATGCTCAGAAATGGAACAGTCTCCAATGTGCAGAGAAGAATGTATGTTGTCCAGTTCCTATATAGAATATTGCAGGAACTTGAAAGAAGAGATGAAGAAGACTTGGACCGGCCCTCATAACCTGTGGCCTTCCTACCCTCCGGCGAACATCTGTGGAGCAGCCAGGCTTGCATGCATAGCTACGGAGAAGGGAGAAGAAAAAATTCAATTAAATATTAATAAGCTTTTTTTCTTTTTCTTGCTAAATAGAGGTAGAATGAAACCTGGTTTAGGCATGTAAAGTGCAATGTCAACAATTTTGTGTACTTTTATTCCAGCTTTTACTCCTGAAAATATTTACTCAACTTTGCCTAAGTTCTGGTATGTCTTTCCCTTTTTTTTTTTTTTTAAGATAACACCTTTTAGAATCAAAAATGTGGATTAGGATGGCAAAGTATTCCCTTCCTCCTCTCATTCCCAAATTTAAATGACGGTTAAATAGCGAATCCTTAGAGCAGACTCTTTCAGTCCCTGAAATTCTACTTTTAATACCGGCCCACACATTCTGGTCAGACAGTTGTCTGTTATGGATTTCCCTCTATAAACAACTTTTGTAAGAGTGTGCTATCTAGTATAATTATTTGTAAGTTTTTTTGGTGTTTGAAGTAAAAATGATACATAGAAAAATACAGAATATATTTTTGTCATTCTTACACAAATTAAAAATTATAATCTGCCACCTTTGTAGTGAAAAGATAACATTAAAATTTTAAATGTAGCTCAAATAAGCATCTTAAAATGCAAAGAGACTTTGGTCTTGCTTAAACCCTAAACATAACAATACAGCTAATCATCTGTGGAGGGGGGCAGTTCTGAAGAGTAGTTCCGTCTTCTGGACAGAGCTGGCATTCAAATAGCATGTTTAACCACAGTAGCAAGGAGGACAGTCTCCTGATAAGGCTGAGTTTGTGCAGAAGTCATCAAAAGGGTGTTGCTGCTGTTGGGGCAGTAACCCAGGTAGGTAGTGTTCTCTTTCCTCCATCCCCAAAACATGACCATATCACTCTCGTAGAGCCCCAGACCAAGAGAGGTAGTTTCTCACAGGGAACTAGCGAAAATATTAGTAATACACACAGCTTCATGAGGCCTGAACATTCTGTGATAAAGCTCAAGGCTCCACTTTTTACTTTTCATCCTGAGGATTTAATTTAAAATACTCTCTCTCCATTTTATCTCTTGTACTTTAAAAGACCATGAGCAATAAAACACTTAAGTGATTTATTGAAAAGATAGAAAGGGGAGGGAGAGGGAACAAGGGCAGAATGATGAGTTATGAACAGATTCCTTTAGGTTATTGCCTGGATGGCTCAATGTGCAGTATGATTCAGGAGCTGGAAGGCAAATCCAGATACATTGTAAACCACTAAGAACCCAAGCTCCGTTACCTAAAGTATGGCCTTATGGGGATACTTGATGAATGTTGTCATTCTTGTATGGTGAAAACGGACTTGAATCATTAGAAGGTGCTTCCACCTTGTTACTTGGCTGTCTTGCTAAAATGTAAAGTGGATCTTGTTCTCAACAGTCACTTGCTGAGAAGTATCCAAGATTGTAAAAAATTTTTTGGCAAGTGCATTTACAAGCAATCTGCACCTCTTGCAATAAAATGTTGCCTTTTGTGTCAAAATCTACATCTTCATTGATTTCTATGTACTTGCCAAGAAACTTAGGGAAGACTCCTCTTGAAAAAGAGTTAAATGTGTTTACCAAAGACAGAATGAAACCTAATAAAATAAAAGCTAATAGCGAGATTTCTTTGTCTTATTACTGCATCATGGAAGACATCTGTCACTGATGAACTGGAGGTACTTCAGGGTTTTTTTTTCATCTGGGGACATATGGGGTCTTTTTTAGATAGAAATGCATCAGTTTGAGGTAATCCAGGATCTGTCCCTTGGCTGCAACTTAGATGAGGCCCTGCTGTAGTGCTTTAGATAAGAGTCTGCTGAGCTCTCTGCCTGCATTGACATAACCCTGTTATAAAGGCACACATGGACTGATGACTGGTGCTGACAGAGTGAGGGGAAAATGATGCTGGCACCTGGGAGGGCTGAGCTGGGAGGGCAGTTATGTGAGCACAGAAAAGTTGTTTTTCCAGTACTTCTCACTGCAAAGTGCCAGAACACTTGGCTAGTGGGATATAGCTAAAATCTTTCCTCAGTGATGGCCAGGGTGAGATTTATTCCCTATGCTGCTGTTTAAGGAACATGTAAGTTTCCTTCCTAGACTGACAAAACCTCTAATTTATCCATGAGTGTTGGGGGAGAAATATACTGAACGTGTATAAACTTCATTGGTGAGATCTGAATACCCTGTCTGTGTGACAGTTTAAAACAGAAGATATGCAGCAGACTCTAAGTTCCCTAAAACTGAGGAACAAGGTGAGGAACACAGTTAAATGCCATTTAACTTTTTTCCCCTTCTGCTTATTTTCTTTAACATTAACTATTTTGTTTGAAAACAAGGCCACCTGAATTCTGGCTGATCCATCTTGTCTGACAATTTTGCTACTTATGGCCGTGTCCAGCTTTATGGAACTTCTCATCTATGCAGCTCTGTTGTATTGTGAAGAACTTACACTCCTGATTTGAATACAGAATACAGCATTAGCAATAAAACCAGCCTGAGCAACTTGAAAAAAAAATATTAAAAAAAATAATAAAATGAAGCAATGAGTTCAGGCACCATAGAGAACTGGCAATAACAGCAACTTTATCCTGCCTGAAGATTATTGAAGTTGTAGATAATGTTGTCAAGGACAAGTAAGGGTTATTCATCCTTTCAAATGGTAATTTCTTATTAAGAAGTAATAAGTTAAATAGTTAAGTTAGTATGCTAGCATACTGCATTTTTAGACACTGAGTATGACACGTGAATTTTAAAGGAAACACTCATATAGTGTTTTTACCATGAGACTTTTTTATCCCTTCAAAACACAAGTGTAAAAAGCTTTGTGTAACTAAAATATGGTCTGAAAATATCACAGGACATAATGTGGATGAAAGACTCACAGAAGCTTGTTGACACACAACCTCTGTATTCTTACTGAGTTTCCTTGCAACACAAAACTTTGAAGAACATGTATGCTAATTTTTTAAAAGAGATGATATTAATGGAGCAAAAGGCAGTTAAAGAGCTGTTACACAATTCATTATTTACTTCACAGTATGGCTCCCTGGAACCTGGAGCACAGTGCAGACTCAAGTGACCAAAGAGCAGAGTAGAGCTTCATTCCTGACATGAGGAAGGGGAAACTGAACTGCAATTAAGGATCCCTTGGGGCTGCCATTAATTTAGTTCCTATCCACTTCTCCTTACAATAAGTCCTTTTAATTTAGTGCATATTTCTTGTTGATATTTTATCTGTGATAGTGCTCAAGAGCGAAGGATTTCATCTCTTCCCCAACATTTCTTTGAGCAGCAGGCTTCTAAGCTTGATTCAGACAGATACATTTAGGACTGTATCTGAAGACATCTGTTGCATCTTTTTGTTTTGCAGAAATTGCATTCCCATTCCTTTTTTACCCTTTTTCTGCCACCTTGGCAAAGGACTTCCTCAGTAATGCTGCTCTGAATTCTATTGGAACTATCAACGCCCCTGTCCTGGTTCCAGAAGTGATAGGGTTAATTTCTGTCTGGGATACAGGTATTCCATACCACATGAAGCCATGCCCACTACTTAGGATGGAGCTAGCAGGCAGAGGGTTTGGAAGTTGGGAGAAGACTACGGCTTCCTGGGAGCAGTCGGTGTGCGATGGGAAGGTAACCCTGTTCTTACAGTCCTCCACCAGTGTTAGCGTTGTTATTTTTGTTTCCTTTTCTGTTCTGTTAAACTGTTTTTATCTCAGCCCTAGAGTTTTGCCTTTTTCTTCTGAGTCTCCCTCACTGCTATAAGGGCTGAGTGAGCAGCTTCGTGGTTCTTTGTCACTGGCTGAAGCCAAACCACGACAACTCCCCAAAAATGTATTTTCAATTTTTTAAGTCCTGAACTGATTATTCCTGAAGCATCCAAACAATTAAATTTTAGTTTAATTGGCACTCTCTTAACACTTTTAGGCCAGTTAAACTAATAGTTTTCCTTTTACTCCTCTTCTGTGTATGTGCATTTCTACTGTTCAAAATGCATTTGAAATGGAACCTTACTATCTTCGCGATCCCACATACTGACAATAAGATTTATTTCTGTGCTCTTTTTTTACTAAAGGGGTCTGTTCTGTGAAGTGACAGTATTCTGAGAAAATATGAAGGTAGTTGATCATATTTGCTTTTAAATACCTTAGCAATCAGTGTTTCACAACCCTTTCAGAAATCTGTTGTTAAATCTTTGCACTACAAAAGCAGCACTCTGTATTTCGCTATTCTGTGCACTTCTTCATACTTGGCATATTACAAAAACAAAGGGGAAAGAGACAGATTTTTATTTAGGGTTTCGGTAGCTTTGTTAAATTTGAGTTAGGGAGTGGAGATCATTTTACACATGGAGAACAAGCCACCACTGCAGAAAGCATATTATTTTAACTTACAGTTCAACATTGCTCACTTAACATTTAATAACTGTGGGAATAAATCAAAGTGGCCATATATTAGTCTGGTTTTTAATCAGAAAAATACCCATGCAAGGTACGAAATGGTACCATACAGTTTAGAGAATGGTGACTCATAAATGAATTTCATATGGAATAAAACAGTGGTAACCTCATAAAGATTAATTTGTAGAAATCTTAGACAGCAGAGATGTTGCTAGCCTATTAAAAGAAAAAAGACTGATATTCCAGAGCAAATTCACTTTTTACTTAAGCTTCTGTGTCTTGGGGCAACCTTATCTGGGGGTTCTCTGTTGGTGACGGAGGCTGCCTTTATTCCTGAGCAGGGGGATGGCAGAACTGAATACATGTAAATAAGTACTCACACTGAAAATGTCTCTGCCGAGAATATCCTTCTGGCAGCTTGTATTGCCATGCCAGGCCTATGGTTTTCCTCCATAATCTGCAAAACATATAAATTCCCAGAACTCTGTTTACATATGAGAATATAATATTTGCTAATGTCTTAAAAAAGACAAAATGAAAATAAATTAATATAAAAATGTGCAAAAATTGTTTCTACTTCAACAGGATCTATTGATATGCAATGATAAGATTTGTTTGAGTTTTACATTTAAGCAAATAGTGTGCTATTGACTGTCATTTCTGTCATTCATTCACTGACAGCATTAACTCAGTTTATCAACTTATGGTTTGCCACCTCCTTTTTTCTTCAAAATTTTCTCCACCTAACCCTCATAAACATGTGGTTTTATGTATGTTATTAGTCAAATTCAGTTTTCACATCACCAAAATACTGGTGAAGTAGAGAAAGAAAAGAAAAAAGTAAAAAGAATATTGTCCTACAGCGTAGGACACTTTTAACCAAAAGTGATTATTCTCAAGTAATTTTCAGTATTTTGTTTGGGATTGCATCTGTAAAAAATCTTTTTGCTCTCACATTGAAAGAAGAGAAAAAGGTTGTAAATTTTCCAAGTCATCCAGTTTGTTTCTAGTTTAGAAATCTTGTAGTCAAAATGAAGTGTGAAATCTTAAGGTTTAGAACACTCACAATGAAGATGCTCACAGAACATCCAATACATACAAATAGATCAGATCAGGGAACACACTACATTCTCATCCATTCTAGGACAACAAATATAGTTTGTGACATAAAGATAGCATTATTTAAGCTAAATTAATATAGTTACACTAATCATAACTTCAGACTTTTCTACATCTTGAGTGATTTAACCTCCTGAGCTGCCATAGAGTACCACTTAATTGGATGTCTAAGAGGTTCATTGCAAATACTGTTGTAGTGAAACAGTAAATTTTTACTTCAGTCAAAATTAAATCATCAAAATTAAATCTTGATAAAATCTTCCTATATTTTTAAATACTAAGTTGAAATTAATTTTTTGCTAACTTTTGGAAAAGTGGGAAGCACCAAGCTAAATCTTATGCCACGGGCATGGTTAAATATTAATGGTGTAAACCAATGACTCTTGACAAGGCTTCCATTTCCTTTTAGGTAAGGAAATATAATAGTATATTTCATCTGGTAATCCTATTCCAAATTTTAATAATACAGCTGTAATGTGCTTCATAACACACAATCTATTGGTGGTTAAAGAAGCTGATTGGTTAGTATCATGGAAAGTGTTTATTACATAATTGTACTACTGAGTAAACTTTAAAAACAATGACAGATTATTGAACTGCAGCACACTCTTCCTGAAACAAATGAAGTGAAAGTTCAGTCTTTGTTGATGGATATTACTTTGACAAATTACATAGCATTTTAATGACTGCCCTGGTCAGTATTCACTTTGCTAACAGTGTTAAAAAAAGTTTCCAAGATTACGATGTAAGTTCATCTGCAGCTGCTTCTATAAGTAAGCGACCCATGAACACTTTTTTGTTTTGCTTTTAATGTATTACATAAAATAAATTCACTAAAGAGCATATTGTCCTGCAGATAATCGTAATTCACTTCAAAATTTTCTTTTGCAATATCAAATTCAGTTTCGACTTCACAGGTCAAGGCATAGCTCTGAAGATGAAATTACTGTTTTTAAGCATTTATGGAAGACATGCAGGAATCTTTTTTTCAGTGATGCATTTAGTATAAGAATTAAGATGTTCATAGTTTAATACTGGATTTCTTTACTTTTCACTGATTTTGTCTTGCCTTTTGAAAGACTGTTGCGTGACTAATTGCATGCTTCTATGGAATTAGAAATCCTGAGTTAAATGTTCATGCTTACGATTTTTGTTTATCATCCTAAAAAATCTCTGACACTTAGAGATTTTACTTTTTCTTCTGAACGCAACTTCTGTACAATATCGGGTATTATTTTATACAGCCTGAGGAACAGAGACAGGAAGAAAGGCAGTGAATAACTGGTTTCCAAACTGCATTTCAGACTTTGTTGAAAGACGAGGAAAAATGAAAATTCAAGAAAAAGCAAGTTTAAGAGAGCAGAATATGGCTCATTAGACTAGCAACTTCAGTCAAAAGACTATGAAAATGAAGTTGGTTTTGAGTGTTTCATTTCTTTTGATTTATTGTTCTGGTTTTATCTTGTTTGAGAGTTCTGAAATGCACATTATTACACATTTAATTTTAATACCAAAAAATGTCATCACACAATTTAACTGTAAAGATCCTTCCAAAAATACGAAAATTTATCATTATCCATAGCTTAAAATTTAGTCTCTTCTTGAGTGGTGTTTGCTTCAGTGTAGAAGAGATCTGAGTTAACATGCACAGATACTTGCAGTTAGCAAATCAATGTCAGTTTTTAATGCACAGTAATGGAAGCAAATGTCACTAATTCAATATGTTCAAACTGTTATTGCATTCTTACTGAGGACAGAGAGTCCTGTTACAGGACATTCAGCCTAAGCACTTGCTGCAGATATGTTGATTTTCTTTCAAAAAAAGAGAGCAGTTAAAGACACTGGAGAAGAATCAGAAATTGAACCATTAATAGAGTATAGCTCTTCTGAGTCCCAATCAAATGCCTGATTTCTTCAGCCACACAAAGCTGTGGCTTACACACTATTCAATAATAATCACCTATGGAAATAAGCTAAGTGAGCTAAATGTGAAATTTAGCATAGATAAAGGTATACGGGCAGCAAAAACTTAGCTTTTGACTTGTGATGTAGCCTGTCATAATTATGACTGCAGAACACATTTGTCTGATTTACATAACATTTTCTGTGTTTATCATCCACAAGTTTAATAAGATCACAAAAGTGACAAATATACTAGCAAAACTCACCAAAAAAAAAGAAAGAAGAAGATGTCTACCTCACCTTTCAAGGTCTTTCCACAGGTTTTATAACAAATGACAAAGGAGATAGAGTCAGACAACTGCTGTAACAGATAGGAAATTCACAAATGTTCCCAGCTTTTTTTTAAACCCATTTTAACCATGAGCTACATGATTTATTTCAGAGTAGAAGGATTAGTGAGTATCTTTTGGTTGGCAGATGCAAAAAAAACTCTTCATAAACCCATTTGTCACTCCTAGGTGTCACCTGTAAAATTATCTGCAATAGGAAAACAGCCTATGGAGTAATGGATGAACAAGATACAGAAATGTATTTAGCCAAGTTTTATATCTGCATCAATGCTTTTCTGACAGTAAGAACACTGAACACAAAGCATTTGAGCTTGGATCAGCTTAGACTCTTGGCCTGTGATTTCTGTAGTATATGATTTAGTATGGTTGGTCCTCTGATAGAGTCTCACTACAGGAATCTTTTCAATGATAGGAGTGCAAGAAAAACCACTAATGAAAAAGCCCACTTTCATCAGCAATCTTATTTTCATCCTGCATAAGGTTTGTCTACATGCAGTGAAGCATAGATACCTGGGCAAGCTGCATGTAAAGCTGTCTAAGGTCCTGGAAACAGGCTAGCTAAAGCGGCATTGTTCTCCAGTGGATTTCTGTCCTGCGTCAGCTGGATTCCTCCTAAGCCTTTGGCAAGCAGTAAACAAACCCAGCTGAAACATTTCTAACTTGCACACATGTTCAAATAGGAGAGCAGAGGATGTTAAACAACATTGGTTCTTCCTCCACAGTCTCTTTGACTTGCGTCAGTGTCTGCAGGAGGAGACAGCAAAGTGTAACTGTGCTACAGTCGACAAAGACCCATCAAATCTCCCCGTACTGTTTGCTAGTCCACCTTGACACTGGCAGTGAGGAAAAACTCTGCAGCCTCTGACTGTAACAAAATGAATGGTACAGGCAGAGAATAGCCATGTTACCAGGTTTTAAAGCCAGCACTAACATAAAGTCATGTAAGGAAGGAAATAAATTCAGTCACAATTACATTTGAGCAACTTGCTTTATTGAAATTGAAAATGTTCCCATTTTTAAAATTGCATGCCTCTAAACCTATTTTAAGAAACTTTTAAAAATCCATGCAATACATTTTTTCAAGGAATGCTTAGTATGGTGTTTGGTCGCATGTCTGTGTAACCTTTCTTCTGTCTAGCTTTCTGTAAGTGGCTTCTGCCAGGAGGGATCTATTTCTCAGAAAAGCCATGCTTAAAATTACCTTAATTGCAAGTGCAGGCACAAACCTTTCCAACTTCTTCACCATCTGTCATTTCAGAGAAGAGTCTCCTTCCCATCCCCGCTAGACTACCCTTGATGAGATGCATTATAGGAGGTCAGTAACCACTGAAGAGGATGTTACTTCTTTTCTCTATGGTCTATTTACAGCAAGAAAAGCTTTGCTATTGAATTGGCTTTCTAGAAAGAAATTTATAATTTTGATCTTAAAAGTATCAATTTCAATATCATTTAATGCAAAAAAAAGAAAAATCATGAGAAGTGTGTTACATTTTCTAAAGGTTTTTTCTGTATTATAATTGAAATGTACTTGTCTTTTCAAGAATTTTCAGTTTGATTTTTAAAGGCTATGATAGTTTTTCCTGATCTTTTCTTCAGATGTGTTGATATTAAAATATTTTTCTGTCAAGTGTGTAAATTCAAAAAATCCAACTGAACACATGTATCATTATTTGAAAGTATAATCCAAACGTATTAATATGTATATTTTTGAATTTTCAGAACTTTCCCTCCAGAAAGTAAATTAAGAAGTTGGTGAGGATATAATTCATGTAGTTGTTTAGCTAATTGGTACTAAAGTGTTTAACTGCAGTTTATTTACATTGATAGTTTAATTATTAGAAATTTATTTACTTGTATTTCCCCTTTCATATAGTCTTTGATTTCCAAACCAACATGAAGAACTTTATTTGTAACCATGTTTTAAAATAAGGGGTCTTTTTAAGTGCCATTTTCTCAAAATATTCTTAACTAATGAACAAGTGAAGAGAGAGGTTCATAGCCAGAAAGCTTATATGCAATTTTATAGGTATTTGGAAGAAATATACAAAATGGTCAGAGAGGAAGAAGGAGGAATGATGGCTCTTTGAAACAAGTTTGTGTTATTTTTAAGTAGGATAATATGTCAGAATTTGTATCTAACTATATTTTTGGATGGAAGCGGCAGATTTAAATTTTAAAATTTCTGGTTATAACAGGAGAATACTGAAGTTGTTTGTTCTTTTTCACTCACAAGTAATGAGAACAGATTTTTGCATCGAATAAGCTATAACTTTTAAGATGCGCAGTATTCTTAATTATCAACCAGTCACAAAGGGACTCTTTCAGTCACAGTATGTCATCACATTGTTCTGTCATGGAATCTCTTCATTGTTATATTGTTCCATGTTCACCTCATTACAGGAAGGCAGTGAAATGTTGTTCATTTTGGCAGCTGAGAGATGTTATTTTCTTATTCCATGGGAATTCCATCTTCTCTCTTTCTTTGTCAATAAGACAGAATTGTAAGTGATCACACACTTAGTATTTGACTAGCTGGATCACGCACTGCGAAATTTCTGGCAAATTGAGTGCATTTGTTATAGAAAGTCACTTTCCACGCTACTACTTGTCCACATGTACTGAATTTTGCTTCTGTCCATTTCAGCACTAAAAGAGAAACCCAGTTGCATAGGAGAGATTCTTAGTTGATGAGATGACCTGGAAAAGTGAAGAGGTAAGTTGATCATTACATAAAGAGAAGAAACACTGAATTAAGATCCTACTCAGCCATGCTACCTCCCTCTGCTACTAAAAGTGGGGTGCATGTCTCTCTGATTTGGCACAAGTGGTACAGTAAAGAAAAGGTTTTTCATTTCAATGTGCTGAAATTAAGGATCTTTAACTTTCTTTTTGGGATTGTTGAGACAGACAGTTTCTCATCAAGTTGTCAAATACCACAAAGTAATGCAGGAACTAAAAGGGGATTGCAAGGGATCATGCCCCTGGATGAAAAAAAACCCAAAAACAAAACCAAAAAAACCTCCAAGCTTTTCTCATATGTACCATAATTTATATGGGTATACATCTACCTTTTCTGTGTCACGGAATGGCTTGGTGCATAAAAATGAAGAAAGAGATGCCAAAGCAGAGGTTACAGGCTCTTGATTTGATGCATTGGTTTGGCTTTAAATTCTAGTAGCATTTAGCCAGTAAAAGTCAATACCGCCAGTCCTAGAACCTGGTATTCCTGCATATGAATAGTCCAGTCTTCTTATTTAGAAGAACTTATTATTAGAAGTCATTAAAAATTATTGTTTTTCTTATTTTTTTTAACAGTAGTACTATGGGGCAAACAAATACCTACTTTATTTGAAAAGTGGCACTTAGTGTGGTGCAGTAAGGGGAAAACAAACTGACAATAAGTTCACAACACAGAATCACAGAATGGTAGAGGCTGGGAGGGACCTTCAAAGACCATCCAGTCCAATCCCCTGCCAAAGGAGGTTGATCTAAAGCAGGTTGCACAGGAACTCATCCAAGTGGGGTTTGACTCTTGCCAGAGAAGGAGACATCATCCCTCTCTGGGCAGCTCTGCCACCCTCAAAGTAAAGAAGTTCCTCCTCATGTTCAGATGGAAATTCCTATATTCAGCTTTGTGCTCGTTGTCTCTTGTGCTCTCACTGGGTATCACTGAAAAGAGTCTGGCCTCATCCTCTTGAAACCTGCCGTTTAAATATTTATAAGCATTGATGAGATCCCCTCTCAGTCTTCTCCAGGCTAAGCAGACCTAGATCTCTCAGCCTTTCCTCATAAGAGACGATCCCTTGATCATCTTCGCAGCCCTCGGCTGGACTCTTTCCAGCATTTCCCTGTCCTTGAACCAGGAATCCCAGAACTGGACACAGTACCCCAGATGGGGCCTCACCTGGGCAGAGTAGAGGGGGAAGGATAACCTCCCTTAATCTGCTGCCACACTATTTTTAATGCGTCCCAGGATGCCATTGGCCTTCTTGGCCACAAGGGCACATTTCTGGCTCATGGTTATCCTGTTGTCCTCCAGGACTCCCAGGTGCCTCTGCTTTCCAGCAGGCCAGCCCCCAGCCTGTACTGATGCACGGGGTTGTTCCTCCCCAGGCGCAGGACCCTAAGTTTATCCTTGTTGAACTTAAGTTCCTCTCCACCCACTCCAGCCTGTCCAGGTCTCACTGAATGGTGATACAGCCTTCTGGTGTGTCTGTAACTCCTCCTAGTTTTGTGTGATCAGCAAACTTGCTGAGGGTACAATCTGTCCCCTTATCCAGGTTGTTGATCATAGAATCATAGAATGGTTTAAGTTGGAAACGACCTTAAAGATCATTGAGCTCCAACCACCCTGCCACAGACCGGGACTCCTCCCACTAGACCAGGCTGCTCAAAGACCCATCCAACCTGGTCTTGAACACTTCCAGGGATGGGACATCCACAGCTTCCCTGGGCAACCTGTGCCAGCGCCTCACTACCCTCATGGTGAAAAACTTCTTCCTGAGATCTAATCTAAATCTACCCTCTTCCAGCTTGAAGCATTACCCCTACATGCCCTTGTAAAAAGTTCCTCTCTGGCTTTCTTGTAGGCCTCCTTCAGATACTGTCAAGCTGTATGATGTGTCCCTGGAGCCTTCTCTTCTCCAGGATGAACAACCCGAGCTCTCTCAGCCTGTCCTCATAGCAGAGGTCCTCCAGCCCTCTGATCATCTTTGTAGCTCTCTTGTGTGCCCACTCCAACAGGTCCACATCTTTTCTATGCTGGGGTCTGCAGAGCTGGACACAGCATTCCAGGTGGGGTCTCACGGTGAGTTGACAGGTATGTTGGATAAGACTGGACCCCTCCTGGGCAGTGGTTAAACCAAAGGACTGAGTAGCTCAGCATCTCCTCTCTAGAAATGTTTAAGAGCAGATGCCTAGAGAGAGTAGCAAGAGGGAGCAGTCTAACAGCTTTGTCTCAATCTCTGTCCCAACCTTTGACAATGTGTGACACAGAATTCCTGGGTCTGAGGTGAATTCCATGAGTTCCATTAATCTCAGTGGGTTCTTTCTGCTGTACAAAAATTGCTAGCATGTTAATGACGAATAGCAGATTGTTTTGTCAATACTCAGGATTAATCTTTCTTGCCAAAGCCTGCTCTTGTTTTAAGAAATACTGGTTGAATCAGAAGAGAAGAATGGAAGGGGTACGTTCTTTGATATGGATGTTCAAAATTACAATGATTTTTAAATTTTAATAAGCATCAGACAAAAAATAAAGATTATATATGTTTTATCACAGAATTTTCTGTGTAAACATTTGAAACAAAGTATATACAGTATTTAATTCAATGTATAACTAGAACACTTGGATAATAATTATGATAACAGGAATTTTGTGTTTTTTTTAAAAATATTACTATTAATATTATTATTATCTTGTGAGAAAAAGCTCTGTTTCCACAGTAGCTTTGATTTGGAAACTGGCAATTTCCAATAAATGAAATGTAACAGAGATTTCCAGACTCTGAAGTGAAAAGCTTTTCTCCCTGATGGCATCCTGCATTCCCTAACAACTACCTTATTTTTATTTATTTTATCTTACAAGCAGTTACTGCTTTTTCGCTTTGTCTTTAATGAAACTTTTTTTTTTTTTTCCTGGTTTGGTTTATTTTGGTTTGGTTTTGTTGTTTTTTTAAGCATGTTAATATACCACAGGCAAATGGAAAGTTTTCCCTTTCCAGTGCCACACTACTGGCTCAGCTTTAAGAGCCAGGATGCTTTTGTACCCATTGATTCTTCCTTTAGGCAAGCACTACTTCAAACTTAAGTATAGTTTAGTCAAAGTTTGAATAAGGGCTGGAGATGTCAAAGGTCATTCCTTTTCACTGTGTGGCTAAAAAAGTAAAATGGAAAGTTATTGCCCAATGAAGAAGAGGATGACACATGAGCTCATTCATATTATCAAACAACAGAGACTCCTCCTGAGGAAGATGGAGAGAGAAACCAAGACTTTACACTTACCAGTGACAGGACAAGACTATTCTGTTCTGACTGAAATTAAACAGTTTGTCTTCATTTTCTTGTTGGGCTGCCTAGCATGTTATGCCTCATCAATACCTAGATAAACCATTTTTTTTTCTCTGTCTAAGCTAAACCAAATACCGTTGCATTTCACAGTTCTAACTCTTTCTGAACTTTGAGGGAACAACAACAAAAATGTTTCCTTGTCCTGTACTGTCATTTTAAATATTTGTTCTTAACTGTGAAGACATCAACTTTCTGATCAATTACTGTCAAATATATTTTTGTTTGTTTGTTTGTTTTTTGGGTTTGTTGTTGTTGTTGTTGTTGTCTCCAGGTTAGGTATATATAAGGTCAGTACCCAAAGTTTGTATAACTCATTTTATTTTTAATGTAGATAAATTTGCTCTCTATTATGGGATTTAAGCCTCTTCTCCTCTTGGGTGGTATCATCACTACTACTACTACTACAAGTTGTTGTTAATATAGTGGCAAAAAGCATGATTGTTTCAGAACAGATCAAAATTTAAAGCACAAAGGCAGGCTTATAAAAAAATTAAGTGTGATTAGTAACTAGAACAAACTATTAAAAGAAAAACTGGTTTTCATTTCAAATTTGGGCACTTTTAAGCATAAAAATGTTTTTGTGGGAATAACTAAGCAAAGGCTTAATGGTTCCTAACATACATGGTCATAATAATAACAGCATTTTGTCTTATCCTTCTGTATCTAGGATTATCAGGCTATTAAAAATATAAACTAACTTGTGGTATCATGATTAGACGCAGATGAAATAATATGAGCAAAAATATACTTCCTGTTCTCGGAAAAAAATATCAGACCTAGAGATTAGTCATTCTTTAGATTCCTTACTTACTTGGTGGTAATTGCTAATATCTCCCTATTACAATGCCTTGAGCAGAGACGTGGGCATAACTGGAAAAATATCATACACAAGACCTAAGTCTATGGACCATGCTGCCATGAGAAACTGATCACCTATTACTATCATTTCTGTTACAAAGACTAGTTCTGTACCACAAAAACAAACTGGCAAGTGCTGGTGTAACCGTAGCAGCTGCATAAAAGGTTCACTCCAAGATGCTTCTAGACAGCAAGCAGTAGTGATGGCCAGCAGAAAATCTCTCCTGTTTAGAAAGCAAGTGCAATACTGAAGGGCTCATTTCTTGTGGCTCAGCTCTGTTGAAGAAGATATTTTCAAGAAAACTGTAGCACAAAGCCTACTGTGAGTGATTTTAAAATTCCAAATTTGTGACGTCAAATTTGGTCTGTCATGGCATATAGGCCCAAGTAATTTTTTTATGGTGCTGAGGTAGATAGCATGTCTAACTCAAGTGGTCACATTCTGTAAGACAATTGTTAACCACTGCAGTGTCGTCTGAAGTTACCTAGACTCTAGTTAGCTCTTTGAAGATGGAAGCCCTACTAATTTCTATTTCAGTTTAGTGGGAGCCTCTATTAACAGTGGAAAGATCTTCTGTGTATGGGTAAAATCTCATAGATATGCTCCTGACATTTATGCCTTTTACAGTAGTCAATGATTGTTTTAGGAGAGTTTTAAGAGAGAATCTGTCACTGCGTACAAAGAGTGCTGAGTAGTTAATGTTTGCAAAGTTCAAGAAACATAGCTTTCAAATACTGATAATCCTCAACAGGATGACAGTGATGGAACTTCTCAAACATCTAAAACACTGTTAGTGCAAACTTTTTAGACTTTTGTAACACAAGTCAGCAGAGCTGATCAAAAGGCATGTTAAATTTTTTGTGTGTGTGAAAATCTTAGTAGAGTTCATATGTAACACACCTTGCATATGTGTCTTAATGTACCCATTGCTTAAAAAAACCTGAGAATTTTCTGATTATAGCCTTCTCCTGTTCTGAGGCTATTCTGAGGCACATTCTAGTCCTGACATCAGAACTAGATCCATTGGGCACTGCAGGGAGCTAATAAAATTTGTGATTGTTTTTACCACACAGGAAAACTAACAAGGTAAGTGACTGTATATGACAGTGTCCTCCCAGATTTTGGAGGTTGCTCAGTCATTAATATGTTAGTCTCATAGTGTGGATGCATTAGGTTTAAAACTAAATTAAATTAATATATCATAAACAGGACTAGTTGAAAACTGACATACCAAATAATTTCCTAGATACGAGAGAGGACAAAAAATAGTGCTTTTTAAAAAATCTTTCTCACTTCCATTAAAAAAATTAAAACATAACCAAAACTGCAATTAGGGGTTTAAAGGTAGTTTAAACACCAATGCAGAAATACTTTCAACAGTAAGAAAGACAGTGGATGAGATAAACACTGATGTTCTTCTTAAACTTTAAATATGAGCATGCCCTCATGGCACCCAGCACCAATTCGGCCAAATGCATGTGAGTTTATCGTAAGGTCACTGGTGGTACTTATGTGTTGAAGAATCACATCAGCAAAAGGTTAAAGCCTGAACTGCCCTCTGTTCCATCAGTGTAGTCCATGAAGTCAATGTGATTACTCTAGCGCAATGTTATCTCTCTCAGAGCCCTGTAGACGAGTTCTTGTAAACTTTACAGTATACACTGTTGTGCAGCAGAGGAAGTCTTATTTCTTTCTTACAGGTGGGAAAATAAACTTCTTTATCAAAAGGGTTATCAAGCATTGGAACAGGCTGCCCAGGGAGGTGGTGGAATCACCATCCCTGGAGGTATTTAAAAGATGGGTGGACGTGGTGCTGAGGGACATGGTTTAGGGGTGGTTTTGGCAGTGTAGGTTTATGGTTGGACTCAATGATCTTGAAGGTCTCTTCCAACCCAAGTGATTCTACGATTCTATGATTCTATAAGCCTACACACGCATTGTCTTTCTCACACTTACATGCAAAGTGAGTGATGGTGCCACGAATCAGACCAAGGATTTCCCAGGCACAGTGAAAGCCTTGAGTGCAGAGATAGTCCCAGGCTGCGATGTATGGACAGGCTAACCCCAACAAAGACTCATGTTAGGATGTAAAGAACGGAGTCAGTCCAGCCACAATGGACACACGGGCAGTTCTTTATTGCAGCATAAGGGCATAGAAATTAATGCTACTCTGGGCAGATTCTTTGAAGCTATTAATCCTGGACCGTTATCCAGCCTGACCTCTACTTAACCGTGGTTTGCACCCAATTCAAGCCATTTGGAAACAAAGCTTAGGCTCCAGCAGGAAAGTGAGTCAGAACGTAACCTTACCTCCTCCTTCCTGAGACATAGCAAATCACAGGCTCAGATCAGCAAGGAAGATGCAATGGTTTTGAAACTACCTGCCTTAATACAACATATTTACAATTTTCACCCATTCCCACAGTTTTTCTCTGAATTACCTAGCAAAAGTTGGTACAGAGATTCTTTTTATACTGAAACAGAGACATTCCATACCCTTTCACAAATGCTGGGTCATAGTCCTCTTTCTTCCACAACTCTGAAACAGTGTTAAAGTTGAAAAGACGTTGTAAAGGTATTTCTTTATGACAACATGCTAATAAGTAATGGCCTGAAGCAAAACATGTCATCTTACACACAGTGAAAAACATGATAAATAAGCCATGGAGTATGGAAACAGCAGGTAGAGATGAAGTGAGTTATTACTCAGTGGAAAGAGGAAAAGGGAGAAGAGAGGAATTAGCAGAGAAAGGACAATGAGATGAGTACACTTAAACTGCAAGTGTCTGGCCTGAAAGATACCACATTTAGTGATTGAAGACAGGCAGTAATAGATCAGCAGAAAGAATGTCGTATGTTAGAGTAGCACAGCGAGAAATGGGAACACAGACACATTTTCATCATGGTTCAGAAAACATCACTCAGACCAGTCATCCCCTACTGCAGTGTCACGAAGGCAGCAGATGGCAAAGTGCTAACTGCACCAGAAGGTTTTAAGAAATACTGGGGAGAAAGGACAATAAGTTATAAGCATTTGGGGACAATCCAAGATTGAGGCTAATGAGTTATTACTAGAGAAGAGAGGCCTTCAACTCTTGTGGTGCAGAAATGAAAACTACAATGGTGAGGAAACAAAGGGCTTTTAAGCCTTTGTAAGAGGCCCTTGACAGAGATAGTACTGTGACTGAGTTCATAAAGGAAACTGACAACTGTGCAATTAGCATGTTTTCAGAAAACTCATCCATGCAAATGGGAAGCAGAGGAGGGGCCCTGAAGTCTGTAACAGATCACCCACATTGAAAAGAAATCTCAGGGAAGAGCGTGAGCATGAGCCCTGCACAACTACATTTGCCTCATCGGCTATTTGGCTTCTGCTGTTACTGCTGCGTGTCACCCTAACCTGGATGTTAAGCTAGATGAAGTCAGAGATGGTTATTTGTGGCAACATCACAGGAGGGTTAGAAGAAATCAGGACTGGGGGAATACCCCTCTGCCTCACTCCCTCCAGCAGAATATTCCTGATCAAAAGGCCAAGAAGTGTATCACCCTCTCTGTGCAACAGTGATTTTCAGAAGCATTTCTCATTTCCTTGGGTAAAGTTCATAAGTGATAAAGGGCTAGTATTTCTGGGCTGTTTCCTTTCCTATTTTCTCCACCCAGTTTTCATGAACTACCACCATCTTAACTTCTCAGCTTGCCTTCCTCATGTCTGTTAGCAACTTGAGACGTCATCCCCAAAATCCTTGGGGAATAGTAAAACAATTAATATAGTCTTCTGTCTATGTAGATACGCAGATCAGAAAGCCATACCCCCTGACTACTCAGCACTTCATCTAAGCCTGTGGAATTTCCTTGAATTGCTTCCTCACCTGTTGTTTCTTTCAACCTGTGTCAATATGTTCACATATGCATACATGGTAAAGAGTCCTAATTTAATATCAATTAGCTTAATAACAGCTTGCTCATGGAAGTTTGAGCTGTCCCACCAAAGAATCAGCATACACCACTTAATTAGCTAAGTGTTAGCTAACAACCTTGTGGTAACACAACATGTAATGAAAATAGTTTGGAGAATGTAACTTCTATAAACCATAGAGATTCTTCTGGAATGCAGGGCAGAAATATCCTGAATGGCTACCAAAATTTACTTGTAATGGCTTATGACAAATTCTTCATTTTTAAGCAAGAACATTTGGAGCCACTATGATTGCTGCTCCAAGGGACAGAACAACGTGCCTGGAGAGCTGGTCAATGAGGAAGAGAGATTTTTTTCAGGCAGATAGTGTGAGAGAATCTTTATTTGTGGGCCTGATCTTGCTGACAAAGACCAATAGCATACGCTGGCAACTTCTTCTGCCAGTGAGGAATTAACCTTTTTGCAGGATGTGTTTCTTTCACCAGCACCCCCCACCCCCAGGATTTGCTTAGCAAGCAAAAAAAAAATAATCAGAAATGACAAGGACGTTTAGTCAAGAGTCCTACCACAGCTTCTTCGGAAGTAATGACTAGAAATAAAAATATTTTATTTTGAATGGGTAGATTTGAAAGGAGATGAACAAACTAATTGATTTATTATGAAGGAGGGAGGATGGGATGGAGGAAGAATGGGAATGACTGTTCCATAAATTTGTCCTTTAGAAAGAAGCTATGTCAGGTTCAAAAGCATAACAACAAAAGGCTGTTTAAAATGATGGTATAATATACCTAAAAAATAAAATCTCATTGAAATATATTGTTGGATGCAACACGTAAGGTTTTCAAATGTTAGAAATATTTCACACAAATAGCTTTCAATAGTAGCTGTAGTTGGCTAATCTTACATTTACAAACAGATGACCAATTCTTTTTTGTAGATTTATTCCTTCTAAGGCAAATCTTTCTCTTGGTTTGCCTCTGCAAGTATTGAGTGCACTGACAAAAAAAAAAAAATATCCAAATCCATATGTTTTGTTAATTTACTTATATTTTGTGATTTGCTAAATCTCACACTAAAGGAAGAAGAAGAATCTAATTTGATCATGCCAATAACTTAGTTGTTCTATGCAGCTTTTCTCAGCAGAGGTCTTTATATGCCATTTTAGTCAGCTTGGATAATACAGCTGCTTCTGAATCTTCAAATACTTTGTGTCTGGAGGTCTACAAACCCTGACATTTGCGTAGAAACTTATTTTGATATTAAGAGCTTAACTGAAAGCTGTGTAAAAGAAGGATCAGGACCTGTTATGAATTCCCTTTGGTACATTTTTTGACTTAAAAAATACGATGGAGAGTATAAGACTCAGTTTTCCATAAAGGAATATGTTAAATAATTGTTGACATTACATCACTGGGTTTGGAGATAGAATCTCTTTTCAATAATTAATCAAAGACATAGATTAAATTAACGATAGAGTGAGAAAGCTGGAGAAGAAATTCAGATGCACAACAGAATATACGGCCTGAAATTCATACTATGTTGGACTATGTAAGAGGTTAGTAATTTATAACCATCCGCCTTCACTTTGAAGTATGTGTCTAGTTTGGGAATTGTACAACCTATGTTCATTAGAAAAAAATTTTACACAAATTTTATTAGAGTATTTTGAATATTTGGGGATAAAGTATACTTACCACCAATATGCTTGAAGAAATATGGGATTTTTGCATCTTTCAATAAAGGTGGATATTTCTTTGGATACAGTATAGCCTTTGAGTTTCGATAGGTGTAAGTGGTATTTTCACTTTTGCAGATTTTGAACCTCCATTGAACTGTTTTGCTGTGAATGGCGAAGGAGTACTGTTCCAATAAGCAACCTGAGAACTGCTAAACTTTAGCCTTCCAAATGTTTTTCTTGCTTTTTATTCCACTTTTCAAGACAAAATGGTATTGAAAACGTAGACATAGCACTAACATGTTAACAGACATGAATGCCATTCTTATTTTCTCTTACAAAATGCCATTTGTATTGTCAAAATCACAGAACCACAGAATCACCAGGTTCAAAAGTGACCTCTGGAGATCATCTGATCCAACCACCCATGCCAGAGCAGGTTCACCTAGAGCAGGGTGCACAGGATGGCATCCAGGCGGGTTTTGCATGTTTCCAGAGAAGCAGACTCCACCACCTCTCTGGGCAGCCTGTTCCACTGCTCTGCCACCCTCAAAGGAAAGAAGTTCCTCCTCACGTTGAGATGGGACTTCCTATATTCAAGTTTGTTCCCATTACCTCTTGTCCTATCACTGGGCACCACTGAAAAAAGACTGGCCCCCTCCTCCCAGCACTCTCCCTTTACTTATAAGCATTGATGAGATCCCCCCTCAGTCACCTTTTCTCCAGACTAAACAGACCCAAGTCATTCAGCCTTTCCTCATAAGAAAGATGCTCCAGCCCCCTAATCATCTTTGTGGCCCTTTGCTGTACCCTCTCCAGCAGTTCCTTGTCTTTCTTAAACTGGGAAGATCAGAACTGGACACAGTACTCAAGTTGTGGTCTTACCAGGGCAGAGTAGAGTGGGAGAATAACCTCCCTCGACCTGCTGGCCACACTCTTCTTGATGCACCCTAGGATGCCATTGGCCCTCTTGGTCACAAGGGCACATTGTTGGCTCATGGTCATCCTGTTGTCCACAAGGACTCCCAGGTGCCTCCATTCACAGCTGCTTTCCGGCAGGTCAGCCCCTAACCTGTACTGGTGCATGGAGTTATTCCTCCCCAGGTGCAGGACCCTACACTTGCGTTTGTTGAATTTCATTAAGTTTCTCTCTGCCCAACTCTCCAGCCTGTCCAGGTCATGCTGAATGGCAGCACGGCCTTCTGGTGTGTCCCTAACTCCTCCTAGTTTTGTGTCATCAGCAAACTTGCTGATGGTACACTCCATCCCTTCATCCAGGTCATTGATGAATACATTGAACAGGACTGGAGCCAGGACTGACCCCTGAGGAACGCCACTAGTCACAGGCCTCCGACTAGACTCTGCCCCACTGATCACAACCCCCTGAGCTCTACCTGCCAGCTAGTTTTCACTCCACCACACTGTCCATTCATCTAACCCACACTTCCTCAGCTTAGCTACTAGGATGCTGTGGGAGACAGTGTCAAAAGCCTTGCTTGCTAAAGTCAAGGTAGACAACATCCACTGCTCTCCCCTCATCTATCCATCCAGTCATGCCATCGTAGAAGGCTATCAGATTAGTCAGACATGATTTCCCCTTGGGGAATCCATGTTGACTACTAATAAACTTGTTTTCCTCCAGATGCTTGGAGATGACGCCCAGAATGAGCCAGTCCATCATCTTTCCAGAAATGGAAGGGAGGCTGACTGGCCTGTAGTTTCCTGGATCTTCCTTCTTGCCCTTTTTGCAGACTGGAGTGACATTGGCTTTCCTGCAGTCCTCAGGCACCTCACCTGTTCTCCAGGAACTTTCAAAGATCCTTTCAAAGATCCGTGAGCTTGAATCAGCGACGACTTCTTCCAGCTCCCTCAGCACTCACTGGTGCATCCCATCAGGATCTGTGGACTTCTGGATGTCCAGGTTACTTAGTTGGTCTCTAACTCGATCCTCCTCAACCAAGGGAAAATCTTCTTTCCTCCAGAGTTTCTCTGTTACCTGCAAAGTCTGGGACTCTTGGGGACTGGCCTGAGCAGTAAAGACTGAAGCAGTAACTCCACGTTCTCTGCATCAGCTGTCACCATAGCACCTGTCTCATTCAACAACAGCCCCATATTTTGTCTAGTTTTTCTTTTGCTTCTGAGGTACTTGAAGAAACCCTTCCTGTTGACCTTGACATCCCTTTCCAGTTTTAGTTCCAAGGAAGCCATGGCTTTCCATGTTTCATCCCTGCATACTCTGATGGCATTCTTGTAATCTTCTCAAGTGGTCAGTCCCTTCTTCCACAGTTTGTAAACTTCTTTCTTCCACTTGAGCTTTTTCAGGAGCTCGCTGCTCAACCATGCAGGTCTCCTACTTCCCTTGCCTGATTTCTTGCTCCTAAGGGTATACCAATCCTGAGCCTGGAGGAAGTGATACTTGAATATCAACCAGCTCTCTTGAGCCCCCCTACCCTCTTGAGCCTTAATCCATGGTATATCTCCAAGCAATTTCTTGAAGAGATCAAAGCCCTCCGGAAGTCCAAGGTTGCAACCTTACTNGCCTTGCTTGCTAAAGTCAAGGTAGACAACATCCACTGCTCTCCCCTCATCTATCCATCCAGTCATGCCATCGTAGAAGGCTATCAGATTAGTCAGACATGATTTCCCCTTGGGGAATCCATGTTGACTACTAATAAACTTGTTTTCCTCCAGATGCTTGGAGATGACGCCCAGAATGAGCCAGTCCATCATCTTTCCAGAAATGGAAGGGAGGCTGACTGGCCTGTAGTTTCCTGGATCTTCCTTCTTGCCCTTTTTGCAGACTGGAGTGACATTGGCTTTCCTGCAGTCCTCAGGCACCTCACCTGTTCTCCAGGAACTTTCAAAGATCCTTTCAAAGATCCGTGAGCTTGAATCAGCGACGACTTCTTCCAGCTCCCTCAGCACTCACTGGTGCATCCCATCAGGATCTGTGGACTTCTGGATGTCCAGGTTACTTAGTTGGTCTCTAACTCGATCCTCCTCAACCAAGGGAAAATCTTCTTTCCTCCAGAGTTTCTCTGTTACCTGCAAAGTCTGGGACTCTTGGGGACTGGCCTGAGCAGTAAAGACTGAAGCAGTAACTCCACGTTCTCTGCATCAGCTGTCACCATAGCACCTGTCTCATTCAACAACAGCCCCATATTTTGTCTAGTTTTTCTTTTGCTTCTGAGGTACTTGAAGAAACCCTTCCTGTTGACCTTGACATCCCTTTCCAGTTTTAGTTCCAAGGAAGCCATGGCTTTCCATGTTTCATCCCTGCATACTCTGATGGCATTCTTGTAATCTTCTCAAGTGGTCAGTCCCTTCTTCCACAGTTTGTAAACTTCTTTCTTCCACTTGAGCTTTTTCAGGAGCTCGCTGCTCAACCATGCAGGTCTCCTACTTCCCTTGCCTGATTTCTTGCTCCTAAGGGTATACCAATCCTGAGCCTGGAGGAAGTGATACTTGAATATCAACCAGCTCTCTTGAGCCCCCCTACCCTCTTGAGCCTTAATCCATGGTATATCTCCAAGCAATTTCTTGAAGAGATCAAAGCCCTCCGGAAGTCCAAGGTTGCAACCTTACTTGTCATTTTATGCCTACTACATACAATCCTAAACTCCATCTTCTCATGATCACTGCAGCCAAGGCTGCCCCCAACCTTAATGTCCTCTACCAGTCCCTCTTTATTTGTCAGTACTAGGTCCAGCAGTGTACCTGTCCTTGTTGAGTCCTCCACCACCTGGGTCAAAAAGTTATCATCAATAAACTAGAGGAGCCTCCTGGACTCTATGTGTAGCCTTCCCAGCAGATACCAGGGTGATTGAAGTCCCCCATGAGAACCAAGGCCTGTAACTGTGAGGTGACTCTCAGCTGCCTGTAGAGTGCCTCGAAAAATCAAACATTTTAAGTTCAAACAACATACGTTTAATGTAATTTTGCAGTGAATCTAAGAACTGGGTGCAAAACCATTGATAGTTAATAGAAATGCAACCCAGAGACTCCTACATATTCTGTGTCAGGTCACCGCAGTGCAGTTTGTCATGCACTGTTCATTTACAGGAGTGAATCAGAAGTAAAGATAATATTTAAAAGTGTGATGTTATTTAAGTGTTAGATTTTAATGGCTTGTCAGTTTAATAATAGTTTGTGATAAGTAACTTTAATACAAGGAATGCTTTGTAAAATCACAAAGACTGAAAGGTTATCATGACAATCATTCCACATAGTTCCTATACAGCTGACTGAGGATGTTTCCGGTAGTTTACTGCTAGTTATTATAAGAGTCTCAAAGCTGTAGAGGCGCTGTGCATTAGATGGTTGTTCATATTTCTTTGCTATATGCTACAGCAAACTTTCTGAGTACATATGAAAAGATTTGGTAGTTACTCTGCATTGAAGGAAACATTTACATATGTACTGTGCATCAAAAACAGACGTGCTGATCTCTGTTTTTCTTGGAGAGTTGTAGTGAGTACTGACATTGTACCTAGCACCAAAGGTATTGACTGATTGCAAATATATGTATATTAGGTATCGGCAAACAGTATGGCAAGTCTTGCAGTGCTTTAATTCTGTAATTTGTTTTTTATTAAATTAATGGGCAGCAAAGATTTTGGAATCTCTGAACATTGTTGCAACAGGTGATGCCAGGCAGCCTGCGCTGCTACTAGATTCAGGGTTCTGATGTGGTGATTCAAGGACAAGTCTGAATCTGAGTTTGTAACTATAATGAGATGAATTAGCAAGTATTAGAAGAAAAATGTTATGAGGGAGGGAGAAGGATCTGTATGTCATTTTTAGGGTGTAGGTCAACTACTGCAGACACTGGTCTTAAACAATGTGTTCCATGGTTTGTTGTATTTCAAGTCGATCCTGTTAAGGAAAATCTTCTTGAACAAATATACATATGTGGTTTATAATATTGATCAATTTTTCAAGTGCTCTATCTGTAGAAAAAATTTCACAAAGACCAAGAGCAGCAGCTAAAAAGAATTAAGTCAGTTATGGTAAAATATGCATGAGTAACAAAATCTCTTGACCAGATAATGAAGATTTTTTTTTTCTTTTTGGCATTTGAAAACATCAGAATACTTATTTTGTATTTTTCTTAGGTGCAGCGACAGAAAATAATTATTTCACACAGGCTCTTGACTCCAGTATTATCCAATAAAAAGGGGGGCAATATGATTTCCTGAAATGGCAGTTTTCTAGTCTAATTTTTACAGTGCATGCTTGCTGAAAAATGTGAAATTCCTCAATTGTTGTTTGTAACTTTTGTTGAGTTATTCAGTCAGAATAGAATTGTTTTCATTGTAAATACTACATCAACAACATCTGCTCCTATAAGTGAGTTTAATTTCTCAAATTACTAGAACAAGAAATACAACACCAACATTTAAAAAGTCTTGTTCTTTTTTGAAATGTCCCTGAAGCTGCAGCAGCAGCAAATAGAAAAATAATTATCACGTTGTCTTGCACCTGAAGCAGTATCAGTTGAAGTTCTTTCTGCATGTGTGTGTTTGGTCCCGTGTCAATACATACAGATTATCTCCTAATTCCCTAGGAGAAGTATTGGTGAACAATCAGACATGCAGCTGTTGAGATCTCGAGATCTTGTCAGTTTCATTCAGTGGTTGCTTGCACTTGTTTTTGTGGGGGATGGCAGTTGGTGAAGCAGTTAGCACCCTACAATATTGCGAGTTTTGTTTTAACTACTTCTTTTACAAAGCAGAAATAAATTCCTCAACATGACAGATGCATTAGCTCTGAACCACAGGAGACCTCTAGCATGAACCTAGCTAAATGTGTTGCGGAAGAGGCACTTGTGTTGTTGATCCTGTTTCCAGGCAAAGGAATTGCACAAGAAAATTTCTTGGTTTGCCTGTTCCAGGCAGCTATACCCAACCACCTATATTACTTAAATAAAGACCTAGAATGGCATCTCCTCCCCAGACTCTTTCTAATGAGGGAAGTACTCAATTACTCAACATATTCAATGACTGTTTAGCCTCAGTCTTCACCAGAAAGTGCTCTACCCACACTGCCCAAGTAGCAGAAGGCAAAGGCAGGGACTGGGAGAATGAAGAACCACCCACTGTAAGAGAAGATCAGGTTCGACACCTTCTAAAGAGCCTGAAGGTGCACAAGTCCACGTGACCTTATAAGATACATCCGCAGGTCCTGAAGTAAATGGCAGATAAAGTTTCCAATCCACTGTCTGTCATATTTGAGAAGTCATTGGAGTCTGGTGAAGACCCCAGTAACTGGAAAAGGGGAAACATAGCCTTCATTTTTAAAGGGGAAAAAAGGAAGAACAGGAGAACTACAAGCAGGTCAGTCCCACCTCTGTACCTGGCAAGATCATGGAGCAGATCCTCCTGCAAACCATGCAAAGGTACATGGAAAATAAGGACGTGATTGGTGACAGGCAACATGGCTTCACTAAGGGCAAATCATGTCTGACAAGTTTGGTGGGCTTCTATGATGGCGTTAGAGTATTGGTGGATAAGGGAAGATCAACTCACATCATCAACTTGGACTTGTGCAAAGCATTTGCAAAGCTTTGACACTCTTGTTTTTCAATTGGAGAGACATGGATTTGACGGATGGACGACTTGGCGGATAAGGAATGAGCTGGGTGACCACACTCAAAGGGTTGCCGTCAGTGGCTTGATGCCCAAGTGGCAATAAGTGGCAAGTGTCATTCCTCAGGGGCTGGTACTGGGACTGGTGCTGTTTAACATCTTTGTTGGTGACATGGACAGCGGCATTGAGTGCAAGTTTGCTGATGACACCAAGCTGTGTGGTGCGGTCAACACGCTGGAGGGAAGGGATGCCATCCAGAAAGACCTGGACAGGTTTGAGTGGTGGGCCTATGAAAACCTCATGAAGTTCAATAAGGCCACATGCAAGGTCCTGCATGTGGGTCAGGGCAATCCCATGCACAAATACAGGCTGGGTGCAGAATGGATTGAGAATAGCCCTGCAGAGAAGGACATAGGGATGTTGTTGATGAGAGGCTCAACATGAGTCGACAAAGTGCGCTTGTGGCCCAGAAAGCCAACAGCATCCTGGGCTGCTCCGAAAGAAGTGTGGCCAGCAATTTATCCTTCTCTAAACGTCTTGACATTTGTTACTGTTTGAAAACATGAGAGCTAAAAATCTATGGAAAGGACATTACTAAATTAGATTTAGTAGGACATAAAAGTCCTATTAAATTTATCTCAAAACTGCTTCACAACCATATTTTATATAGTGTTTTTCCTAAGCAGAGGGAAAAAGGCTAATTATCTGTGATTAAGGTAATTTATCCTGTATGCGAAAAAAAAGTCATATTTTGCCAATATAGGTCATTGTTATGGGTCATACTGCTTGTTTTCAGAAGATTATTAAACTGAGGAAAATAAAAGATGGAAATAATATTTATATTCTAAAGGAAAATCCTAAGCCCTAATCCTGTAAACGCTTTGACATATAGTTCAACTAGACCTGAACTGGAGTTCTTTTGGTACATATATGAGAGCGGAGTTATAGAATAAGCAATATTTAAGTCCACAGTTAACATATAGCCTTATATATGCGTGAGGTAATTGCCTGTTCCCAAAACCATTTATATATATCACAGCAGTCTGATAAGAGGAAAAGCTGCTTCCCTACAGTGTTCATGAATGTTATTGAAAAAACATGTCTCTTTTGTGATCCAAAATAATTGCTCAGTCAGCTATAGGTTTCTTTTGTCCATGGCTAGATTATTTATCTCTGCCTTTCCCAGGCTTTCCTTATAACTTATATTTTTACTTAAAATGTATCTAGTCCCATTGAATGGATAGATAAAACACTATTTTCAATAATAATTGTAAGAAAAAAATAGATGTTATCGTTATTATTAATTTTATATATAAAATATATAATTGTGATGATTAAAGATTTCATATGTCTGTGCAAAAATACAGCATAAAGCTCAGTGTTGAAAAACTGTTGTTCGACTTTGACTTTGAAGGAGTGTGCACCTCCCCCTTTCTCTGCTGACATTAGCCAACACTTTGTTTAGCAAGCCTTTCTTTGGCACAATCATGATGAGAAAGCATTTTGTATCCTGTTTTCTTCCCTCTGAAACAATATTTCCTTAAGCAATGAACACTTCTTTATTTTTCATTAGTATGATTTGATACCTGATGAATCTAATTCTATTCTAATGTACATTATTCCAGACCAGGTGAAGTAGAGTCCCAGTTTAAGGTACTATGAGTCTGAATTCATCACAGAAATAAAATCATTATTCACCCTTTTAATTTAGCAAAGTCTTTATCTGTCAATAATTTATATAAAATTTACTTTGCAACTTACATACATTATGTTTTTAACACACAGACTGGTTCAGTCGTGATAACAATGAAAACTTTCTTTTACAAAGTAAAGGAAAAATTTATTAACTTTACTCTATATATCAACATGAAAAAGAAAAGAAAGTTATTATTTCAAGTAAATGTCCAATAGAAGAAAATAGTTTTTTATTTGTTAATAGATTTCATATTCATTTCTATTCTGCTGTATTTTGAAAGCAGCTAGCCAGTTAAATGTTTACATTAAAGCTAGAACTACTTGAAAAACTGCACACAAAATATCAACCTTTTTGACACATTTTAGTGTTTAGTTTTAATTTGAAATTGTAAGGTAAGAGTTTATTGAAAAAAAATTTTGGCTAGCATTGACAAACCAACTTGATGTGAAATGAATTAGTTTCAGACTATTGTGAGTAATAATTACTTGTACTTCATAGTGCCAAAACCAGTTCCATGAATTAATGTCAGTCAACAGTGTGACTCTAATCCTCCTGACTTCTCAGTATAGGATCGAGCTACATCATGCAAACCAGAGGGAAAAGGTTTTAAATATATTAGGTGTCCAGTCAATAGTCTTTGAAACCATAGTTGTTACTCTGCTGCTGTAGTTGCAAAACATTCAGTTTAAAATTTACTCAAAATCTGATTTTTGAGCTTTTTTCAATGTAGGAGAGTCTATATGAAAACTTAGAGCTATAATTATCAAAATGTGACTGTCTATGAAGTTAATTCTGGTAAATGTCAGTGCTTTATACAGTAAAAAAAGATTATGAATTCTGTTTTCAAAAATGTCTGCAATATACATTCAATAATATACATGGTATATAAGTACCTCTAGTTTGAAATAGAAGGGATGAAATTTTAGACACCTGAATACATGACCCTCATTGTCTTTGTAATTCAACAACCTAGTGTTGTAATTATATGAAATTAATAAAAAATCCATAACATTACCCAGTATTTAGCACTAAGTGTACCTATCCAGGTATGTTTAATGTTTGATTCAGCTAGCCTATCATGCAGCCTTCTGTGACAAGTAATTTAGGATGCATACTTATATGCAAGCAAATAAGTGACCTCAGGAGGATAACTCCTTTTATAGTTGCATTTCTACAGCATGAACTGCATGGCCAGACAGAAATATTGCAGTTTTGATCATTACCCTTTATTAAAAGCAGTTCACAAAATACACAGTTTTTATCTGCATTTTCAACATCAGGAGGAGATTCTGAATAAGCACTACCTTGAGGTCACTGCCTTCATCAGCTCAGATAAGTTTGCAGGATTAGTGTTATCACCTCCATAATGATATACATATATCTGACCTGAGCAAAGTTGCCACTGAAATTAATGTAACTACGGAGTAATTCACACAACTGCCTGGGACCTGAGCAAGCTTGTTTACTTCAGGGCTTCCAATATTCCTATATTTTTCGAAACAAGCAAACAATCCCTCATCCTATTCAACTGGTAATTTCAGAGACAAGTCAAAAGACCTGCTCAGCTGGTTTATGGTGATAATGGTTTCTCAGGAAACACCTATTTAAAATATGTGTGTCTCAGTTGCTTCTCTCTTGAAATTTCTGGCAAGAGAAATTGTCCAGAGTTTTCTGTGGCTCTTAATAGATTGTAGGTTTTCTTTATGGAAATTTTTAGAGGGTTTTCAGTTGGCTGGCCATATTTGACAGACTTATTAGCACATCTAATCTATCATTCCTTAGTGAGTATGAAAGTTTAGTTAAGTATGAAAGTTCTTTGGTTTTGAAAGTATTTTACAATTTTTTTTATTAAATGATTGCAGAATCACTCCCAGTAACGATGTAATTCAGGTATCGCATATATTTAACAATCCTATTTCAGCTGGCACAATTTTCTTTTTCCCTTGTTTTTATGGATTAGTACAATTAATATTTGTTTGCCTGGAATTACTTTCCTAAAGACTTATTAAAGAGGACAAAAATATATCCCTTGTCTGTGTCTGATATATGATGTAGGAATTAATACTGTATTTCAGAGCAATTTGAATTTGTTGTTTAGGGAGATAACACTGAATACGAATTTGAGTTTTCAAGACAGATAATAAACAGATACTATCTATCGAAAACATGCATGTACATCCTTTGGAATGTCTTGAAAAGCTCAGTAGTCGTAATTTTTATTAGACCGATATCTGTGAGAAGACAGTTGTCTTTTGTTAATGTGTCATAAGCCAGTACAGTCCCCATATGGGATACAAAACCTGCTTTTCATCCTTAAGATGGACTTCTTGAGGAACTTAACTTCAAATAGCATTTCAAAAAGGCACAGGTGGAGATTTCATTGTTGCTTCTGTATTTATAGCTGTGATATGAGAACTTCTTTATGAACCTGAGGCTCTGAGTTGGATCAAAGGGGCTAGAGAGTGCTCTTGCCAATCTGTACATTGTTTATTACTGCTTTGAAGCAGCGGCAATATCAGGTCTTGTTGCTGAATTAGGACCGTTGTTATTTTCTTTTTAGTTCGCTTGCAAAAGAAAAGTGACATCAATTTATTTTTCTCTGAAGGCAAATATCTCAAGGTTTTTACAGTAATACAGGCAGGCTGAGTAATCTCAAAGGTCTGTGAAGGAAAGGATCTTGCTATTCAATTAACAGTTTAGATTTTTTTAAGCCAAATTACCTGCAGAAACACAAAACCACAAAACTAGGACAAGCTTAGAGACAGACTAATGACTATGAGCTTATATAAAGAATAACCCCAACGCACAAACCTTTTTCAAGTGTATTAAAGAAATAATAAAAGAGGAGTTGAATCTCTCCCCCACCAGTGTGCAGAACCCACTGAGAATTGGATGACTGCAACTGATCAGTGGGGTATAACCCTCCAGTGAGAACACAAGATGAGATTTCCAAGCTCCATCAATATAGCAGTTCAGTTAGCTGAGCATCCTAGTGATTTCAGCAGGCTGTTTTCAAGAGTGTCCTGTACCCGACCACCCATAGGCAAATCCATGATATAATGTAGCACAAAGTTAAATGTTGAACTGCCCACAACATCCTCCTAAAGTTGCTTACACTCTGAAACTTGAGGCAAGATACTTTTATTTATTTATTCTGAAAAAGTAACTTTAAAAAAATCCTAACTATAGCAACAGACACTGAGGCACACAAAGCCTCATTACATATATTCCACTGATGGATGTCTTCTGCAAATCAGAGTAAATTCCCATCCTGCTGGAATTAAGACACTTTCAGGATTTTAAGCAATGTGAAAAGTGAAATGCTATGCGTTTCTGAATGAGTAATGACTGATCTTTTCTTCTTTTCTAATAAGGTTGAGTTACAGCTTACGTGGCTCAAACAAAATGTTACAAACCAAAGGTGAAGGAACCTTTGAGTCTTTTGGAATATATAGTAAGCACTGAAATACAGAGAAAAATATGACATATGGAAAAAAATGTTGCAGTGTAGGCAGCTAAGGAGAAGAATAACTTATTTTAAACCATTCTTTCCTTGCAAATTCCCTGAAATGGACAGGCACTGCTGTGATCATGGGTGAAACATTCTTCTCTACTGTCATCCCACATTGGCACCCATTCAGCTTTCCCAGTGAAACGTTATAGTATCACAGTCCCAAGATTTCTTCTTAATTAAGACAGTGTTCAGGATGTCACTCATACAACATTATTACTTGCTTCAGGCTAAAAGACAAGCCTTAAAATGCTCTGTTCAGAAATGTCAGAATCAAGTTATTAGCCATAAAAATTAACTATAATATCTTGACTGTGTCTTTGCACACAGATGTGCACAATTTTCAACACAGCTAGACAATGGCAGAGGCACCATGGAGAAGAAAGGAAGCATACTAAGAAGAATACCAGTAATAGTGACAGTTGTATAAATCCAATTCTGATCATTATAGCCGACCTGGAAGACAAAGCTAGCTTAGCTATTTGCAAAATGCTTATTTTTTACACAGCAATTTTTTAAAAGAGAATCCCCAGAAAGAATCAACTCAACATGAATTTCTAAAGGTTGCTACAGTAATTTCTCTTGGCTATTATGGCAACCAGCACAAGCTGCAAAATAAATATTACCAATCTTGACTGTCAGTAATTTTATAGACTGTATTTGCCCCAGAAGTTTCAATATGAAAAGTTTCATGGCTCCAGTACATCCCCGTCATTATACTGAAAAATCCAGACATATTTTGTCTCAAGGCTTTCTTCAGAGAGAATTCCTAGAAGGAGGACTTGGCTTTATGCCCTGTTACAGAAAAAAGTGAGCTCTTACGCCATCTGCAAGAAACATACACTTGCTTAAGTCCATCTCTATTCATTTACCACCCTTTAACATGACTTGTAGTTAAGTGCCACCCTGACTAGATTTCGTTTCCGTGAAGCAAGGCTGTCTTCTGATAAGAATGATATGGAAGAATTATTGATATAGATTAAGTGTGTCTTGTGAAACTTACTTTGCTTTAATTATGAATTTAGTGCTTTATCATTTATTACTATCATTTGATCTCTTAATCAGGGCACTACCAGATTAAAAAAATTCAAATCTTTTCCTTTTCACTTGTCCTCTCTTCTTTTATCTTTAATCAAATGTGAACAATAGTACTAATTGCCGACATGCTCTTTTCCACTTCTTCATCTAAGGGTTTTAAGTCACATTGTTTAGGAAAGACAAGACATTTCACTCTGAATTTTGCTAGTCAGATTGTTACAAATCCTATACCTTTTACCACTCCAAAACACTTTCACTTGAAACAAAATCACGTAATCTCACAAATACAGTTTGATTGCACCATCATCTACAAATCTTCTAGACACCTGGTCCTGATTCTCCCTCACTTTGTACCTCGAGTCATCGTCCCCAGTGACATTGAAAACAAAGTGCATACTAAAAGAAAGCCATGGAGTACTGGCCTAGAATATCCACCATTCCCTATTCTGAGCTATAAATAGGAATCAGAAAAAGTGGCCTGCCAGTCATATTGATCTAGGACAGGGGAGAGGGGATCAAAAGAGAAAGTGGAAAGAGGTTTCCAACAGAAACCTTTTGCAGAATGTGTCCGTACAGACTGTTTTTCACATTGACTACAAAGATGTGAAGGTTTTGGTTAGGAACAAATGGCAGCACGCTTACACAAACCCACTGTGAACTTTGATTCACCTCTGAAGAGTTTTTCACCATTTTTTTCTCTATTTTCGATGAAGACATCAAACGTCCTCAATCCATTATCATCACATATGATAAGGTAAATTAAGTTTCTTTGAATTAGAAGCAAATACAGTACAAACCAGAAAGATCAAATGATTAAAAATATATATAGTGACTACAGTACAAGTTTTGCAGGCACTTAGACATGTGCAAGATTTGATTTCATATTTCCATCTACATAAACTACAGTGGACATATTCAGTAAATAGGATTATGTCCTTCTTTAAACCTCTGTATTCAGGTATAGATAAGTGTTTGTGTGTATGTGTCTAAATAGAGTTTGATTGATTTGGTTTAGTATATCATATATATTGTTCATATTATTTGTATTTATACATATTGAGATACATAATACATAAGTATATATGAATTACAAGGTAGTAAACATTACTGTAAATATTATTTGTGTATGTTGTTTCTCTTTCAATGAACAAATATTTTTTCTGTTGCCTATTCTGTTTTAAAGTTTTGGGTTGCTTTTTAACCAGAGGAACCAGAGATATTATTGCCTGCAGAATTCCTCATTAGGCCCACCAGAAGCAGAGAATTAAACCAGACTAATTTAACTCTTGTCATGACTCTGTGAACTGAAGCTCCATTCTGCCAGAAAATGAGACTGAAAAGGAAGAATCAGTGCACAGTGCTGCCCCTTGCCTGACAGACTATCATATCACATTGGAAGTGGATTTACCTACACCTTTTCAGTGTCCTTATACAGAGCCAATCCTACATCTAGCCCCTTCATATATTTGTAGACCTACAGACCAAGAGGATAATACACCAATTTCTGTGTGGAAGTAGTTTTGTCTTGACATTTCACCCCCGTGGTTTTCTGAGAAGAAGTTAAATTGGCCCTAGCATTTAAGATCAGAAAATTATTTACTCTGGTTCTTCAGCAAGTCTGTCGTTAACAAGAGGGAGAAAAACACTATTTCATACTAGTTAATAGGTCACATTTCATCATTGCTTAGGATATTTTATTCAGTCCATTAAACATTTCCAGTTTTGTTCTGGTCCAGTGTAATAACAAAAAGCCCTTTCTTCTATCAACTCCCTTACTTTTGTGGACTGTTCTGTATCAGGAAAGCATTCAGCACTATAACTATCAAACACTCTGAAAAATGAGGCATTGGGGAAATATTGCCATTTCTTTAAACACACAGGACTGAGACAAAGCCTGATTCGTGAGAGCACCTTCAGTGCCGTCATCATGGTACCTTTTTATACGACCCAATTTTAATCTTTGTTTTAATTATAACTACCTGTGTTTATACATATAGTATATGTATAGTATAGAATGAAGACACTATATCTGGGGTGTGTACATAGATGTGTATATTTTCAAATATGAATAAATATAAATTCAAATACATTTGAAAAGCAGTAAACTTTGAAACAAAAGCTGTTGATCCAATATCTGTTATTCTTCATTAGTCAAGAAGTGTAGCTTTTATATAACACGTATATATTATAGGTTTTACTTAAAAAAGGAAAAAAATAAGGAATAGAGAATAGTGTAGCAGAATTTGCAACAAAACTTGGAGCAAATATGAGTGTAGGAGTGTGATGGAGATCACAAACTGTGTTGGAATTTAGACTATATTTTTGTGGCACTTAATGCCTATACATGCATATACATTCTTGGCTTTTATAGGATCTTATTGGCATGGTGTATAAGCAGAGTCTGGGATGGTTTTGTTTGTTTGGTTTTTTTCAATATTCTTAGTTGTGGACTTAATATCTTTAACCGTTATGCTGCCAGGAATTACATTACTTTAATAATTCATAGTTAACAAAAGCTTTCTTGGGTGGCTTGATGACAAATATGCCTGTCTGCATTTTACACTTCCTTAGAATCATAGAATCATAGAATGGTTTAGGTTGGAAGGGGCCTTAGAGATCATCTAGTTCCAACTCCCCTGCCACGGGCAGGGACACCTCCCAGTAGACCGGATCACTTAAAGCCCCATCCAACCTGGCCTTGAACACTGCCAGGGATGGGTCATCCACAACTTCTCTGTTCAACCTGTTCCAGTGCTTTACTACCCTCATGGTGAAAAAGTTCTTCGTGAAATCTAATCTAAACTCCCATCTTCCAGTTTAAAGCCATTACCCCTCATCCTATTATTACATGCCCTTGCAAAAAGTTCCTCTCTGGCTTTCTTTTAGGCTCCCTTCAGATACTGGAAGGCTGCTATAAGGTCTCCCTGGAGCCTTCTCTCCAGGCTGAGCAACCCCACTTCTCTCAGCCTGTTTTTATAGCAGAGGTCCTCCAGCCCTCTGATCATCTTCATGGTCCTCCTCTGGACCCACTCCAACAGGTCCATGTCCTTCTTATGTTTGAAGTTCTAGAGCTGGACACAGGTGGGGTCTCACAAGAGCAGAGTAGAGGTGGAGAATCACCTCCCTCGAACCTGCTGGCCATGCTTCTTTTGATGCAGCCCATGATACAGTTGGCTTTCTGGGCCATAAATGCACTTTGTTGACTCATGTTGAGCTTCTTGTCCACCAACACCCCTATGTCCTTCTCTGTAGGGTTACTCTCAATCCATTCTCCGCCCAACCTGTATTTGTGCATGGGATTGCCCTGACCCATATGCAGGACCTTGCACTTGGCATTGTTGAACTTCATGAGGTTTGCACAGGCCCACCTCTCAAAGCCTGTCCAGGTCCTTCTGGATGGCATCCCTTCCCTCCAGCGTGTCAACTGCACCACACAGCCTGGTGTCGCCAGCAAACTTGCTGATGGTGCACTCAATCCCGCTGTCCATGTCGCCAACAAAGATGTTAGGCAGCACCAGTCCTAGTACTGACCCCTGAGGAACACCACTTGTCACTGGTCTCCACTTGGATATCACGCCATTGAGAGCATCTTTTTGAGTGCAGCCATCCAGCCAATTCCTTATCCACCAAGTGGTCCATCCATCAAATCCATATCTCTCCAATTTAGAGACCAGGATATCATGTGGGACAGTGTCAAATTCCTTGCACAAGTCCAGGTAGATGATGCCAGTTGCTCTTCCCCTGTTCACCAACTTTGTAACCTTGTTGTAGAAGGCCACCAAATTTGTCAGGCACGATTTGCCCTTAATTAAACTCTGCTGGCTGCCACCAGTCGCCTGTTTATTTTCCATGTGCCTTAGCAGAGTTTCCAGGACGATATGTTCCATGATCTTGCTGGGCACAAAGGTGAGACTGACTGGCCTGTAGTTACCTGGATAATCTTTTTTACTCTTTTTGAAAAGGGGGGTTATGTTTCCTCTTTTGCAGTCATCAGGAATTTCACCAGATGTATTTCTTTAAATAAGTGAATTTTTGTGGTAAGTATATTGTTAAAGTAAATTAGGGAGTGTAAATCCGATCATAACAGTTGTAAGTTTTGAGCCTTCTCAGGCAGAATAGGCCCGAATCTCATATCAGTGACACTTCCCTACTGTGACTTTTTGTCATACTTGGATATAAATTTGAAACATTGAAGTCAATCCTTTGGATGCCAGTTTAAATTATAAGAGAATGTTTTTTCCTCAATATGAATATAAGAAATCATATTTTTGGTGCAGCTTGGAGCAGAAACTTGAGGCTCTTTCTTCTTGATTCAAGATGCCTTTGCATTTTGCCATGTGCCTTCAATGGCATCGCGTTTCCTGCAGAGCCACAGAAGTGGCTTTTCTCATGTGGCTGGAGGGTAGTCTCAAGTGACTGGTGCTAAAGTACAGCAGTTTCCATTTCCTTAGTACCTCCAAAGCCACTCATAGTGTCCAAACGGAAGTAAAAAACCTGGTTTATCACCATCATCATGACAATTTTCTAGAGCCTTGAAAAACATGGACTCCTAGACACTGTTTTCACAGCTTTCATTCTGACAACTAGAAAATTAAACTTCCATGTGCAGCATGTGCAGCATGTGCAGCGACCAACAAAATGTTACTGGTTAAGAATTTGCACTTTACTGATTCTGCTGAAATAAGAAGATTTTTACAGGTACAAATATGAAAAGGCAAGGCTGCTTGGAGCATTACTTGCTGTACACGGGCACAGGACCGGTGAAGTTAATTGAACTCTGTCAGTCACACCACTCAAGCACCTGACCAGTGGGAAATTTGCTGTACTGGAACTTTTGATGGACAGCCACTGATGTACTTGCATCATGGCAAATCACAGTGGTACTATAATCACAGAAACTTTTTCATGAGTTGAGCTTTTCCCTACTTGAGTCCCAAATTGGCTTCAAAGGAGGTCCCAAGGAATGTATGTCCTCATTTCCATTTGTGGTATACATGTGTACATGTACACCACAGAAAGATCATGGACATAACCATTTGGAAGCTGTTTTCTTTTGAGAGCCATACTGCAAGCAAATAACTTCCTCTTGATTAAAGCTGTGCAGTGTTACACACCATTATCATATGAGCAACTCATCATCTCCCCCAAGTGGATGATTACATTATCTTACCAACATACTATTCCAGGACTATTTTTAATCTTCATATTTCTTCTATGTTCTGATTAAATATGAAGCCTGTGTTAATGAAACTGTTACTTGTCAAAAACAAGCAATCAAAAAACACAAATGAGCTTATCACTGAAAAGTAGTTCATTTGCAGCTTTTCTTCATGCAGCAAACTTTAACTGTATTCATGCATGTGCACATACATATATGATATGAACTAAATGGTGGACAAGAAAGCAAGTAAGGACAATTCTTTATCTGAACGTTTTCTTCATAGAATTTCTTAGCTTTTGCCGTAATCAAACACAAGAAAAGGCATAAAGCTCCTGAGACAGAGGAGGTTCCTTGCTAACATAAAGCAGTACTTCATACTGTGAGGGTGATCGAGCAGTAGCACAGGTTTTCCAGAGAGTCTGGGGAGTCTCCACCCCTGAAGATATTCAGAAGCCTCCTGGATATGGCCCTGGGAAACCAGCTGTAAGCTGCTTGAGCAGGGGTATCGGACAAGATGTGGTTGGACTTAATGATCTTGAAGGTCTCTTCCAACCCAACTGATTCTATGATTCTAAGATAAGCTCTAGAGGTCTCTTCCATCCTCAACTTTTCTGTGATTCTTTGATTCTATGAATGTCCAACCCAGATATTTAGCTTATAATAATGCGTATAATTTATTCAAGGAGGACATGTCACTGTTAATTAAAAGTACAGTCTTAACTGCATCACATTAATACGCCACTTCTCTGCTACCTATGTCTTTCTCACAGAGCTGTAGAAATGTTTGTGTCAGCTCACAGTAGCATATGCTTCTGATACGCCTTTCTTTCCATCTGCCAGTGCTCTTTGGCTTGTGAAGTGCTTCATCCAGCAACAAGTTCCCTCTGTTGTATTTTTTCCACCGCTCCATTACTTTTCAGAATAGTTTTCCAGCTGCTTTCAGAGGGAACTAATACATGTATCTTCTTCATTGCACAAGACATCCAACCAGGAAGGCAAAAGACGAATACAGGTAGGACAGCCACTGAGACATAAAAAAGCCATCAGCAAAGCAGAACTCTACTGAGATCAACTGGCAGATGGATAAGACTTCTTGATGTAAGGAACTGTAATGCTGTTAGTAAAAAATAACATATTAGGATTACACATTTTACAACATCAGACATTATCAGCAAGTAAAGATACTTCAGTATTAAGAATATTCTAAAGAAATCTTAGACGTGTTAACAAACATGCTCTTCATGTAGATCTAAAACTGTATTTAACAATAATTTAACAATCAACATCATTGTCATGTGAAATGGCACCTGAGAACATTAACTTATTATTTAGTTGAGGTTTTAAAATTTCAATCTTGGAAAATGATTAAAATATGTTAATAGCAAACAGTAAGCAAAATGTGGGAGTAGAAGCTTGTTAGTTTGGAAATAGACAGGTGGTTTGTGGAAAGTATGACAGTGTTGGAGACAAAGTCTGTTAAAGTATATGGAAAAAATTATTCTTCTTAATTGATTTTGGATTAGACTGCTCTTGGCTCAGTATGTCCTGGTAAAAAATTCGATGTTAGCCCTTAGTCTTCCTGAAATTGAAGTACCCCTCACTTATAAGTGGACCTTACAGGCTGAAGCTGTAAGTGGCCCTTAAAGACTGCAGATAATCTTGTGTTACTTCACTCTATGTAGTACATTTTTTCCCAAAGTGGCAATCTGGCACTTGTTCTGTGGTTTCACATTCGTATGTAATTTGCACTTGCAGAGACAGTTTGGAATAGCAAATAGCAAATTGGAGCAGCAGAATTTGCATGCACTTTGCTCAGCTGTAAATGATGACATAAGGTGGTAAAGACTTAAAAGCTTTGTTTGAATACTGCTGGGAAAAGAAGGAAAGGAATATAATCTTTAGTTTTGTGTATGACAAATGTAAATGAAGTATTATATAAATAAAACCTTGCTTCCCTAACCTACAAAAAATAAGCAGATTACATTTCCTACTTCAAGTTACTAAAAAGTCTTTTCACCTCTGGCAAACAAGGAATACCCAGTTCAAATCTAGAGGTTTTTTGTTGAAAGCTTTTTGTTTCACTGTAGTTAAGGATGTGAGTGATCAGGTGAAAATGGGGGTTTTTTGCATTTTCTTGAGGCAAAGACAACCATTGTCTCAGTGGGTACAACAGGACACAGAGAGTGTTCAGTGGTATGTTCTGCTGTGGAAGCTACCCTTTTCATCTCTCAGTACTGAGCATTACCATCAGTTTCACAAGGATAACAGATTGAGAGGCAGAATAAATAAATCTATGCTGGTGTCCAGATTGCTGTATGTGGCTAAATTAATTATCTCAGGGAAATGGATAGCTCTGCACTACATCACAGATGTGCCAGTAGGTGGAAAATTGATAAAGTCCTTGTACTCCTTACAGCAAGTCAAGAAGTCTCATGTGTGTTCTTATTTATTTGTTTATTAGTTAGAGAACGGTCATTCCATTCACTAAGACAAAATATCAGAACTCATTATTTGTATTCAAACTGCAGTGCTTTACAGTGTCTGTGGTTCATCTTCCTGTTGCACCATCCTTACTGAGATCTCTTTCCAGACTATGTTTGCCATAGCACAAGGTTTTCATCCTTCTCAGTGTAGCAAGGACTGTTTGCTCAATTACAGTATGTATTTCTACAGACAGCCCAAAAGAAGAAAATGGTTGACTAAAATCCATGGACCCCTTTAGCACAGTTTTGAAGTAAAAAAATGGGTTTGTTGGGTAATATTTAGATTGGGATTTCAGTTATTCAGTGGTATAGGAGAACATGTTCATATAACATAGATATATTGTAGAAACAGTCTACAGTCTGTTAGTAAAAAAAGCAATTTTTCATCGAAACATTGTTAATGAAAATAAGACAACATAACGTAGTGTTACAGACTTCTCAATCATTGTTTTTCAACCTTTTTGGGAAAAAAAAACCCTATTCTAACATAAAATGGATAAAACAGATATGGGTTTTCCTTTTGAATTTTGTCTTTAATAGTAAGAAAGCAGGTAACACATCATTTGCTTTTGAAGGGAGATGGAAATAATAAAAATATTCTTTTAAATGCTATATCCACAACCAACTGAAGATAAAAGTCACACTCAGTTTTGGGGGATTCTTTTCTTTTCAATACATAACATCAGGCCACCAGTCAGACACATAAAATGGAATATTAGCATGAGTTCCTTACATCCAGAAGGGGTACTTTTCACAGCATATGGTATTTCTTAAAGGGCAGAATGACATCGTTGATGTGGTTAGAAAAGTAACAATGACACTTCCATGCAGAACATTGACTCTCCAGGTTAGATCTCTCTCTAGGGAAAATTTATGTAGTTAGCTTGACTTAAATTGAATTATATTGATTTATGCCAGTATTAGGTTCTCTGTGTATTCAAGTTATATCAATTTCTTTTACTGATAAAACCAAGGGTACTTTACACACCACAAAATAAACTGGGCTCAAAGTCACGTGAGAATGATGCTGAAAATTGTTAGAGATTTTGTAATTAACCTCCTTTTCTTCAAAAGATAAGACAGAAAGATCTTGAATTCATTTTCTGAGGAGAGAAAAATAAGAAAAGAGCCAGACTTTTCTACAGCTGAAACAATAACGGTTGCATCAATATGATAGCAGGGGGATTTCTGAATGAGGTTTGAACTACCTTTCTTATTGACCAGTGTTGTGGTTTTTTTTAAACTGAGATGGAATTAGGATATTCTTGCTACTGAAGATAGTTCTTGACTTATATGAGTATATGCAAACACATACATAGACATATGTCGATATGTTACTCTGTCATCTGTAGAGCAAAAGAATTATACGCAGAGGAAAACTGTACGACTAGAAATAATCAAGTCAGATGCTGAAAGTTTTATTGGGCATCATTATTCAACATATAATATTTAAAAATTCTGCATCTATAAAATATCTGTGTATGACAAGTATAAATCATAGAATCATAGAATAGAATCACTTGGGTTGGAAGAGACCTACAAGATCATCGAGTCCAACCATAAACCTATGCCAAAACCACCCCTAACCCATGTCCCTCAGCACCATGTCCACCCGTCTTTTAAATATCTCCAGGGACAGCGATTCCACCACCTCCCTGGGCAGCCTATTCCAATCCTTGATAACCCTTTCGGTAAAGAAGTTTTTCCTAATATCCAACCTAAACCTCCCCTGGCACAACTTGAGACCATTTCCTCTTGTCCTATCGCTTGTCACTTGTGAAAAGAGAACGATCCCCACCTCACTATAACCTCCTTTCAGGTAGTTGTAGAGAGTGATAAGGTCTCCCCTCAACCTTCTCTTCTCCAGGCTAAACAATCCCAACTCTCTCAGCCGCTCCTCATAAGACTTGTTCTCCAGACCCCTCACCAGCTTCGTTGCCCTTCTCTGGACACGCTCCAGCACCTCAATGTCTCTCCGATACTGCGGTGCCCAAAACTGAACACAGTACTCAAGCTGCGGCCTCACCAGTGCTGAGTACAGGGGCACAATCACTTCCCTGCTCCTGCTGGTCACACCATTCTTGATACAGGCCAAGATGCCATTGGCCTTCTTGGCCACCTGGGCACACTGCTGGCTCATGTTCAGCCGACTGTCCACCAGGACCCCCAGATCCTTTTCTGCCAGGCAGCTTTCCAGCCACTCCTCCCCAAGCCTGTAGCGCTGCCTGGGGTTGTTGTGACCAAAGTGCAGGACCCGGCACTTGGCCTTGTTAAACCTCATCCCATTGGCCTCAGCCCATCGATCCAGCCTGTCCAGATCCCTCTGCAGAGCCTTCCTACCCTCAAGCAGATCAACACTCCCGCCTAATTTGGTGTCATCTGCAAACTTACTGAGGGTGCACTCAATCCCCTCATCCAGATCATCAATAAAGATATTAAACAAGACTGGACCCAAAACTGAGCCCTGAGGAACACCACTTGAGACCTGACACCAGCTGGATTTAGCACTGTTCACCACAACTCTCTGGGCTCGGCCATCCAGCCAGTTTTTAACCCAGCGAAGAGCACACCTGTCAATGCCGTGGGCTGCCAGCTTCTCTAGCAGGATGCTGTGGGAGACTGTGTCAAAGGCCTTATTGAAGTCCAAACAGACAACATCCACAGCCTTTCCCTTATCCACCAGGCGGGTCACCTGGTCATCAAAGAAGATCAGGTTGGTCAGGCAGGACCTGCCCTTCATGAATCCATGTTGGCTGGGCCTGATCCCCTGCTTGTCTTTCACTTGCCATGTAAGTGTGCTCAGGATGAGTTGTTCCATAACCTTTCCTGGCACCGAGATCAGGCTGACAGGTCTGTAGTTGCCCGGATCCTCCTTACAGCCCTTCTTGTAGATGGTTGGCTAGATGAGACAGAGCTGTTGGATCCACTTTTCTCTCTTGATTGGGAAGGAAAATTAGTTTCATGTATTTTTAAGCCCTTAAATATTTTCAAGAATTTCCACCATAGGGTTCATCAGAATTAAGATAAAATATACGTTTCCCCTCCTAAAGGGATTTGATTGATTTAAACTTTGCAACTAAGCAAAATTTAGGTGGAAAAAAAATCTCTGAAAATATTAATGAACACTGCTCATAACATCTGCCTCTGAGAAAAAGTAGAATACACTATTTTTGCTAAATTGCCCAAATCTACTTTTGCAGATAACTCTTCACTTCTCTATTCCACCACTGTCTTTCCTCTTGCAATGTTTTTAGTTAGTTTCTTCATTCGTCTCCCAATCCCTTTTATGCAAGATGGCCATAAAAGCCTCCTTTTTCTACCACTCATTTTGTGTGTGGGAAATGCATATTGTCAAGTCTGTTTTCTAGTGAATGCATAATATGATGAGGTATTTCCTATAGGTTCTGGTAGAATAGAAGCAATAAGACATTCATATCCAAAACCACAACCATCTGAAAAGTCTTCTTCAGTAACAGGGAAGTAAAGAGAAGCATAGCAGATTCCAGGTAGAGTTTTGGAACAGCAGACACCTTTGCCCCTCCTTCTTTTCACTCTTTCAGTTTTGAAAACCTTAGCACTCTTGGTTATTCTGGATTTAATTCATGCTGTGCAGTCCTTAGTCTTGTAATAATGTTTTTTTGGCTTCCTATATCAGGAAGTACTGGTTTTATGACAACTTGTTTGTCAACACCCTATACTTACAGCGTACTCAAAATGGCAAAATACTGATAATGCATTGTGCAGACATACAGCAGTGTCTCCACTTGCTTATCAGTTAGAATCATAACTAATATTAGACAGATTTATCCATAAATAATAAACCATGTGTATTAACTTCACCCTTGTGAGACTAAACATATATGAATCTTGAAGTTCCGGCAGTTAAACCAAGTTGTATTTCCACCACTTTTTTTTTTTTTTTTTTTTGGTGTAAGAATAATGGTTTTTTTAATACAAACATTTAAAAGTATACTTTCATTTTAATAAATTTTTATTTCAGCAAGCAATACTAAATGAACATTTATAATTATTATTATTATTATTGTTGTTGTTGTTGTTGTTGTTATTATTATTAAAGTTCTACATGCCTGCTGAATAAAATATTTTCCTTTTCTTGGCTACTATACTTGCAGGAATTCTATTACTTTCTGCAATTAGGTGCCATTTTGCAGGATTACTTGAAAAAACTGCATATAGGAACAAACAGCCAAGAAGATTTCTAGGTCAGTAGAAGACAAATTCAGTCACTTATTCCACTCTTAAGATGTGACAATTTCAGTCAGGTTTTTTTGCTGTCCTGGAAATGAATCACAAGGTATGCTTCTTTAAGAAGGTACCATGTGTGATGTATCATCTGCTATGATAAACATGTTTTTATTGACTATTGAAACTAACACACTTGCTACATAAAATGCACATAAAATGACTGTGTCTGTACTCCAAATAATGCCCATGCCCTACAATAGCACCTCATTCCCTCCATTTTCCAAAACATTGCCAGATATTTCTTTTGCTTTCTTATTTGCATTTTTTAATTTAAAGATGTAAATATTCACAAACTGATTTACAAAACATAATATTGGTAACTCATAAGTTGATCAGCTATGAAATTCTATATATCCCATTTCTCCTAGTGTCTCACAAGTTTTTATAATATCATTCTGGGATACTCTGAGAAGATATTGTTCTCTTGTCAGTTTTATTTTTAACCTGCCAACTGAAATTTTACTTCCAGATGTTAAAGTCCTTTTAGGACTTAAGAAAATTAAGCAGCTCTGCTTTGTGGAAAAACACTGATGAGGAGTTGTGAGTTAGGTCAAAAGTAAAAGTCCTACACAAAGAACTGGGAACACATGCAACACTGGTAAGTTTAAAATTACCTAGCAGGAGACTTGAAGAAGAATTGAATATATGGATTTTCCTCAGAACAGATGTGCAGAAGAACTCACTGTTTTAGATTCAGGGGACTTTTATATATATATATACATACACACACACACACATATATCTTTTAATTAATATTTTCATTTTGTTTATTTACCTGCAATAGCTTTATACTAAAAGATTTTTTACCTGAAGAAGTAGTTTATTACTTTGTCTTCAGCTAGAAAAGTTGAGAAGCACGGAAGGTGTAAACACTATGGCCATGTTAGCTCCTTCCATCCCTAGGTTGGCCTTTAGCACTTCGTGAATTCTCATCAGACACTGAACATGTCTAGTGCTAAAAAAAATGGCAAAAATGAGACATCAAGTAGACATTTCAATGGGAGTTTCAAACTGAGTTACCTTTTACCTGCTAAAATAAGCCAGGTGGAAGTATGCCAAGTTGGTGTTCATTTCATTAAAAACTATGTGAAAAGATTAGATAAAGGTATATTGTTACTATATAACTAGAAGGATATATTAGATCAAGGCACAAAACATTGTATGGTATAAGCACCACAAGGCACAACACAAAAATATTACAAGCAGCCATGAAATTAATACTTGAATAAGTAACTAGAAAAATGAAGAAGGTAACAAGATATAACTAGAAGACTGGACGAGATGAGCGACCAAGAAAGACTGAAAGAATCTGAGTTTTGGTTTTTTATACTATACAAGGAAAAAGTAGGAGTTCAGATGATTTATTTGACCGTAGAAAACATTCTTGCAAGCAAGAAAGAACTGTGCCGTTCCCTATGCACTATATAAATCTTGAGGACCTATGAGCTTAAGCAGAAGCAAAGGAAGCTTAGGATCAGTACAACAAAAGTGTCATAGCTAAGGATTCTTAGAAGTAACCATAGATTTTGCACAATCAAAGACAAACATTTAAAGAAAATCTGATTCCACCTTGATATAGCAAGGTGGTCTTTCAGGGGTGTTTCAAACAAACCTTATTTTTATTATTCTTTGATTGCTGAAGTACAAATCATGTTGTTTTAAAAATTTCAGTACATTGTGCATTAAACCTAATCTGGACCAGTTACATTGATTTTGCTAAACCCAAAATAAATGAACATTGTAAATCTTACTAGTACAGTTTAGCAGCTCAAAGAAATTTGATCTAGATGATGTTTAATTTAACAACAAACATGAACTTTCTGTTCAAGTTCTATCAGGATCACAGTATCTCTGCTGTTTATTTGAGAGATCAAGCTGAGGTTAACATTCATTTTCTTTAAATGACACACTCTATACGATGCACGCTAACAGGGAATGTCTCCAAAATGGAAGCTTTTACAATAGAATGCATTACAATATTTTCACTGAGTGGATGCAAGGGCTTCTAATAGTCTTACAAATGTGCCTTTATGTCACATACTGTGATATAAAGTCTTCTTATACCTTTGAAGGAGAACACCAAAATCTTGTGATATTTCAAGGAATGCTAAAGGGTATGACTTCTAAAATATTTTCAGTTATTTGTTACTAAGAGAAATAGAAATCTATATATGTATAAATGTAAGTTGAAAGCATTTAGCCTTTGACCCTAACAAAGAGCAAACTAAAGACAATAAGCAAGCAAGCTGCTGTGTAGAGCATGGAGGCTATAGAAAAGATAGGAATAGTTGGACGGATTTCCAGAAGTAATAACAATCCATACTTAGTTGGATGAGAAAAAAATATATCTTGTTTATTTTCAAAAACATGTGATGGAACTGTTTTTTGAAAATTTATTTCACTATCATCCACTGAACATTTAAATATCTCTGTGGTTTTATAGAAACAGGATAGAGCTATTTAGAAAGAGTTTGTGGCAGAAATTTAGCAGCAAACAAAATAATTTTTTTATGTCAGAAAACTATGATTTTGGGGGAAAATTAATCTCATGTTGTGTGCTTAAGCACAGACACAAACCATGGAGTGGAAATAAGCTTTCACAGTACCAAATTTAACTTTGGAGGTCTTAGTTTCTTAGAAGTACCCCCACAGTACTTCTGTTCCCCACTGCTGTTCAGTTCTCAGCAAACAATGTCTCAATGGATGCCAAAGGGCCTCCAGTACCTTTTCTTTTCCAGCTTTATGTTCCAATGCCACTTACCAGTGCATGATCAAATTTGTACCCTGTAGTCACCTTCAAGATCTTTAAGCTATCAATTGATAGCTTAGTGGTTGCAACTGAAAGCTCAAACAGATGGGCAAATATGGCACTTCAGAAATATAGAAACATCATATACAACACTGGAGCATGTAACACAAAAATATATACGTGCTTCTGATCCTCTTGTGGATAATTCTAATTTAATTTACCTGGCTTATGGTCAAGAAGGAGAAACCATATTCCAGAGGTTATTTACTGCTACCTTTTTGCTGCCTAATTTTATTAAAGTTTCCTTTGCAAGATCAAATTATTTCTAAATGTGTGCATGAAGATCTCTTCAGCAATGGATAAAAGTATCTTAATGAATACCAGGCATTCAATTAAGAGAAGGGTTTTATTAGTTTGTTTGTTTGTTTATTTTTGTAAAGAGAGATCTGCTTTGAACACCAAAAAAAAATATTGAAGGAGAACACTAAGTACATATAGACAAGGTGGAATTACTAGAGTAACCCTTTCAGTGATAAGCACAGTTTTTTCTCTTTTGCATATGAAGAAACACATGCATCAAGGCAGAGATTTTGACTGATATTTGGTGTGTACGTGCATGTGTGTGTGGGGAAGGGGGAAGGCAATTAGCAAAGGACTTTTGACTCTTGCTTGTCCGTGGTAATTGATAATTAGAGGCATGGTTTCATAATTAATTCAGTTCTGGCATTAGTACTTACCTCTCATTGGCCAAACAAGTAAATTAGAATAGGTTTCATCATTTTGCAGGTTAATCACTCATATATTCAGTGAAAGAAAACACAGTACTGCAGTGACATAGAGAAAACTAGAAAGACATCTCCCTGTTAAATTCTGTTTGAACACATGGGGAAGGCAGGCTAGTAAATCAAACTCACCACAGAAAAATTAAAAGTATTTTGATCATAGCTGAAAGAAGAACATGAGATTTCACAATACTTATCTCTTATGAAAACTTTTTTAGACCATGACTCATTAATAAAGCAATATTTATGCCCTTTGTGTCAAAGACCTGAAGGAAATGTGAAATATAATGCAAAATAATATGAATTGAGCAAATATTAGTAAAGTTCCCAAAGTGTGAACTTTATATTTTAAGAGAATTTTTGAGTTTGTGAGTTTCATCACCTTTGTATCTCAACCAAGATCTGAGCTAAAGTAGCTTATTTGTGCACTTTGCATGACAACAACTTTTCATCTTCCTCACAAGGTAAAACTTGTGAGTGGTTCTTCAACCTGATCTTCAACCCTGTCTATGCCATGTGGCTCCCACCATTTGTAATCTTGCAGAAAAAATGTTAGAGCTACATTCCTGAGTATTCTTTTTAGTATTTGCTTACGAATCTGATGAATTTTTCTAATCCTTTCCAGTTTCTGACACTGTCTCTCTCCAAAGTGTCCAGTCTAAAAATTTACAAGTTCACTATCCACTGTAAAAAAATAAAAAAATAGAAAAAATCTTTTCTTCTTTAACAGGACTTCACATGTCAATGTGTTGCATCATTCTTGTTTTGTGAAATTCGATGAATAACAATTATGTATTCATCTCATTCATTGCTTTCATGATTTTGTAAAAACTCTGTTTCATGGTCCTTCAGTGAGATTGCACTTGTTTCCAGGTAGGCTGATGAACTAGGGCTCTTGAGAAGGCTGTTAAGAGATCAGCTGAAAAATACTAATGGCAACTAGTGGAGTTTCCCCTACCAATGCAAGTGTAACTGTTACAGATAATACATATTTTCTCCCTCAGCACTAGTCAAAGGGGGAAATTGGAAGTCATTATTGCTGAAAGTGACAGAGATGTTTATTGAGACTCTTTTTAACATGAAGCAGGAGACACCGGAAAGAAGGTAAGCCCTATCTGCTTTACTGTTGTGGTAGGTTTCAAACCTCCAGGGAGACATGAAAGACAATATTCACATTCAGCTTTTCATACAGCATAGAAGAGAACAGGTTGCAGCCATTCCATGTTTTACAGAACTAGTATGGTTACTACCGAGTATTTCTTCTTTAGCTATATGAAGTTTTATCTGTGTTTGTCGTACTGTGGTACTGAGTATGGATTCAGTGCTACAAATCTGGGGTTGCAAACCTATTTACATTCCTGTAGGCCTCATTCATGTCCATTGTTTCAATTCTGCAATGAGCAGATACGTAAGAAAAATTAGATTACTATGACTGGTGGAAATGGGGGGGGGGGGGGGGCGGGGGGGGGGGGTGTTTGTTGGTTTGTTTTTTAAAGAATGTCACCACAAAGGCATGGGAAAGGTATTTTAGAGGTTGCTACTTTCCACTGCAAATCTGTTGAGTTATTGCTGAAGGATTTTCTCCACAGTTGTTTCTGTATGTTAAGAAATGAATAAAGAGCTGGTATGGGAAGGATGGTGATAGAAAAGGCAAAGATGTAGAAATTATGCAATACACAGGTATCTTGCCTCTTTGATATGAAGCACCGGAGTATATATTTAGAGGCAGGACACTGTGGCTGCAGGTTTGTTATAAGTGCCAATACCTGAAAAAAAAAAAAAAAAAAAGTCTGGCGGCAAGCCCTCTCTCCAAAGACAATGACTGCCTCAGAAATGCCATGTACTATAAATATGTATTTTCTAGTATCTTAGCCAAATTTTTAATATTATTTCTCAGGTTCCACTTCCTTCCATGTACTGGTTTTCTATACACACCCCAACAGTTAGTTTGGTTGTGAAATAAGTTGGTCTTCTCATTCATGTGGTTATTAATAGCTTAGTACTCTCCTACAGCCAAAAGCCATAAGAGATAAAGAGTACCATGATTATAAGAATGATATTCAAACACATAAATATGAAGTTTTATGTTAATTTCTATGAAATGCATGAGTACCCATAATGGGAATTTTCATTAATGTACAATATTCAGGGCAATCCAATCACAAACAACCTATGGCTTGGAGCAACACAGACAGTGAAGTAATTTTTTTTAATTCTTGCTGGAATACAACCCAGGTTGGCCCTGACATTAAAAGTCCGTAACAGTCACCAGAATTAGAGAGTATAGTAATTTGCTTGGATTCTTCATGAAAGCCTAACTCACTGAATGTTTAATATGACATAAATATCATAATTGGAGAGTCTGGATGTTGAATTAATTTTAGCTGCCAAATGAGAATTGAAGGTTTTGGAGGAAAAAACCAAAAAAACCAAGACGACCTCCAAGCCCTGATGTACTTGTATGTACAATGTATGTACACAGAATCACACACATATATATATAGTTAGATACAGACATACAAATATGGATTTTTTTCACAAGAAATTTATCATCTGCAAGGGAAGATCTTTACTGCTTGCAGTAGATTTATGCAAGATATATAGTCCAGAGAAACAACAGAACTGTTTTACTCTTATTTTCTTTTCTGAAAATTCATCCTGAATTAAATTCTGAATTTTAGAGTTAAGGTTACTAGAGTTTCTTCTTTCAGTTTGGTACATTGTTAACATAAAAGTTGGCCTGAAATTCTCTTAAGAGATTTCTAGTAACTCCCGATTTTAATATATCTATTTTATTTAAATTGGAGAGAAGAATAAATGTTCTTAAGATACAACCAAATGGAATTTCATTCTGGAATGATAATTTGTCCCAATAAAAAGAAGTATGACTAGCTAAGTGTTCTATTCCTGGTTCCATTATGGTTTTTCAAAATATGTTCTCCTCTGTAATCTTTTCAAACTACCTTCTGTAAACTAACTTCTGTGTTATCTATATGTCATTTGTACCACAGTTAACTTCTCTCTTGCTATACTGTTTAGACTATATATTCACAGTAATTCCAGTAATTTCTCTTCTTTTTACCAAATCACTGACAGTAGACCAAGAAACTTGAGATATAGTTCAAGAAAGTTAGTCGTGTATAGTTGAGAGTGGTATACTTGCATTCTTCCTCCCCCGTTAATACAAAGCTCTGGGTAGTCCTAGCATGCCATATATTGAGAAAAGGAAAGATTTTATTACTTGAAGACTGGACGACACTGATATAAACTACTTTAACTTCACCTTTCCAAGTATCTCTTGACCTGTCCAGCAAATTGGCAAAGACTGGTACAAGTATGACTACATGCATGCTGAGCCTGAGCACATGTTTTCTCTGTGAATTCTGCACATTTCTCTCCTCCATTTTCATCTGCTGCACTTCATAAAAATTGAACTGAATGTGAATTGTGTCTGACTAGTTACTCCCTTGGGGATTAGTTTAATTTTAAAAAGCTGTGTTTCTCCTTTGAGAGTCTCATAGCACAGGAACACACTGAAGATTTTTTTAAAAAAAGATATCTGAATTAACATAAACGTTAAGGCAGGACTTAAATTGTACCTGCTTTTCCCTCCCTTTTTTAGTCTAGAAGAAGCTTACATATCAGCATTGAAATTCTGGTGTATGTAGGGTTTTGCTACATTTTAATATCTTTTTTTACACTTTATAATCTGCTGGCTTCTAAAATCCTATGCAGATACTTTGAATATTCCACTGCATTTGTGTGTGCCCTTGCACAATTTGAGGGTCTATCCTCGATGCCACCAGAAACAGACAATGAATCTGTTGGTTTCACTCAGGTAAATCAGTCATTCACAAGGCATCATGTTCTGTTACTCCTGAGGTCTGTGGGTTTTAATCCTTTCTTGAAATGTAAATATATTGCTTTCAGAGTGCATGCTTTGTGCCCTCTGCATGTGGATTAAGTCCCATTGACTAGGTGGAAATGTAAGTACTTTAAAAACTCCAGTGTTTAAATTGTAATGTAAATTACAAGGAATGACAATTGTAAATTGAGTCATTTTGCTTTTTGACTGCTTAAAACCAACTTTAGCTGGTCATCTAAAAAGATCTTTTTCTTCCTCTTTGGATCATGCAAAATGTCTTTTTACTGCCTGAATTCAGATAATATATTTTGTCATTTTAACTAGAGAAATTTTGCTTTTTGGGAAGACTGAAATTACTTGGACAATGAAGTGTCCAGATAATGTTATAGTTACTGTTTCAAAAGAAATATCTTAAAGAATTAGATACTTGTTTATGCTTGGAAGTCACCAAAGCATTGTTGCTAGATTATTTCCCACTGACTATTCTTATGCTAAGACCCTTTTATTTTAAAGCTATACTTTCATCAAATTGAATTGCATCCCAAGTGTAAAATGTACTTGCATAACTGTTTGCAGTGTTATACACCTAGCTCAAAAAAAAAGTTTCACTTGTTTCTCTTAATTTATAACATGTGTACTTTATCATCTCTTAAGCAATATTTCCTTGACATCATATTTGTTCTGCCAGTAAGCTTACTGTCAAACATTTGAAAAGAGATGCTTGCCAGTAATGAGATTTCATTATTAAAGCTCTAATTTTCTTGTGCTGAGAGGTATTGTCTCTGATATGCAGAAACCTGAAAATGCTTATGTATGTATGAGGTAATTATATTCATGTCAGCAGTCCCATTGAGTTAATGAGATTATTAACAAGAGAAAAGTTGCTCCTATTTAGGTGTTTTCAGAATTAGACCATATTCTCTGTTTCTGTGTTCTAAATCTTAGAAGCTGTTTAAGCAGCTCTTTTCCCCCTGGATTTGCTCACTCCTAACTGTTAGACCTATATGTTACTGAGAAGTGGTATCCAAGTCCTTTAAGCAGCTTTAAAGATCTAAGCCTAATATACTTGGTATATTCTTATGCTGTATGCCTAAATTAATGTCACCACTTTCCCTGTGTCTGTGATGATTTTTGTAAGTGTTGTTAATCAGTAAAACAGAACAATATGATTTTTTTTTTAATCTCAGGAGTTCTTAGCCTGTCTTATATGTGGTGCTACATTGTAAAACATAAAACAACCCACCATAATTATCTCCCTTCTTTCACAAAAAATGTTTCTTATATTTGTACAATTATTTTTTTTTCTTAGGTGTCTGTTGTGAACCAATATAGGGGTTTTTCTGCCCTTATTATTTAAGGAGGTCTTCAATTTCTAAATTGTTCTGAAATTCTGTATTCCTTTTGCTGGCTGGATACCCATTCAGCATAATACACCCTAATTACGAATTCAAGGTGAAATTACTTCATGGGGAACTTGCAAATTGGAAATAATGTCCAGTATTCTGCAATTACCAGATTGTGGAAAATCTATGTTTCAAATACCCATAGATATCCTGAAAAATCGCACTTTTATTATTGGTCATAAAATAGTGGGTTTTTTCCCCATGCAGAAATTGTGCACATGGTTGCAACTTACACAACAGGTAAGAGAATAATGTCACACTATGACATGTTAGCTTGCATCCCTCAATGCTCTAAATATCAACGTTGGCTACTCACTTCTTTACTGTTTACAGAAAGACACTTTGGTACAATTTTATTTTCTCCTGCCTACAGACAGCACACAATTCCTTTCACTATTTACCGTTCATCAGCAAGGTCTCCCAGGCCTTTTTTCTAGGGGCAAGGTTCAAGAAGAATTACCGGTAATGAAGGAGATCCTGGTTAGGACACTTGAGAAAACTCAACCTATGCAATTTTGTTGGACCCAATGACCTATACCTGAGGATGCACAGAGAACTGGCCAATGTCCTTTCAGGGCCATACTCTCTATTATCTTTGGAAGATCATAGAGATCAGGGAAAACCTGCAACAACTGGAGAAAGGGAAATGTCACATCCATATTCAAAAACGTCCCAAAATGATCATGCAGGGAAGTGCAGACCAGTCAGCCTCACTTGGGTGCCTGGGGAAAGTCCTGTGAAGTCCTCTTGGAGTACATTTCTGGGCACATGAAGAACAGAAGGTAAGGAGAAACAGTCAGTGTGGATTTACCAAGGGCATATCATGCTTGATCTTGTGATGAAATCGCTGGACTTGTGAATGAAACCATTGGACACAACCTACTCCTATCAGTTTGGGATGTTACGCTGTAGATGTGCAGACAAAGAGTCCAAATTAGCTGGATCATTATAGCATTTACTGGTTCATATTCCACCTGAGGGATAGTTACAGGTGATGTTCCTCAGGTCTTTGTTCTGGAATATGTGATATTTAAAAACCTTAATCAATGTAAATGAGCTGTAAGAGTACACACTCACCAAGCTGATGTATGACCCAATCTGGAGAAACCAGTCAATACATCAGGGAGCAGGGCTGCCATCCAGAAGGACCTGGCAGGCAAGGAGGAACAGGACAACAGGGAGTCCACAAAATTTGTCAAGAACAAATACAAATCATGTAGTTGAGGTGGATTAGCTTCCTGGAATAATACAGACTAGGGGGTCACCAGCCAAGGGCCAACTCTGCAGCTCTCAGGGTAAGCAAATATCAGTCAGGAGTGTCTCCAGACAGCAACTAAGACTATCATTGTCTTGGGCTGTATGAACAGGAACGTAAGGAAGAGACTGAAGGAAATGATTATACTCCATTTCTCAGCACTTCCTAGACCCTACCTGGTTAACAAATTCAGTTTTCGGTCTCCCAGTACGAGACAGATGTCTACAAACTAGAGGAGGTCAGGGTTGGGTACTGGGCAGTGGGGCTGAAACACTCACCTGTGAGGAAAGACTTTGGGGCCAGGACTGGTTCAGCCTGGAGCAGAGAGGTCTTCTGAACATGTAACAGCAACCCAGTTCGTATGGGGAGGGGATTGAGGGGATCTTCACAGAGGTGCCTGCAGGGAGGGAGAGAGACAGTGGAAATAAATAAAAATGGGGAAGATCCCAAGTGGACATGTGGAAAAAAATCACTCTAAACACAAATAATTTTGAAGCAGATTTCCAAGAGTCATGGCAGACTGACTTCACAAGATTTTCATTGGTACCCTAAGTATTCTGGCCCAAATTTTCAGTGCTGACCCTTCTTTAAGTAAGAGGCTCTCTTTTTTAGAGTCTCTGATTCTCAGATTAAATAAATGCATGGAGTGAAGAAGGGAGAGATTATCTTGTTCTTAGCAGAAAAAATACGTGATATTCTGGGTTAGTGTCGGCTGATTCATTGATGTAGAATGAGAATAACATAAAATAGAATAGTGTAAGCTGGAAGGGACTTCCAGAGTTCACATAGTTAAATTCTCAACTCAGAGCAGGTTGAGCAAGACAAAATTGTTCAGGACATTTTTGAGTCATGTCATTGACTGACACAAGATACCAATTATGTAGTTTAAGCTATGAACACTGTATTACTACCTACCAATGTTAAATAATAAATAAGAATTCTGACTGCAGGTGATGACAGTGAGTCATCATGGCCCAGTTTTGGATATCTATTTTGCGAATTAGCATTTGTGGTCATAATGAGTCTGCATGGGACCCCACTGAAATCAATTCATCAGTCAAAAATTCTTGGTAGGTTGGAAACACAATATCAAAAAAGGGCCTCTACTCACAGATGAAGCCAAATAAGCAGTACCTGTCCCTGAAACACAAGTGCTCTATTACTGAAATGCAGCAGCAATCCTGATACTTCACAGCTTCTTGTAAAACTCTGCTTTCAGAATGTATCCTGTTCAAATTGTGGTTATACTTTTTGTATCTTTTACTTCCTAAGAAGACCCTGGACTAAATTTTTATTAAGTGAAAAGGTGGTGTCGTGGGTTTGGGCCGGATTGGCCCAAGCAAGCCGAGCGACAGATGTTCCCTCTCTCCTGCCGAGCAGGAGAGAGAGAAGAGAGACTAGTTTAGTAAGAACCAAACTACTTTAATAAAATATAAAGAATAAAATAACAAAAAAGAAAAATAATGAAATATATACAAAACCGTATCAAGCTCCTAGGATGACAATCACGTCACCAGCAGGCACTGGGGAAGTCCCAGACTGGACTCAGCGATGGAAGGGAACTGGAACCACGAACACATGGGTCGGGATCAAAGGCAGATGAACAGACGGAGGCCTCCTCGGACGCCGGCCATTGAAGAAGGAAAGCAAGAGCCCCAGCGAGAGCAAAAGCCCGAGCAAGTCAGAGAAGAAGGTGAAGCCGTAAAACAGGAAACGGATAAAACTGGAACAACTGCAACAACGGAACCACGGAACAACGGATGCTAACCCTTTGATCCCTCAGCTTTTATACTGAGCATGATGCAGATGGGATGGAATACACTGTTTGGTCAGTTTTGGGTCACCTGTCCTGTCTGCTCCTCCCCACAGATGGGACCCCTCTATGCTTCTCTGCTTCCAACCCTCCAATAGCGCAAATAACAAGGTGTCTGGCCTTGGTCATCACAATAAGTCTAAGCAAGGGCCTCTCTGCATACTGTGCCTTGGCATCAGCTATAAACATGGGTCTTATCACTCTGAGAAAAAGCAGTTTTCTGCACAATATGCTGTTAATTTCAGCAGTTAGAAGAGGCCTAGTTAGAAAGCAGAGTTACTGAACAAAATTGGTCCTGTTTTACCTCAAACCAGGACAGGTGGTGAGCACAATTTATTCTACCAACTGTAGTAAAGCTAGTCTATATTTCTCTGGGAGGTTTTAGAGCCAACAAAAGAAATTACAGAAAAGATCTTCATTTGCCTCTGCACTGTATTAGACATACTCATGAAAACAGCCAAAGAGATACAGGGCTGGAGTAAAAATCATCTTTGAAGGACACCTTTCCTTTCTGCTCAGGAAAGCAATGGGCTTTAGAAGACTGCAGGGAAAGATCCAGTCTAGACCTCCTGGAAGAGCCGAGCAAAGGATGTTCCTTGAACAGCTACAGCAAGAAAGCAATTTGGTCTAAGAGAAGTGAGGAGGAATTAATGCTGTCAAGGTTATGCAAAAAAATGTGGTTTGGGCTGGACTGGCCACTGAAATGAAAAACAGATGCTTTACCCCACCTCTCCCCAGCAGGGGGAGGAGGAAAAGAGAGAAAGAGACCGATAAGTTTAGAAAAAACTGAACTACTTTAATGAAATATTAATAATAAAACAAAAAGAAAATAATGAAATATATAATATATGCAAAACTAATATCGAGCTCCCAGGATGACAATCATGTCACCAACTGGCACGGGGAAAGTCACAGACTGGACTCAGCGACTGAGGGAAACTGGATTCTGGACCTGGATTCAGGAATGCATAAATCGGCGTCACAGGCAGACAGAGTCCTCCTTGGATGCTGGCCATTGAAGAAAAAGAATGCTGACCCTTTGATCCCTCAGCTTTTTTTCAGAGCATAATGCAGACAGGATGGACTATGCTGTTGGTCACTTTTGGGTCACCTGTCCTGTCCACTCCTCCCTGCAGATGCGACCCCGCTTCAATTTCCTGTTTCCAACGCTTCAATGAGGCAAGAAACAAAGTGAGCTGGCCTTGCTTGTTACAGCAATAAGTATAAGCAAGAGCCTCTCTGCATACCATTCTTTGGCATATATTATAAATCATCATGTCTTATCACTCTGGGAGCCAACAGTGTCTGGACAATATGCTGTTAATTTCAGAGAGTTCAGTTAGTTAGAAGAGGCTTAACTGAAAAGTAAAATTACTGATCAGAAACTTGGTTGTGTTTTACGTTAAACCAGGACAACAAAAAACCAGCATTTCTTCTGTGGAATTCAAGGCAGGTTTGCACTGCATATTAAGAAAGTTGCACTTCTTTTTGGATACAAACTAGTATTTTTATGGTGTTTAGTATGTATTCTGAGCTAGCTTGGATATCTTTAACACTGTACTGAATTGCATGTTTTAACCTTAGCCTCTGTTATTTAGAATTGATCTACTGAGATCAGACTAGATTGTCTGGCTACCTTCCATCTCTGTCTTTTATTTTACACAGTTATCCTGAAATATCTGTGAGGGGTTAATTGAGACAACACTGCAGCACTACAGGAACTGATTGCTTGGTCTACTTTAGAAACAATATATGAAAGATTTCCCCAAAGGCTGTGGTTTTCAGTTTGAAGCCTGCAAGAATGGAACTGCTGCTGTGAAGCAACAAGGACTGTGTGCAAAGACACTCTAGAAGTGCCAGTCCCTCATGAAACAGCTTCTTATTCCTGCTCGGCAGATACATTTTTCAGCCTGCATATGTCTCAAAATTGCAGTATTATCATACTGTCTGGTTTACCAGCTACTTGGGAAATAGAGGAACTAGGACCATTAAAAAAATTCTGTTTTTTTCAAGTTGGAGGTCTGAGTCTCACTAAATATCATTTAAATCTACCTTTGCTATTATGTTACCATTGTTTTATATGTAGTTCAGGGAAAACAAAGGGGAAAAAAACCAAAAAAACCCCAAAAAACCCCGAAACAGAAATGCTCCTTCAATAATTTACTTTGAACAGTAAATGTCCTAAGTGCTCTATGCCACCCACTAACCAAAAATCAAACATTTCTGCCATTTATTTCTTTATCTGCATGCCCACTTCAAATGATCTGATCTTGTCTAAACATTGCAGGCCTTGGATGTACACCAAGTCGATTTTTCCTCATAGCAGTATCCATTTCTAAGTGGCCATTAACATCTGTGTCAAAATTTAATAATTATGTGCTGAAAAGCAGGTCATATTTCTTCAATCTAGAATTTCCTAATGACAGCAATTTTTTTTAATCCTCTCCTCCCAGAATAAAAGAAATTTTCACTAGCAATTTAGAAAAAAAAAAATTAATTAATCTCAGCCTAAACCTTTTCTTGAAGATTGAGGTACAGTCAAATCTGTTATCTTGTCTTTCCCCTAACATCTCTCCAAACTCATCTCAACAATAAAATTATCTGACTTTGGCAAACTAGGGAGTCAAAGTCCTAGTTTAATGGAAAGAGTGACTTGTATTGCACTGGTCTCTAATGAATGAGCAACATTACCAATGATTTATGCCAAATTTAGTGATGGGTATGCCCAAACCAATACCAATTACCAAACTGGTTTACACCAATGCCACCAGCACAAAGTAATGAGGAGAACAAAAAAAGCCATAGTAAAAGTAAGAAAAGAAAAGAAGAAGAAAAGAAACAGTAGTAGAGGGCTGGGCAGTGAGCCTTGAGGATCTGGGAAGGAAGGTATAGAAGAAAAAGGGTAAACAGGAGCACAATAAAACAGTAGTTGCAGACGAAGCTGTCAAACCTATAAGAAGTTGGGATCCACTTATTTAAGAGAAAGAAATGTGTTTGAAGAGGTTTTACCATCTATTGTGGTTGCATAACTTGCAAGGGTGAATGTGCTTTTTGTAGTTATGGCTAACTGTAGCTCAGGCAGTAGATTATTGGTGTTTAAAATCTCGTCTAACGATGATGCAATGATCTGTAAAAATTCAAAATCTACACATATCTGAAGATTTTGCTCTTTTTTTCAGGGATGACAAAAGAGTCATGTCTTACATCAGTTTCATCTTTCAGAGAATTTCATGGGATTTCAAGCACATCTCTTCAACACTGATGTGAAAATGAGGTGCTACAGTGAACATTTTCAGTTTTGTGTTACAGTCAGGTTTTTGTTTAAAAACAAACAAGCAAACAAACAAACAAAAAAACCCTTCTGTTCATGCAGAGTTGTAACATCCTGTTCCTAAACCACAAAAATCGGACATCTGCCCTACACATTTTCATTTGCAGTAAATTGTCCCTTTTTAAGTTCTCTGGACCTGTTTTTTTTGTGCACTCCAGGAAATATTCCTTCCTCTCTTTGCAGTCAAAGCTAAGAAGCTTCTCCAGAAAACCCCAAGGATTAGTGTCTCTATTGTTTCTAGTGTTAAGTAAGGAGGTCCTTATTAGCAAAAAGCAAGGGACCAACACAGAAACTGTATCTTCTTCATGACCTGGTAAAGGGATGTCACTAAAATGAAGATACAATTGGCCTAATTCATTTCCTATAGTGTATTTGGCAAGATTTTCCTTCCTTTCTTACCTGTACCACCAGCCACAGGTAGAGGTAGCACACACACACAAGGGAATCACCAAAGTTTCTTTAGCAACCACATGGTATGAATAACAGGGTTTTGTTTCTTCCCCCTTTCCTTCATATTCACTAATAACACCTGGCCCTACTGAGCTGCATGCTCTGCTCTCCTGCTGCCACTTATTTCCAGCGCTCTGCTTGCCACTGCACCTACAAGTTCCAGCCTGTGAAGTTTCTGCTGCAGTTTTCTTTGCTTCCTGACCAGGACAGAGAAAGCAGCTCATTAAGATTGCCATGCAACCCATCAGAAAGTAAAAGCACCCACCATGTCTCTTCGCAATATAGTGAGGGATGATAACTCCTATAGATGAAGAATCCAAATAATATGGTTGCAAAACTGCAGTCCAGCTTTCTGTTCCTTTTTGTTCCCCCACAGTCACATCAGACGAACTTCTCTGCTTTCATGCATGCAGTAGGCTGAACTTAGAAAGAAAAATGTCCTATTTAGAAGAATTTAGAATCGGAATGAAAATACGTCTGTCATCATTGTAGAATCCATCATCTATGTGCACTTGGCAATTTTGCTTAGTCATATGTCAAAACTAAGGGAATCAGAAGGAAACTGAGCTGAACAAATAATAAACCAGAATGAGAACAAAATAAAAGGAAGAAAAAAGCTGAAAGGCTCACAAAAACTTGCATGGGACTTCTTCTTCTACAATGAATTGTTCCAATGTTACTGTACTGTTTTTAATTTGATTTGCTTTTCTCTTCAGTTTTTTTATCTGTTTGCTATTGAAATACTCTGAAAAAGTCACAGCACTATCCCTAGACTTACATTTATAGATGTTAACATAGGAGATTGTAGATACACTGAATTTATCCACTACAACACTCAATACTGAAGCTGAGTTTTCATGATCTTATCATGTGTAATTAAAGGTTGTATCAACACAAATGTCGCTTCTCCCTCACTCTGCATGAGTACACAGTGAGAGTTTGAGTGTGCAAAAGAGACCTTTTCCCCAGATCCAGTTTTATTTCCAGCACAACTAGACTCTTGTAGAGAAGAAACTGTAAAAGGAAACCCTCTGAACTCCTCACCACTTTGTGTAACTGTCCTTAAATGCCAGATTTCCAGACCCTCTTTTTTTCCTGCTGTGAGCTTGAAAGGTAACATAGATCACCACAACTATCTAGTGACACATGATCTTAAGGACGACCACATTCTCCTAGAGATCATTCACTCCTCCTCAGAAGGTTTCATGCACTCTTATTACTACCACCTCTTTGCGCCTGTCCCCAGCTGTCATATCAATTCTGTTTTGTCTTTTTTCATAGTTTTTTCTGGTGCTCAAGCCAGAATCTTACTGTTGTGTCCTACAGCAGACATATTCTTGATTAAAGAATGAGGGCCTTCAGCTCCTCTTAGACTGCAAGAAAAAACCCTGCTTGGGATAAAAAGATGCCTGCCTACCTTTTCCTGGTACTGTGTGGTATATTTGCAAGGGTAAAGCCTACCCACAACCACTGACCAGGAAGAGCAGGTAGAGGTGCCATCCTGCCTTGTGATGACCTGAAATGCAGAGCAGCCTTCCTGCTCTCATGTTTTCATTGCTTTTGGCAAGACCTGTGTGTGGTTCCTGAGCTGCACTCTCTGCAGTCCTTTAACTGCAAAGGTTAAAGGTGGTGTATCTTGACAATTAAGCCTCTTCTGAGGAGGTTTAAGTTTGGAAAATGCAGTCGTTTCACCCTGGCTTTTCTGTGACAAAATCTGATGGTGCTTGTTGCTCTGAGGTTGCATTTGATGTGGAGATACATAACACTGATGCTGAGAGGAGATGGGAATCTGGTGAGCAGGCTGAAAGGCAGCTGTGTTGAAATCTCTCACCAACTCCTCTCAACTTTCCCTTAAAATCATCAGGAAGCACGTCTAATTTCATGTAAATGTGTAAAAGCGTGTGTGCATTGCAGAAATATGTTGTTGTGCTGAGGGTGTTCAGATGGTTAATTAGAGGTCTTTAGGTGACTATTGGTACCCCACTGCATGGACACCTGATGTAGCCTCTATGTTAGTGAACTAACAAAACAAATATCTGGGTGAAGAACAGTTCCTAAAAGCAGTAACTGAGGAATTCAAGAATTGGCATGAAAAGTGCTAGAAGTGCAATAGGTGTGAAACTTCTTCCAGTCAAGGCAGTGGAGGACCGGGAACCTAGTTTTAGCCCCTAACTCTGACATAGAACTCACAGCAATCTGCACAGGGCAGGTTCCCCTAGGCCCAGACTTCTTGATTTCTAATGGGAAAAAAAAGTTCTGTAGCTTTCCACCTGTATTGTTTTCTCCTATGTAATTTCAAATTCTTTTGGACAAAGGCTTGTGTTTACCATATGTCTGTATCCAACCTAGAACAACTGGATCCTTGTCTAGATTTGCCCTATAGACATTCCCATCATTTGAACAGTTCAAGTACTGCTATTTTATTATAATTATTTTAACTTAATGTGTTCCCTTAATGGAATTTATACTGATCTTGTATTTCTCCTTTCCATTGTGGTTCATTCTTAATCCACTTCAGTTTCATTCCCACCAGCAATCATTCAAAGACACAAATAATTACACTTAACAATTATGTCCTCTTTTGCCTACTGTTTTCGTGTTTGTTCATTTATTTTTTTTAAGACTGTGATCATGTTAAAAAGAAACTAATAGCTGAAAGTCAGTGGCTGTTAGCAGGAGATATGTAACCACTCTTCTCTGCAATGGATGAAAACCATGTATCTGTGTTAACTGTTGCTTAGTGACGTATATGCCTGTAACTGAGAAAAATGCAGTACCCTGGAGCCTTCAAGTAAACAGATTTACATATTGTAGTGTCAGGTTACAGGGTTTTCATTGTCATCTGCCTGCATCTTGATGCAGTTCCTAAATAGAAAATAATTATATTATTATATATAATATATATAATTATATATAAATAAGCCTTACAAATATATGTGGTCCTTGCAGAACGGGTATCTTTCCCTCCAAATATAGAAAAAGGTACTCCCCATAATGAGGACACATTCTGAATGAAATGGTATATGGTTTGCATGGACACCTTCGAACAACAGCAAACCTGCTTTGCCTCTGTAACACCAGAAGAAGTTAAGTCAGTATCAGTAGCTGAGTCAATGGTTTCTGGTATGGTGCTTTCACCTACTGGCTTAACACAAACCTGGAAGAATTTTGCTGAGGTTAGCATCTTGCAACAGGTCATAAAAAGTAAGTCATCCACATGTGGTCTGGTACATTTTTAAGGCTTGCAGATTTTTCTTGCATTGCCCAAAGAGTAAATTTTCAACATTGCTTAGAGAGTGAGTGTGCAGACTTCAGTGCAAGCTATCAGAAAACTAAAAGAGAATAATGCTTCAAAGCCAGAACCATTCCTCAGCTGAAATCCCTTTCTGAGGTGTTAGGAACATTTCTGTCTCCTGCTAGCAGATGTTGTTGTTTCAAATGAATAAACACAAACGGTATCAACTAGGCCTCAGGGATGATGCTTTCATTTCCACTTGGTCCGGTTTTAACCAACTGCCTGATGCGATGCAGCCTGGTCCGTACAGAAGACATGGTATCCTATGTGGGTCAGCTTGCACTGGCAAGGCAGGACTACTTGTCAGTTCCATCTGGATGTGCAGGTGAGAACATGGGGTAACAGTCACTGTTTCAGACCCTCTGTTAGCTGCCAAAACTAACTCTTAAATTTCACAAGCAGGACACATTCTGCAGGGTTACCATCCTTAAGCAAATGCAGAAATTTTCTCTTTATTTTGCTAAGGCAGTAGTAGTATGATGAAGGCGACAGTTCCCAGAATTTGTCTTGTGAAAGCAGAAGACAGCAGTGATGATGGGGATCACTTTCCATCATGTTTGATTTCCTTGCTATATTATAGGTTGTAGATGTGTTTGAACTCCTGTAAAGAGAATAAGGCTAGACATTACACAGGTTGCAAATGGCAAAGCAGGCACTAGAAATAAAAAAAGGAAAATATTTGGGTTTACTATATGATGCAATATTTCACCTGAATATTCCAGTTACCTTTCTTACCAATAAAATATAATCCATGTATGTCTGTTCTAAGAGAAATTATGTAATGCTGTCTTTTTTCTCCCCTTTCATAAACTATTGTTCTTCAGTGGTTCAGAATGATCCCTGTATACAATTTTAGCTGGTTGCCACATACAGATAGAAGCTATTGTTTAAAACTATTACAAAAAACAGTGGTGATTATTTACCACCCTGTTTATCTATCATTTTCATAGGCTATCACAAGCAACCAGATAATTCAAACTCCATGGTACTTTTGAGAAGATAAATATACCACTTTCATGACACATATGCAATTACTTCTTTAGCAGGCTTGTGTATTGGGTTTTTTTTGCCCTGATACTTGCTATTAGCATGCTTACTCCAAATGAGAAGCAGTCAGTTACCAGACTAATAATATCGGTACTGAAGTATCATTTGTAATACACTGATGACTACTTTGTTTGAGGAGGTAGGACAAATTAGCCAAAGGGGTGAAGTCAATATGAATAAGTTACAGCTTGTTAAGGCTCCATGTGAATTCTCTCATTCAGAAGGAAAGCAACCGTCACTATAGCTTAATCCCTAGATTTCAGCTCTACTGAACTGAAGCCATGTGACTTCCAAATTAAAGCATCTACATGGGGATTCAATAAATGCCTTACAGTGGGATTAACCTGTGGTGAAATAAAGCATTAACTTCGCTCTTTTCTGGAGTATCTCCATGTAGAAAAGCCTTATTATAATTATAGATGAAACCAAACACAGCTACAGAATTAGGCTTTCAAATGACTGCTGACAGATGTGGTCAGACTCTGTCAGTCAGCAAACTGACAATTAATACCATTCCTCCATTTCTAATTTTTTTAAGTTTGAAGTTTCCATAGAAAATAAAACTGCTTGCATTGCTTAAAATGGTAAGTTAAGTAGGCTGAAATCAGTCATTTTGAAAATGGTTTTGGCACTTTTTGTGCATCGGATGGAATGAGGCCATGAGTGATGGCAGAGGACTACTCTCTTGAACAAGCAAGAGGAATAAAATAAAAATCACAAAACTACAGGGATATGGACAAAAAAAGTACAAACTCTGTGACTTGTAAAAGCTGTAGGGAATAACTGTATAATGTGTTTGCCATTATAATTTAAATTATAAACTAGAAGCAACGCAAGTAGCAAAATACACTAGATATTGTTACTTGCTGACTGAGGTTCTAAGCTACTGAATTTTGTGTTGCATCACTACAGCTTCCAGTTAATTACAAATCTGCACATTCAAAGTAACTTTTACTAGAAAAACTTAAGAGGTGTGGAATCATCAACAGGAGTTACTTTTAAAAGCTAAATAGCTACATTCTAGGCTAAATAAAGGTTATGTACCCTTTCTAGCAAAATGCAGTGTAATCTCCACTCAGCCCCATGGCCAATGTGCAGTCCTTTGGCATTTGTTTAGAGAAGATGATTTTTATGTCATTATGAGTGCAAATAAAAACATGTTTATGCATATAAATAAATAATTTATCTGTAGTTAAAACTCTTTAACGCAACAGAAGCTTTCTTATGATGTTCAGGTGCATACTATAACAAAGAGAAAAATAAACTGAAAAACAAGCCCCAAACAAAAGCTTGTGTCAAGTAATATACTTTATACATGGTCTTTCTCATAACACATAAAATCGAGTTAAACCGTTCAGAATTCTGACCTAACAAAACAGATTTACTTTTGCCTCACTTGCCTAGTAATGTATAGTATCGGGATATCCCAGGGTGGTTTTTTTTCCATTGTAAAATCATTGGCAATAGGTTGTGTATGCTTTAGGACTGAGTTATGAAATGCTAGCGTCACTGTGTTCTGAAAAGTGATCAAGTGCCAGAAAGAATCATTTAAACAACAGCTTGGTTTACTGCAGGTGCTAACATTGTTGAGACTTCATACGAGCAGTACAGTGCTTGAACTTTGTTTAGACAAACCAGAAATATGTTTTGGGCAGATCACCTCCTAAACATAGAAGATAAATTCTCAATTTATGTTTATTGGAATTGGTGACGAACTGTCTTGTAAAGTTATGAACTTACTCATCTTGCTGACACCATTCAGAGCAGCTGGAGCTCAAGACTTGGAATTTGTGAATATTCCAGGAAAAACACAATTTATTTTGTCAAAAGTCCTTTACAATACCACGTTGGGAATGACTAACTGTGGGTTTCCAAGCAGAAATCTGCAATGATTTGCATATTGCTGTTATGCCAGCCAGTTCAGAAAGCTAGGGGAAATAATCAGCCATTGGCAGACCACAGGACCTGGTGGTCTGTGGCAGAGATGCCAGTCCATCAATTCACACACCTGTGTGTTGAAACTGCAGCATGCCAGGATCAGAGAGCCACAGATATGAAATCACTGACCATGCACTGCATGTCTCCCTAGGGATGTTACAAGAAGTCTGCAGATCATTTTGGTGGAAACAAATTTGCACCATCAGCTGACCATGTGTACTCAAACTTGAGTACAATCAGCCAAAGGGATTTTTGTGTTGCCCAGCACTACTCCATGGAGAGATCCTTTACACAGCTGGGGTGGAGCTGGTGACAGGACCAAGACACTAGCACCCTGAAGCACCATTCTCATAACCCGTGCAGTGGTGTCACACCAACACGTCTCTTCTGCCTCTGCAGACCCAGGGTGAGCTTTCTGCGTGGCACCTACCAGCCACGTGCTTCATCTTTCTTGCCTAGAGTCAGGATCCTGAGGGATTTCTGCACCAAATCACATCTTCCAGGTGCCATCTAAGAGTGCTTTGCAGGGCCTTATAGCTCATGCAGACATGAATGACACCAGCCAAGCTGACAGCCCAAAGTCTGGCTCCAGCTATTGCTGAAGCAAGGCTCAGTGAAGGAGTTTAGGGCACCAGCAGCACTGCTCACTGACCTGTGCTTTGTTGAGAGGACACGGTTATCACATTCTTCCCAGCACCTTTGTGATGCTCTTTGACTTGCCAGATTGTAACTTTTGAAGTAATGAGGTTTAGTAACATTTATTCTGTCACAAAGCATGCTCTGCCTAACCTCTGACAATGCCTTTCTCTGACAGTAATGTTTTCCTGCACAGTTAATACGAAAAGGTAACATGGATTGCTGAATTACATGCTAAAAATATGTGAAAATTCAAATTGCTGTAGTCAAGAGGGAGAGATAAATGTGGCCTGATTCAAATGCTTGTCTAGGCTTATTTTTCAGTCAATTTACTGGGTTGTATAGAACTGAACAAATAAGAAATTTGGATGTAACTCAACACATTGCATCATATGGCCAGAATTGTTGAGTCTGTATTACCAATATTTAAAGGCTTCGTTTAATCATAAAAATATTTAAATCTCAGAACTATTGAGCATTTTACTGATTGTAGTCTGCATCATATTTAAAATTTATATATCTGAAAGTTGACTGCATAGAGATATGAAAGAATGAACATCCAGGCCAATCTTTCAGGAAAAACCCTTGGAATTTTAAAGTATGTTGACAGGCCCTGTTGGCTTTATTTATCCAATGAGAGTACCAAGCAGGTAAGACATGCCCACATAACAAAACAAGAGCTAGCTACATTCTGCAAAGTCTGCCTAATTCTGTAAACCTCATAACACTGCAATATTGTTAGAAGTTAATATTGACATGTACAGAAGAACGTGTTTCTGTAAAAGTTAACAGACAAAGGTATAAGAAAGAGGTGTATTCAAGCTGATTTTTGCTACTGTTATGGTAACTCTGAAAATGTTCTTCAGTTTTTCATTGTTTATATTTTTGATAATATGTTGAGTCCCTTGGGGCATTTATGCCACTGATCCTATTGCAACTAATATTTCTTTTAGTAAGTGTTGGGTTATTTTCTGTAAAATATGGTAAATATTTATTCTAAAGCAGTGCTGTACTTTTGCACTTTTTGTAAAATATTTGCAGATTTCTTTTTTTTTCTGTGTGAAAATTTCAGTTGAACTGACTCTTGAAAGCAAGTTATACTTTCTATTTTTACCTCAGTTAGGATCAGAAATCTCCTCTCTCCCTTAGAAAATCTTAAGATTAATAAAGAAAAAGCAAAAGGTTTTGTACATTTTTAACAAATGTCAGAATTATTAGAATCAAGCTGTATGTGTGATTGTATTGCTATATTCTCATTATTAAAATGAGTTTAAAAATAAACTATAATTTAGACTATCTCTAAAAGGAAATCAGGTACTTCACAAATTAAGGAATTTACAGTCGCAAATGTCCTTTTGGCCATCAGCAATTTTAAAGTCACCCTAGTGGAAAAGAATCTCAGAAATATCATCTTTTTATGTTCAAAGAGGATCAGACCCAAACATTACTGAAGCTTCTCTCCTGTACATTCAGTTGCCCTCAAATATTGCATATCTCACCAGGAGGAGACATATCATGCAAATGTGTATTTAATAGCTTTTTTGAAGCCTAGGATCAAAAAAGTTTCATCATCAGAGTTGATTGTCCACTTGAGCACAGAATTATGTGGCTTAGCATTGTATGGAATAAATATAATGAGCCTTGAAATTTGTACCAGTACCAGAAATAAACTGCTTTAGACACAGTTTCAGTGATAAATTGAGGCTAACCTGGGTCTGCTGGAGGAGTAACCAAGCTACAAGGAGATGAATTATCTATTAACACTCTCACAAGAAAAACTGCTCGGGGTAGAAGATTAAATACAGTGTAATACATGATATGACAACAATTCATAACGCAAACTGAAAGGTTGATAAGTATTGTTGCATTGGTATTTAGCACTTTGCATTAGAAAAATACTAGTAATTGATTTGGATTTGATATGGTCATTAGCATGTAGCCTAATTCTACTAATACTTTTACATCCTTATTCATCAGGATTAAATTTAGTCAAGTCAGTAGCAGCACACTGCATTTTCAGTACAAACAAATATCAAATAACAAAAGGTGAGTTATTAATTGGAAAAAAGGAAGCAAATGATTCATTTTTATTACTGGAGCTTCTGTCATGAAGAACATGAAATGTGTGAAAAAACTCTTGCATATTGGTTCTTCAAGAAAAGGGTTAGACTTTTGCCATTGAAAATTGAAGACGTGAAACCTTCTTCAGAGTCTGGGATGGACTGGATCTTAGTTCTGCAGCCTTTATTGTGATTCTTGTAGTACATGGCTCATATGTCAGCAGAGACAACTGGCGGAAAAATGCATGAAATTTAGATGGTGTGGTTTTAAAAGAAGTCTTTATCAAATTAATATAAAATCATCTTAAATTTTTCTGTTTTGGAATGACTCTACATTTTGGGTTTCAAAATATATCAGTTTCCCAAAGCTAGCGAGTGGGGAAGCCATATGTTTCCTTGTGACTAATGGAGTTGGCTGCTATTTTAAGGAGAAACCTGTTATCTTGATATTAAGGAGGGGGAAAAAAGGAAATTAGCATAAATATTAGAATTCACTATCTTTACGTTTCACAGTTAACAAATCATTTGAATGGATACAATAGATGAATTTCTCAAGCCTTCAGGCTGTGTACAGACTCCGGAAGTCTGGTTTTGTTGGTTTTATTTCATGAGATGTGAAGAAACACTTGTAAAACTAGAAACCAGTTTTTACTGGAAGATATTGCTACAAAATAAATGCCTCCCAAGAAGGGAATGATACAATAGATGTGTCACTAAAAGTATAGAGGTCAGCTTCCCATTCTTTCAGAACAGCTGATCATACTGCAGTGCGCTTGCCAAAATATAGTTCCACCAGTAATCAGGTAGCTATTGTCAGAACCTGCTAACATCACTCTCTACGGAGTGCACTACATGAGGAATATCTCTTCTGTTGATGATCATTGTTGCTGAGGATCAGTAGCAGAACCTGGATGTCATTAACATGGGGCAAAATCCTGGTGGTGGTGGTGGTGTCAATAAATCAATGCTTTGAGTGTATAACTTTAAACACAGATACAATTTGAGGACTATTAGAAATCTTTATTTCAGCAGCATGGCAAAAACTGCTGAATAGTCCAAGTTCCACTCGTAACTGTGAATAAGTACAAAACAAAAAAGTCCAGCCCACACAATGCAAAAAGACTGAAGACTGTTTTGCAGTCCCTGCCATTCTGTGCTTCTGCTGTGATAGCTAGAAATTAAATATCCCAGAAGACTTTATGAATAATACTACAAAAATAAATCCCTTATGATAATCTAATGTACCTGTTTCCTAACTTTCTGGTCCCCTTTTCCTGCCCCCAATAAGTTTCAACCTTTTCATTGAAGTCTACCATGAGACATATGATCTCAGTGTATCTGTTTCCTATACACTGTAATTTCAAAGCAGCAAAATATAGCAGTATTTAGGTAAAAGGCCCATGGGGGGTTTTTTTCATTATTTTATATCTTCTTCCAAAGAGCTTTTACTAGATTTGACGTACTGAACTTTTGTTTTCCTCTCCTAATAGACTAGTTGTTTTCTTTTTCCCTTTTAAAGGTATTATTTATATTTTGATAGCTGCCTGATAGGAAGGCAGCCAGAGAGATATTTTTGCTCTAGTCCTATAAGACACTTTAACTACCTTTTTGTAGGGGACACTGGACATTTGTAAATTTCTTGTGGGGAAGCTTGCTTGTTTAGTCTGGAATTGCATTAACGTTCAGCTTTCCTTGCCTGTTTACAGCCTGCCAGCTGTGTGTGTAGTTACGCCTCGAGTCACTGTAGGACCACTTGGCTATAGTCTTGTGAAAAAAAGAGGTGGCAGCTGTGGTCTGCATTCAGGTTTGAAAGTGTGTGGATAAGTCTGGTGAATATGCCGGGGTCACTTGATACGGTGAGGCAGTTTGGGGAAAGTAGCAGTGTGGAAACGTGTCCCTCACTCCCACCTTCCCAGTTTTATTTGTGTTATGGAGCTTTGTTGGTGTACAGGTGCTCATTTTCAGTGGTGCTTGTGAGGTGGTACTTAAGTTTTCATGTTGTTGTGGGGTGGTGTTGAACCACAGTTCCATGACCACCCTTGCTTCACCTACACCTTACTCCTAGTGACACTGTGAAAGTCTCAGCAAAAGACTGAGGAAAGGGGAGATATCTCAGCTTCAGCTGATGCTTCCATTACCTTCCAGTACCTGTGCAGGAGTAGCTCTGGGGTCCGTACATGGGACAGTGGGACTTTTCCAATGCACTGTTGGTGCGACACACAGCCTCTGAGTTGTACTTCTGCCTCATTGCAGAAGCCTAGGCTTCATTCCCAGACCTCAGGGGCTGGTGTGTTAACAGTATTACTGCTGTGGCACTAGGGCAGTTACCAAATAGGAGGTCTCCAGTGCTGCAAAGGGATCTTCTGCAGAGGACGGTTATGTAGAAGTCCATAATTTGTTCTGGGACTCATCCATTTAGTCTTCAGATTGGGTGAGCACCTGTTTCCTGGTCTTCTACTGGACCCAATAAATCCACTCATCCCTCTACACTGTAACTGACTAGAAGTAAATCTGCAGGTGATGAATGGAGGAGCTGGCGATGTAAGTGCGCGGCAAGCCATGGCTCTTCAGAATGCTTAGATGTCCTATGTCACGCGCAAATGTGCCTAATTTTCCCCCTCAGCTGCAGGTGGCAGTTGATTGTGTGTACTTTGCTTTTCTGCAGCCAGCAGCCTGTCACCTTTGCAGCCACTGTTTTTCCTAACAAGCAACAGAACACGCAGCCAGAACATGCAGATGCACAGGTGCATGTAGAGGGGAGGAAAGTTAAACAGAAAGATTTTAATTTGCATGTATTGCATAGCCTGCAATGCACTGTGGTGTGTGGCCATATGCAGTCCATACACGTCTCTTCAATCAGTGCCTTCTTTCAGGGATTCAGCAGTGTTTGAATAGTTACAGGGTGACTTGGCTGATTCTCGCAAGAAAAAACAGCAAAAAAACTGGTCAGGTTTTGTCCTACAATTGCAGTTGGCCCTTATATTCCTCACCTATTTTACCACTTTTTTACTGGTACAGTGTCATGTTGCTTATATTTGACTTACTTGCACTCTTGTTTGGCTTTTGAATTTTCAGTGCAAAGACAGCTTCTAGGGACAGGGGAGCTGTTCAGGAAGACGTCTCACTGTCCAGTGCATTTGCACACTAAACTTTGAAGAGTCTTCTGCAAAGGTGAACCAAGGGGAAATCAGAAAAGAGGACAGGCTTGGTCTTCATTGCGCACTCTAAATGACTTTCTCGCTGTCCCCCACAAAGATCAATGTCAATACTTGGGCTTGTGGTGCCCTTGCTGTTAGCTTTGCATAATGTGGTTCTGCTGTAAAAAGATATTCCCTTCCATTGTGGGAGATGCCTGTTTGAGTCCTGGTGTAAGCACAGGTTCGTCAGCCCAGTCCTGACACTTTGGGGGAACAGAGGGTGTCACAGACGCATTGCTGCACCAGATTGGGTGCATGCAAAAGAATGACCTACCTCCCTGCTACTTGATTTCCTGGAGACGTTCAAGCAATGTATCTTACAGCTGAAGAGAAGAACAACAGAAGTCCTCCAGTGCTGGCTTTCTGAGCCTTTCTCTCCTGAACAAATACTTTTTCCCAATCAAATACCAAAGTTTTGCTCTGGAGGTTGAAGTGGCAGAACATTGTAGTAAGGTATCTTGTCCTGTGTAAGACTGTGATGTTAATGACCAAATACAATTGGTATGGACAATTAAGGGTTATCTGCCAAAGACCCTGGGTAGACACTCTTCTCTTGAACTTGCTTGTCTTTCAAAGAACCAGTATTTTAGGTTTGGCCCACCTGGGTGTTTTTAGGTCCCTGGCTTCAGAGTGGAGCAGGAGACAGCATCCCCTTAGCCCAGGGTTTGCATGGGTTTCAGAGCTGCTGTGGTTGCAGAGATTGGACTGTCACTTAAGGCACATACAAACATTTTTGCTTGGGCAGCTATAAGGACATTTGGCTCTTATTATGGGCATAATGGTTTTCTTCTGACAATCTATTTTACTTCCTAGTCTGGTGTTTGAAGGAAAATCCACCATCTAGTTTATTCTTTGTCTGTCCATTTCATAAGAATGTGCTAATGCTTGCATGAAACATCTAGAAACACACAGACAGATGACTTGTGTGACTAAGTACTAGAAAAGGATAAACTTACAAACAAAACAAGTTCAGTGAAGTATTACCTTGCACGATTCTGTCTGAAACTGACATGAATTGCTTGAAGCTATTGACATCATACTCTGCTTAAGGAATTCTTACTTAAGAATTTTAAAAATATATTTGGAGAGAGTTAGCTTTTCAATGCTCAGCTCTTAAGATTGCTGCTTGGATTACATAATGCAGTTTGAGCTACATTGAAACACTACAAGGAAAGGCTGAGGGAGTTGGGACTGTTCAGCCTGGAAAAGAGAAGGCTGAGGGGGTATCTCATCAATGCTTATAAATACTTAAAGGGAGAGTGCTTGGAGGAGGGGGCCAGTCTTTTTTCAGTGGTGCCCAGTGATAGGACAAGAAGTAATGAGAACAAACTTGAATATAGGAAGTTCCATCTCAACATGAGGCGGAACTTTTTTCCTTTGAGGGTGTCAGAGCCCTGGCACAGGCTGCCCAGAGAGGTGGTGGAGGCTCCAACTTTGGAGACATTCAAAACCTGCCTGGATAAAAACCTGTGTGACCTGCTGTAGGTGGACCTGCTCTGGCAGGGGGGTTGGATGAGATGATCTCCAGAGGTCCCTTGCAACGCCTGTGATTCTGTGATTCTCTGATTCTGTGCAGTTGACCTTTGCAGAATTAGGAAAATTTTTTTTGATTGTATCTTTCACAATACCTAAGTAAACGCATGATTTGACACTACACCTTCCTGCACAACTTTTACATGTTCTACTCTTAAAATCTTTATTTTTGAAATTAAGGTACAAGAGTTTAACCAGCTAAAAGGACTGCAGAACTTCTTCTTCCAAGGAGGTAACGTTTATTGCTCCAGACAAGCAAAATGTTTCAGAAAATGTGTGCTTTAAACACAAAAGAAATGTCTGCCCTCATAAATAAATAAAAAGGTGCTCTCTCTTAAATAAGTGCTGAACTGTCTTGTTAGATTGGGACCCTAAATGCTACATTCTCTAAATGATTTATTTAAGTTTCATTATGTCACCACAACTGCTCTACGTTCATTTGTTAGTGGATACAATGCAATTGGCCAACTCAGCAACGACAGGCACTCCTGCTAGACTACAGAAAAGATAATCGGGTCTTTCCATGCTTTGTGATGTCCCAAGAGAACAGGGGTTTTAAATCTGTTTGGTCAAGTGACTAATTAGGCTAATTGATTTAAAAAAAAAGATACAGAGGCTTTCAAACAGTCAGGAAAAAGACATATGTGGGAACAGAACAAAATCACAATTTGTGTCACAGAAGGGAGACGGTACTGATGCACTGGTACAGGCAGGTATCTTTGTCTCAACTAGAACATCAGACAGAAGATGGTGGAAGTCAATGTACAATTTCACCAAAAGCTCTAACTAGTCCTCAAGCAGATAGATGGAAATGAAGGGTTTGAAAACCCATGGGAAAATAATTCAAGTTCCTTAGTCTCAGAAGGTAGATACAGGATTCTTTGGCTATACTCACTTATAAATGATTTTTCTTCATGGAGTTTGCCTTTCCATTTTTTAAAATGTTGGATAGAAAAGTATGTAAGTAAATCTTTTACTTTCTATATGAAGAGAGCCACAACTTAATCAATTTTAATGAATAAGATACTTGGCTAGCAAACTACAATAATCTTAAGGATTTATGTTTGTGCAAAAATTTATAAATTGCACTTAACATATGCTCATTAAATAGTTTGTCTTTTGTTACAAAAAATTGCAAAGATTTGCCAGAATATTAAAATGGTGTGTCATTCTGGTAAGGCTTCTGCACAGCACATTCAAGGACTTCCATTGCTCTACAGGACAAAGTACAATTCATCAAAACTTTTGCTTCTAAAACAATATGTATTTATTCAATTAATTTGAGAGAGGAAATGTAATTCATGTTTCTATTAGTCAGTTAATCTGCCTTCTAAAAAAAATGTGGAAAAAAGGCAGTGTGAAACTGGGTTTTTTTTTAATATTCAGATATTAGGTTTGAATCTGTGAATTGAATAAAGAAGTAAGTTTTTTTCTTCTGAAATAGGTTAACATACAGTCCTCACAAGGCTGTGAAGAACACAAACCATAGCTCTTGTAACTCTCAGAGTTACTTATTTGACAGTGAGGAGATGTAACTGATGAAAACAGTTTTATTTCAGTAGGTTTCTGATTGCAAATCTATACACATGATTCTATTTCCAATTAAGGGCCTAATCTTAAACCAGTGACAATCAGTGAGACTATTTCTGTCTGATACCTGGAGTTTAGGACCTGATGCAACTCAGAAAACCAAATCCTTGCACATAAACACCTAAACTTTTTTTCATGAGCGAGGGACTGAGGAAAAGCACAGCAAAAGAGTGCAGAAAGATTCCCCTAAGTGCAAGGCTCTGTCTGCCTGTCTGCAGTCAGTTTATCAGAGAGTACATGCCTTCCAGTGACCTTACTGGCAATTGCTTAGGAGGCAATGGGAAAACACATGAACTGGCTTTGCCACAAGTAGTACAGGTGAAGGCCTAACTTGCATTTATCAATGCAGTTAATAAATTTAACCTTTAGTGCTCATTCAGCATTAAGGCAACTGAAATGCTGCTGGCTTTGACTGAGATCATAGAATCATAAAACCATTCAGGTTGGAAAAGACCTTTAAGATCACTGAATCCAAACGTAAACCCAGCACTACCAAGCACTACCACCACTAAACCATGTCCCTAAGTGCCACGTCTACATGTCTTTTAAATACCTCCAGGGATGATCAGGGGGATTGAACACCTCTCCTGTGAGGACAGCCTGAGAAAGTTGGGGTTATTCAGCATGGAGAAGAGAAGGCTCTAGGGAGACCATCTTGCAGTCTTTGAATACTTAAAAGGGACCTGCAAGAAGCATGGGAACAAACTTTTTAGCAAGCCCTGTTCTGATAGGACAAGGGGTAATGGTTTTAAACTAAAAGAAGGTTGATTTAGGCTAGCTGTAAGGAATAAATTTTTTTACAATGAGGGTGGTGAAACACTGGAACTGGTTGCCCAGAGAGGTGGTAGATGCCCCATCCATGGAAACATTCAAGGTCATGTTGGATGGGGCTCTGAGCAACCTGATATTCTTGAAGATATCACTGCTCATTGAAGGCGGGTTAGACTAGATGACCTTTAAAGGTCCCTTCCAACCTAAACCATTCTATGTCAACTCACTCACTTCCCTGGGCAGCCTGGTCTAGTGTTGGACAACCCTTTCAGTGAAGAAATTTTTCCTAATATCTAATATAAACCTCCCCTGGTGTAACTTGAGGACATTTCCTCTTCTCCTATCACATCACCTGTTACTTGGGAGAAGAGAACAACTCCCACCTCAATACAACCTCCTTTCAGGTAGTTGTAGAGAGTGATAAGGTCTCCACTCAGCCTCCCTTTCTCCAGCGTCAACAACCCCAGTTCCTTCAGCTGCTCCTCATAAGATCTGTTCTTGAGACATTCCAACAGCTTGGCTGTTCTTCTTTGGATGCACTCCGGCACCTCAATGTCTTTCTTATAGTGAGGGGCCCAAAACTGAACACAGTATGTGAGGTGCGGTCTCACCAGTCCTGAGTAGAGAGGGACAATCACTTCCCTAGTCCTGCTGGCCACATTATTTCTGCTACAAACCAGGATGCTATTGGCTTTCTTGGCCACCTGGGCACATTGCTGGCTCATATTCAGCCAGTTGTTGACCGACACTCCCGGGTCCTTTTCTGCCAGGCAGCTTTCCAGCCACTCTTCCCCAAGCCTGTAGCACTACGTGGGGTTATTGTTACGCAAGTGAAGGATACGTCACAAGTGAAGGATATGTCACTTGGCCTTGTTGAACTTTGTACCATTGGCCTCGGCCCATCGATCCAGCCTGTCCAGATCTTTCTGAAGAGCCTTTCTACCTTCAAGCAAATCAACATGCTCATCCAACTTGGTGTCACCCGTAAACTTCCTGAGGGTGCACTCAATCTCCTTGTCCAGATCATTGATAAAGATATTAAACAAAACTACCACTGGGCAACACCACTTGTGTTAAATCCCCACCTGGTTTTAAATCCATTTACCACAACTCTTTGGGCCTGGCTATCCAGCCAGTTTTTACCCAGCAAAGAGTACGCTTGCCCAAACCATAAGCAGCAAGTTTCTCCAGGAGAATGCTGTGGGAAACTGTGTCAAAGACTCTACAAAAGTCCAGGCAAACAACATCCACAGCCTTTCTTTCAGCCACTAAATGGATTATCTTGTCATGGAAGGAGATCAGGTTAGTCAACCAGGACCTGCTCTTCATAAACCCATGTTGCCGGGGCCCGATCATCTGGTTGTCCTTCACATGCCACATGATGGCACTTNCTAAGTGCAAGGCTCTGTCTGCCTGTCTGCAGTCAGTTTATCAGAGAGTACATGCCTTCCAGTGACCTTACTGGCAATTGCTTAGGAGGCAATGGGAAAACACATGAACTGGCTTTGCCACAAGTAGTACAGGTGAAGGCCTAACTTGCATTTATCAATGCAGTTAATAAATTTAACCTTTAGTGCTCATTCAGCATTAAGGCAACTGAAATGCTGCTGGCTTTGACTGAGATCATAGAATCATAAAACCATTCAGGTTGGAAAAGACCTTTAAGATCACTGAATCCAAACGTAAACCCAGCACTACCAAGCACTACCACCACTAAACCATGTCCCTAAGTGCCACGTCTACATGTCTTTTAAATACCTCCAGGGATGATCAGGGGGATTGAACACCTCTCCTGTGAGGACAGCCTGAGAAAGTTGGGGTTATTCAGCATGGAGAAGAGAAGGCTCTAGGGAGACCATCTTGCAGTCTTTGAATACTTAAAAGGGACCTGCAAGAAGCATGGGAACAAACTTTTTAGCAAGCCCTGTTCTGATAGGACAAGGGGTAATGGTTTTAAACTAAAAGAAGGTTGATTTAGGCTAGCTGTAAGGAATAAATTTTTTTACAATGAGGGTGGTGAAACACTGGAACTGGTTGCCCAGAGAGGTGGTAGATGCCCCATCCATGGAAACATTCAAGGTCATGTTGGATGGGGCTCTGAGCAACCTGATATTCTTGAAGATATCACTGCTCATTGAAGGCGGGTTAGACTAGATGACCTTTAAAGGTCCCTTCCAACCTAAACCATTCTATGTCAACTCACTCACTTCCCTGGGCAGCCTGGTCTAGTGTTGGACAACCCTTTCAGTGAAGAAATTTTTCCTAATATCTAATATAAACCTCCCCTGGTGTAACTTGAGGACATTTCCTCTTCTCCTATCACATCACCTGTTACTTGGGAGAAGAGAACAACTCCCACCTCAATACAACCTCCTTTCAGGTAGTTGTAGAGAGTGATAAGGTCTCCACTCAGCCTCCCTTTCTCCAGCGTCAACAACCCCAGTTCCTTCAGCTGCTCCTCATAAGATCTGTTCTTGAGACATTCCAACAGCTTGGCTGTTCTTCTTTGGATGCACTCCGGCACCTCAATGTCTTTCTTATAGTGAGGGGCCCAAAACTGAACACAGTATGTGAGGTGCGGTCTCACCAGTCCTGAGTAGAGAGGGACAATCACTTCCCTAGTCCTGCTGGCCACATTATTTCTGCTACAAACCAGGATGCTATTGGCTTTCTTGGCCACCTGGGCACATTGCTGGCTCATATTCAGCCAGTTGTTGACCGACACTCCCGGGTCCTTTTCTGCCAGGCAGCTTTCCAGCCACTCTTCCCCAAGCCTGTAGCACTACGTGGGGTTATTGTTACGCAAGTGAAGGATACGTCACAAGTGAAGGATATGTCACTTGGCCTTGTTGAACTTTGTACCATTGGCCTCGGCCCATCGATCCAGCCTGTCCAGATCTTTCTGAAGAGCCTTTCTACCTTCAAGCAAATCAACATGCTCATCCAACTTGGTGTCACCCGTAAACTTCCTGAGGGTGCACTCAATCTCCTTGTCCAGATCATTGATAAAGATATTAAACAAAACTACCACTGGGCAACACCACTTGTGTTAAATCCCCACCTGGTTTTAAATCCATTTACCACAACTCTTTGGGCCTGGCTATCCAGCCAGTTTTTACCCAGCAAAGAGTACGCTTGCCCAAACCATAAGCAGCAAGTTTCTCCAGGAGAATGCTGTGGGAAACTGTGTCAAAGACTCTACAAAAGTCCAGGCAAACAACATCCACAGCCTTTCTTTCAGCCACTAAATGGATTATCTTGTCATGGAAGGAGATCAGGTTAGTCAACCAGGACCTGCTCTTCATAAACCCATGTTGACGGGGCCCGATCATCTGGTTGTCCTTCACATGCCACATGATGGCACTTAAGATGACCTGCTCCATAACCTTCCCCAGCACCAAGGTTAGACTGATAGGCTTTCTGTGTCCCAGATCCTCCTTCTGGAGGAGAAAGTGCCTCGAGCTGTGCCTTGGCTTTCCTGATCCTCTCCCTGCACTCTCAGGCCATATCTCTATAATGTCCCTAGGATGATCTCTGCCTCCAGTGCCTATGTTTTAGTGTTTTAGCTTGGCTAAGAGGTCTTGACTCAGCCAAGCTGGTCTCCTGCCTCCCCTGACCCTGCACATTGGGATTGAGAGCTCTTGTGCCCCAAGAGTAATGTCTTTCTCCCAGCTCTCATTTGCTTCTTTGCCTCTGAGAGCAGTTTTCCAACAGATCCCACACACTAGCACCCTAAACAGCTGAAAGTTTGTCTTTCTACAGTTTGGGGTTCTGACTCTACTTTTTACCTGTCCTGTACCCCTCAAGACTGAGAATTCCACCAGGGCATGCTAACTACAGCCTAGGCTACCTCCAGTCTTGACCTCTCCAATAAGTTCTTCCACATTAGTAAGCAACAGGTCCAGCAGTGCTTGGACTCTGGGCTCCTCTGGGCTCCTCTGGGCTCTCCATCACCTCTACTAATCAGTTGTCCTCAATGCACTCCAGTAGTTTCCTAGACTGTTTGCAGTTCACCATTCCACTTTTCCAACAGATATCCAGGTGGTTGAAGTCCCCTCTCAGGATCAGGGCCTGCGAGTGTGGTACTTCCTGCAGCTGAAGAAAGAACTCTTCATCAACCTCCTCTTCTTGGTCAGGTGGTCTGTGGTAGACACCAGCCACAAAGTTTCCTTTGTTGGCTTGGTCTCTAATATTCACCTATAAGCTCTCAACATGTGCATTGCTGTTCTTCAAAGATAGCTCTGCACAATCAATCCCATTTTTGACATAGAGGGCAGCTTCCTCACCTCTCATTCCTTACCTGCCCTTTCTGAATAGTTTATAGCCATCAATCCCAGCATAGGAGCTTAATTCTGCTCCCAGTCTGTCTTCCAGCTCAGGGGGCTAAGTACCCTGAGAACAATTGCTCTTACTGTTAAAGACTAAGGCAAAGAAGGCATTAAGTATCTCAAACTTCTCTTCATCCTTTATTGTTCTGTTTCCCCCTGCATCCAATAAAGGATGGAGATTCTCTTTAGCCCTCCTTTTCTTGCTAATGTATTTATAGAAACATTTTTATTGTCTTTTACCAGAGTAACCAGATTAAGTTCTAGTTCTGCCTTTGACCTTTCTAATTCTTTCTCTGCATAGCCTCCAAACATCTTTGTAGTCGTCCTGAATTGCCTGCCCCTTCTTCCAAAGGTCATAAATTCTCTTTTTTGCACTAAGTTCAAGCCAAAGCTCTCTGTTTAGCCAGGTCAGTCTTCATCCCCACTGGCTCATCTTTTAGCACATAGGCATGGCCTGTTCCTCCGCCTTTAACATTTCTTTCTTGAAGAATGTTCACCCTTCCTGAACTCCTTCGCCCTTCAGAGATGCCTCCCAAGGGATTCTGTCAACCAGGCCTGTAAACAGGCCAAAGTCTGCCCGCCAGAACTTTAATGAAACCATCATAGGAGTAGAAATTATTTTATCAGCTGTCTTGTGAAGGACCATTCCTAATGTCAGCAATGGGTTCAACCTATAGTTCTGTCTGTTTCACATTCTTAACTTACTCCATATTTTTATACTTTCTTCTTCATTGCCTATTTCATGTGCACTTCCCTCAGATTTTAAGACAACCTTTTACAGGTAAAAGGGCTGAAGAAGAGTTGTTTCTGAAGGGTTTCTCTTCCCTTGGAAAAGCTTCATGACTATGAACTACAAAATTAATTGATTTTGTCTGTAGGAGAATTATTTTTATCCACAGTAATAAGAATAATAATTTAAAAGGAATAGGACTGTTAAGGGTTGCAGCAGAGTCAAGACAGTGGCTCACTGGCAAATAAACAACAAATAAATAGCTTAAATTTACAGGAAAAAAATTAAAATAAAAATAAAAATCAGAGCATCATTCAGCAATTTTAAGTAAGAAGTTTCTTACAGTAAACCAGGTAAACAGTTGTGGCATAAAAGTAAAAATGTTTATTTTTACAGATTATTTCTTTCTTAACTAGCTGAAGGTAGATATTTTATCCTTATGAAAGGATCTATTTTTTGAAACAGGGAGTGAAGCAGTTACATAATCTGTCAGTTCTTTGTATTTGTCCTTTTAAACAAAGCTTTTGCTCTTCATAGTGTAGGAAGCAGCTTTGTAAGATTCAAAAGTACATCTATAGGTTTAAATGTCTGAGATGTATGCATTTTAACAATAACAAGTCTTGAATCAGAGTAGCTATCAAGAAATTGAAAAGGAAGGGGGAATCTAGAACTGTTTAATACTGCTGTGCTGATCTATAATTGGGTGTATAGCATTGCTTCTCTACAAACATGCATTTGTGAACTGCAAACTGCAAACATTCCTGCAAGATGAAAACTAAAAAATACCAAAATGTTTTCATAGCTAGGTACAGCTGAGGTAATGTAAAAGCTAAAAAGAATTCTCTTACAAAAATGTCATAAAAACATTCCAAATCACCCTTTAAATACACTAGCTTTCAAGTCTGCGTTCGTACAATGGCATCATGACAGATGTCTCATCTGTTAAGGAGTTGTGTCAGGTACAATGCCATTGCTAAGTGATTATATTTGAATTACAGTATTACTTAGCGATGTCTTTCTTTGCCTCTCTTGTACAAACTTAAAATATTTTCCATACAATGGTTTGCTATAGGACTGACAACTATGTCCACTTTTAAGGCACCCAGCATTGAGCCTGGCAGGTGTAGGTGTTGGTCTATATGTTTCTTTCACCTGGTAATCAGTGAAAAATCTCTACCGATTCTAGTAAACAGGGTGAGCCTCTGCAGGAGGAACAGGGCACAAGTAATTCCTCTGCCTTAAGTCCCATATCGAGACATATTCCCTGAGAAGTTCTACCACAACTGCAACCTTCTTCTGCATTGCTACATGGCATTCAGACATCATTTCTAACATCGTTCTACGTTAGAACTGGAGAATTGAAAGCATCTGCTTAAAATCATGCTATAGCTACAAAATACCTGGTGGTGATAAGAGTAGCAAGTGTTCAGTGTTGTGTTTGTTTAGCGCTTTTGCCTTGAGAAAACTATAAAAGCTCAGTCTTTGAAAGTTCTAATTTAATTACACTTTGCTTAAAGAAATTCTGTCTGAAATGCTTATACGCTAATCTCTTCCTGAATGTCAATAGCACTATTATTTTTTTAAATCAGCTACTGTATGTAAAATTGCTTATTTGCAAATCTATTTCTCTGTTTTCAGGTTCCTTGGTATCAGATAAGCAGGTCATGTTTTGCTGTTTGTGGTTTGGGTTTGTATTTTTTTTTAACGTAAAAAGTGTTCTTTCAAACTGTATTTTTTCCTCACATGATGAGAAATTAACAAGGCACAGAAAGTAAATGTAGATTGTGTATTGTATTTGCTGAAAGATTAAATTTTTGCTTAAATCTAAACTATTACTGAAGCCTTAAAGGATATAAATCCAGTACAAATATATATTCTTATTAAAAATATACCTTGATGCTTTATATTACCACCTCAAACACAGACAGTGCACTTCATCAGACAGATGAATCCCTAGATCAGAAAACTGGTAAAACCAAATCTTGTATGGGTATCCTTGCCAACACTTGTGAAGCTGTCATCTGTTATCTAAGAATAGTAGTGTGATACAACTGGTAAGATTGTGTGTGAATATAATTATCATTTCACTGAGTGTTTGAATTGAAGGAAAACTGTTAATGGAAAAGCAAAGTGACTAAACACTTTCAGGATGATGTCCATAGTGGAAGGAAAGCTGTATCTACTGGAGTTGTCATACAGGAAAAGATTGCAAATTGGATAAATTTTATATCTTTACATAGCCTATTTCATTTTTTTGGACACATGTCATATTCTTTTTTTTCTAGAGAAATAATATTGTCCCTTAAGATGATTTTGCATTTGTCTATTGCACCATTTGTTCCTGAAAGAAAAGAAGTGCAGGTAATGAAGGTAAGTCAGGCCACATGAGCTAACTGGTATTGATCTCAAAATATACCCTCAGGCAATCAGAATGGATCAAAAGTACAATTAGCCCAGGGACTCTGATATATGCACTGCCATAATTTGCAGCTTGAGGAGAAAAGCAGAAATTAACATCTCCACTTTCTCGTCTGCAAAAGAAAGATAGCACTTTCATATGCCTACTTCTCTAGGGATGTTGCTGATGGATTATGATAGTATAATTAATTTGCAGCAGTGTATGTTGTGTTGTGTTATTTTTTTTTCAGGGATTTCTATAAAATACCAGTCTAGCTCATCTTCATACAAAAAGCTGTAGCTACTAAAACCACATTATGTGACTCCTCATGTGAACAGTTAACTGAAGCTGCAGGCTTGCACAAAAATGTCTATTGCAGGGCTAGTTGTCATAGCCTTGAGAGCCATGAGTCTCTTCTATGCTTTAAAGTGAAAGAGAAGGGAAAATACTTTTAACGTAACTAAGTATATTCAAAATCACATGATCATCTTAGAAAGGGGTGCACAAATATTCTTCCATTATAATTTTTTTTCTTTATAGAATCTCTTGCACTACATTTAACCATTAATCATGAATTAATTAATCATTAGTGGTAAAGCAGAAGTGCCATGCATTGTATTCAAAAGCCTATTTGAGTAAATATCTTCCAGAGATGTTCTATGCTTGTATTTCTTAATCCGTGTTTCATATTAAAAGATGTATTGCGTTAAAACTGGAATCTTAAAATGAACCATAGTTTGTTTAAGAACTGTGATTTTAATAAGTAATTCTTGTCAGGAGGCAGAAGTAGGAATTAATTATCTGTTTTTGGCAGAGATCCAAAATGACAAAATTGCCATAGCAAGAGGGGAGCTTTTAGCATCCTTACACATAGACATTTGTCTTTGTAAAGCCATGCTTCAAAAAAGAAGACTAATGTGTCTCATGCATTAAAGGGGATGTATACTGAACCAGTAAGAACGATGTAGATCCACGGCCTCGATGTCATCAGGGTTGTGGAGTTAATGGCTACTGCATTTTTTTCCCAGCACTTTTCTGCAATTTTATTTAGCGTTTCTATCCTTGCTTTCATTAAGTCTATTATTTCTGGGAAGTTGAAAATTTTATGGTGATCAGATCCTTTAAGACAGTTTTAATGGCATATAAGCATGTGAGAGTGGCAAAACGTCTAGCTCAGACTACTCTCCTGAGGCTGTTATGAAATGCTCAGAGTCTGAATTAATTTCTACTGCACTGTTATTCAGCTGGGCCACTTCTTAACCTACACCTGGCAGTAAAAACTCAACATCTACAGAATGCTGATGTATCTGCACCTATAGATGCTTCCATATTAACAATACTTCATATCAATTCAGTCAAATTCTTTTAGATCGGGAATAAGGCAAGGAATCTTAGGTAAAGGCTACCAGAATTCCACCTAAACATGTGGGTAAAGACTGAGTGAAGTAACATAAAAAGTTAATTTTTTAAAACTGCTTTCATAAACAGTGAGTTGCCTATATTTTCACATAAAACCTTAGAGCTGAGTTGGCCTTTGTACAGATTTTAACTGAAGTCAAAGTGCTAAACTTTCTGGTTTCACATCTTCAATTTTGCTTCTTCTTGTATATAGGCTCTGGACTCAAAAATCTGTTGAAGTCAAAATTAGTCTTGGGCACATGCATACATGTTACCTATGTTTTAGAAAATCTTCTGCATTGACCTAAATATGTCTGTATGGTTTTATTAGGATATTGATGTCTTGTCAAAACTTAATGGTATTATCAGTTTGTGGCTATTTGTCTGCAGAATATGAAATGGAGCACCCAGCTGGAAAACTGGACAGTACCAGGGTTCCCAAGTCTGCATGTGGGAAAATTTATGAAACAACACTGGAACTGAGTGCACCAGTAAGCAGCTCAGGGACACGTGGTTTCCTCAATTTGAAACTATTACACATCACTGTCATGGTTTAACCCCAGCTGGCAAGTAAGCACCACACAGCAGCTCACTCACTCTCTTGCAGTGGGATGGGAGAGAGAAATGAAAGAGTAGAAGTGAGAAAATTTGGGGGTTGAGGTAAAGACGTTTTAATAGCTAAAGCAAAAGCCACACGTGCAAGCAAAGCAAAACAAGGAATTCACTCACTGCTTCCCATCAGCAGGCAAGTGTTCAGCCATCTCCAGGAAAGCAGTGCTCCACCACGTGTAATAGTTGCTTGGGAAGAAAAAACTCCATAACTGCGAATGTCTTCCTTCTTTCCCCTGGCTTTCTATTGCTGAGCATAATGTCATCTGGTATGGTATCCTTTTGGGCAGCTGAGGTCAACTGTCCCGATTGTGTCTCCTCCGAACTCCTTGGACATCTCCAGCCTACTCACTCGTGGGGAGGTGTGAGCAGCAGAAAAGTCCTCAACTCTGTGTAAGCACTGCTCAGCAATGACTGAAACATTCCTGTGTTATCAACACTGTTTCCAACACAAGTCAACAACATAGTGACATACTAGCTGCTATGAAGAAAACTAACTCTACCCCAGCCAAAAACAGCACAGTGAGTTATGATATATTGCTCTGTGTGTTTTGCAAATCAGTCTTTCATTCACAGGTACATTTGTATGGCCAGAGCACAGAAGGGAGTCACGAACTTGTAAATTCAAGTCCCACTGTATGATGTAGATGAGTGGAGAATTTTTATTTTTTTTTTAAACTAATGCAGACCTCCTGTGTTGCCTTGACTATCATGATTAATTCCTTGGTGTCACAGTACCAATGCATAAAATAACCCTCCCCTCTTCACAGGGATGTTAGACTGAATTCATTACATGAGGCACTTAGCTAGAACACCTGTGAGTGTGCTCTTTAATGAAATGGAAACTGGATAATATCCGATTAAAGTTTTGCAGAGGGTCAGGAAATGCCCTCTGCAGCTTAGGCTCCTCGTACCAAGCTGAAAGTAGAATGATGAAAAATTCTTGAAATTCTATTCAAAACTCCATCCACAAAAATTGTGATTTAATTTTTTAGCCTTAGCTTTTTTTTCCTTAAACTGTTACGTGCACTGGGTGAAAGCTCAGGTTTTAGAACAATACTGTGCAGAAGTGAGCTTTTCAGTCAGAGGTTTAAGGTTTCAGGTACTACCCGTTTGAAAACACTGCTATAGTACGTCACACTGGCATAAGTAGAAATAAAAGCCATAAGGAAATAAAATACACCTTGTCTATTACATAGCAAGTAACCACATTTCTGAAAATGATAAGCAAGACCAGGGATGATTTTGATTTTGATGGACTGAAAAGCTGTAGTGTCACAGAACACTCATCCATTGTAGCTGAATTTCAGGCTGAGCCAGCTAGACTTCCTCCTCTTTACATGTATATGAACATGTCTTGTATACCCATCTCTGGAAAGGCTGAATGGTGGTCTCCATCTCCATAGTGGTCACTTTTGCAGATGGCAATGAAGCTGTGACTTCATTCTTTCCCTTTATGTCCTTAGACTCAGGCTACACCTAAGCACTATACTGGAGTAAAGACGTCAATGTTGATTCACATCCTGAAACATTCATGTAGAACCACAAGAAACAGTGAAACTCTGTGATTTGTACATTTTGGCCAGCTTCTTGTATTTGTTCAATGGATAGGTAACCAATCTTTTCAGATTGTTGAAATGTAGCCTCTAAAATATGATTTACCAAAGATTGACATGCTGGTTCACAACCATCATGCTTTGAAATACAACTGGCAGACACAGAATATTTTCAGATGAGTGGCAAAATTATGATTTCTTTAGCCACCAACATTGCAAAGTCAGGAGGATTAATTCTGGTTCAAATACCATCCACAGCAAGGATTTTTGCGGCTGTAACTAAGGTAACAACGTTGATGTTGTGTAGCCACAATGGAGTCGAATCTGTTTCCCAAGCCTCTGCTCTTAAAATCTTGCGTAGAAGTAGTTAGAATTTGCTTGTGTCAGGGAAATGAGCTGACTAAATGCAAAGTATTGCTGTGCTGCCTTGCTTCTTAACCATCCAGAGCCTCCTGTGTGTAATGCTGCATGTAGCAGATTCAAAATGAAGGCCACACAGAAAACTTTAACAGCTTCAAGATTTGTCCCTTTTGTAGATAACTTATTTTATGTTTCTTTATCCTGCAATTCTGACATAATACTCAATATGACTTCTATTGCTTTGATTATTATTAATTCTTATTTCTCATAGCTTTTATTCTCTCATAGGAGAAAAAGCCAGGCTGAAAGTATATAAAAAAAGTCTAATTATTTAAAAATAATTTAAATTTTATTTTAAAAATAATTTAAAAAGTAACCGTTGTCCTCTATATCTTCAAACTGTATTTTTAAGTTAGCCCTTCTTTTAAAATTATTTTTCATAATGTCACAGCTTTTTTATACATTTCATTAACCTGAGGCCTCACTGAAAAAAGTAGCAATGCAAAAGTGCAAAATGTACAGAGTTCTCTCCTATGCTATGCTGTTGCAAGATAAAAGCTGTACAACCCTAGGGCTTTTAGAGTCAATAGAAATGATTGTTCTAGAGGAATTCCTATGAACCTTTTCTCAAAGTCACAGAACTGAACTAAAAGAAGTGTTTGAGTGATTTCTACACTTTTGCTGTGATAGATCCTTTTTCAGATAGTGTTAAGTCAGTCCTGCTAGATAGTTTCTCCAGTGCTCCTCAAAAGAATTTTTTCATAGGCCAGAGATTGTGATTCCGGGGTTTTGGTTTAGTGCCTTGGGGGTTTTTTTTGAATGAATGGCATTGCAGATAGTGTTTCATTTTTCAAAACATTTTCAGATGGAGGATTTGGACCCACAAATTCTCCTCATCTTGTGCAGTCTCCTTTCAGCCCTTGCAGGCTGATATTTATTCAGTCTGCCTGTCAGGCATAAAGAACGGAGATTTCTGTTAAAACCTTGTTAGAGATTGATTTGTCAAGTTGTATTGCCTGCTTCCTTAATTACGATTTCAGTGATATTTACCACATAATTTAATTCATGGAATTTCCTTGTTCTCATCTTTTAAAAGAAATCCTATACTCAACTGAGCTCCTGCAAGGCAAGCAGAGGACTCATGATTTGCAAACTTGTTAGTCAAGTGCCCACATACCCATGACCTCTTTGTGCCCAGTGTTCCCATTCATGCTGTAACTCTGTGTGTGTGTGTTTGTGTGTATGTGTGTGTGACTGTTAAAAGGATACTGCTGCCTCATTATTTTGAAGTGAAAGCAGACAATAGTCTTTACTACTTTAAACTCATAGTTACAAATTACTGGTCTCTTGGCAAATGAGCAAGAAGACAAACCAACTCTGTGAAGACAAGTGTGCATAAAAATGAGTGTACAGGAATTTAAATTTTTTGGTTAACCCCTGATTGACCAGACTAATTCCATTTAAAATAGAAAAAAACTCAACCAGGAGATGTTTTGTTTTGATCAAATATGGAAAAAGCAAAGAAAATGGTTGAAATTAGATCTAGTGCCATTCAAAGCCAGTATCAGTAAACATAAATACTCTTTTTTAAACTTAACCAAAAAAATTCTCATATTTGGGGAAAAGAAGTTGTAATATTGAAATTTCAAAGTGTGAGTTTGCTCACATTAAATGTGTCACTTGATACAAAATAACACAAGTTAATCAGAAAGATTTCAGAATTGGAACCCTTGAAAAACAGAGATTTTTTTCCCAGAAAAAAAAAAAAAATTGCTATTAACATCTCCTAGAATTGTTGCATCCTTCCAAACAAAACATAATAACATCTTACAGTACTGAGTTTTTGCAAGTTTAAAGTTAGTGATTTGGGAGTATTGTACTCACAACTTATTTTGGTTTTACCTTTTCATGATCATTGCAGCAAGCCCCACATAACCTTACATTCATTTTAAATCCCTAAGTTAACAGGATTTCTGTAATGTAGGTAAAACATTTTTCTCAAACACTCGGTGTCTACTTCTACACATATGTCATAACTTTACAAACGTGTTCTCTGAATGCTAATGAAGAAGTAGTTTCTGCAACATCGAAATTCTCTCCTGACCAGAGAATAAATTGCTTAGTCCCTACATTTTTAGTTCTATGATTTCTTTATTGCTGTGATGAAAATGCTGAAAAGCAATGTTTCATGCTGTATTTAAGAAATATGCAAGCTTACAGTCAAACCACTGATCCTATAGCAGAAGGCTCTGGTGTCACTGTCAGTATATCTCTGTGTGGGTACAGGACTGCAAGCGTCTGGTAGGTACACTTGTTGATGCAGACCTGTCCAGTGTACTGTTTCCAGCACTTCCTGTAGAGATGATGTTGAAAAACAGATGATATCCTGAACTAATACTTATTCTTCATTAAATTGCATGCAGTTAGGAAGAAACAAACCTCTTGTTCTCTCAACTACTCAACAAAGCAGAAGTGCTGGTAAGGTACTGAAGTATGGCACTTGACATAATCCCACCTTATTTTTCCAAGGACTGGGCAGCCACTATGCAATCTTATTGGCATTGTATGAAATAGAATGGGATTTTTAACATAAATATCACACCAAAAGTTTTTCAGTAAGCAGAATGGCCTTGTTCCGGATTCTTGTTCTATTTGCGTTTATTGAGAGAGGCTAGTACAAGTCCCAGTGTACAGACCTTCAATCCAGAAAGGCATGCACAATTGTTACTGAGTTCAATGACAGAAAAAACCAGGAACTAAATAACAAGTGCCATTAAAGTAGGGGATTTTTTTGTAGTGGCCAAATGTATTTACAAGATAGCAATATACTTGTATGCCTGCAACCTCTGACAATGACAGAACATTAACAAAAAAATGCCCTTCTAAAATACTTGAATTTTCTGTCACATCTCCAAAAAGTTAAAAACTTCTGCTCTCTTCTAAGTATTATTTTGAATTCTGTTTATAAGCTTTCAAACCCTACTTAAAGAAGTTTCAAAATACCTGGTGTGATAGCGAATTATTTTCCCAGAAATCTAAGGGCTTGCCAACATGAAGAAGTCAGCGGGTGGTAGTTTGCACTCTGAATTTACAGTCTTGCACCACACTAAAGCACTAAAGACAACCTTAATTTGCAGGAAGAATCGGGCTAAGAAGAAAGCATGGTGAAACATGAAGCTGGAGTCAACAGCCTTTTGGAATGCAATAAGGAGGAGCTCCTGGAGCTCAATGTAGAACACTGTAAATTCATGTGTAATCAATCCCACTGGCGAGTAACTCCATGTAGCAGACAGAGCTGCTGTGTCACATGCTAGCTGCTGAATCAGGGATTTTATATGGTTTACATGCTTTCTTCTCTTTCCAAATGCTGGTGTCTTGTTAAAATTATCTGTTTTTTCCCTCCACCCAAAGTTCAGCATTTTAAACATAACAGTATAAATGCTCCTCTACCTTTTTTTTGAGAGTGTGTATAGATCAGCACCTATTCCCACTTTTGTCTTGGCATAGCTCTAAAATTCAAGTCTGTATATGCTATTTTGCAAAGATTCTTTAGGTGTTTCTACATGAACCAAGAGCAAAGCAGCACTGAGGCAGTATTCCCTGCAAGTTAATGAGCTCTGTTAAGAAGATGAAGGCTTTAACTCTGCCTGGGATAATATGACTGTACTGCTTCTGAGATGTACAGTACTGTTTTCTGCCACAGACATTTATTGCTTGTTAGGAGCTTGCTCTGAAACCTCAGCATGTGCTCTGTAAGACAGCATAGGCACCTTTTAAGTGTCTGCCACAGAACAGAATTGCTAAAATACAGTAAGGAAATACTAGGAAATCCCACAGTTCTTCCTATTAGCTTTCCTTATGGCATGACAGTGGTGAACTGATGTAGAGAAGTTTAACTGTAGCCTTTCTTTGTTTTCAAGTTCTTTAGAAAGTGCAGTCTTGCTACAAGAAATTGTCACCCTGATTTTGCTATTCATTTCAGTAGACATATGATAAAACCTGCTTTTGTACCAGAGTGTCTGTAGCGCCACCTCTTTCAGGAGCTCTCCTTATGCAATGACCTGTTTCTCAGTTAATGAAAAGCAGTATTGAGCTCCTAATGTCTTCTAAGATGGGCCAACTTGCAAACCTGTCAAATATTTGTGAGTAGCTCATTTCTATGGGTTGCAGCAAGAGGTACAATGCACTCATACAGCTTGCCCAGGAACTTCTTCCAAAGTTTGTCCTGAATGGCTCCAGTACATCTTTTGTCCCTCATTGAATTTAGGAACTCTTCTACCACATGTAATTAAGAAACATCATACAGGTAATGTCTACACATTTTTTTAGAATGTCCTTTCTTGAAGACAATAAATAGTCTCTTCTCCCTCCAAAAAATTAAAGTTAAGAAAGCAGAAAAATAATTGGAAAATTAGCAGACAATGCCGCAGACACTGTTTTCATGGCTCTTCAGATCCTAAGATAGCAATTGATTTTCTGAAGTCCTCATACCTTTTAATGTTAAACTTTTTAAAAAAGATTACTAGTTTTTTAAACGCCAAAAACTAGGAGGAAAGATGCTACTGTTCATACTTTTCCACCTCTAGCTCCAAAAACACCCCCAAAACAACTGAACTATTCCCATCAATTCAAGTATTGCTTTTGACAAGAACAGGAAAGTCTAGAAGGTGCTAACAGAAGTCTTGGGTTTAGATGCTTATTATTAGCCCTCTACTTGTATTAGTAAAATATAATTAGAAACTGCAATTAGCTGATTCTAAAATGCTGGGATTTTATCAGCATTCTGCATGATGCTGCCCTAAAAGTTCAGTATAGTTTACAGCAGTGGGTTTTGGTGTTATGACACTGATGGAGGAGTTACTGACATAGAAACAATCTCTCTTCAGGACAATATATACTGGCACATGTATAGATTTGAAAATATAGAAAAATAGTATGTAAATCATATTGAGATCAATAATCGAAATGGTAAAACATGATGGACACTGTGTTTTTGAAGGATTATGCCATTAGTAAACCAAAGACCTTATTCAAAATCCTATCAGGTTTCAATCATTCAACCACTGTAGTACAGATCATACATTTAATCTGCCTGAATAAGGAAAATATAGGTTTAACTTTTGCTTGGAACTTCCGACTTTTGTAGAAGCTTGTCCATCTTTCTCAGAAACCATGAGTCCAACTTCTGCTAGGATAGCATGCAACACATAGTGAAGAATTCTTATCATATTTTGCCAAACAAATGGTGATAACTACTCTATTTTTACATTAATTGGCCATAAAGGGATGTACCTGGTCCATACTTTTTAAAATACAGCTCTTCAGCTGTTTTAGGCTACTCACAGGTGAAAACTTGGTTCAAGGCCAAGTTACAAGTTCTGTAACCTTGAATTTACCGAATCTTCTTGCTTATAACCACTTATTTCAGTTTTCTGGATCAATTTATGTACTAGTGTATGACTAGTCTTGCCATACACCTCACTGAAAAAAACAGCAGGACTGGAAATTTTGCATGCAGCACATACTTCATAACTCATTATAAAAAACAAGATTTAATATTACTAGGCCTGGAACTGGGATATGACTAAATCCCTGCCTCAAACCAGTATATTTTTTCTTTATATAGATTACCTTGCTTGTTACTCTGGTCATATTCTAACAGGAAAGTAACAAAATTTGCCCTGACACCTAATAACAAATACTACAAAAGTAAGGAAGGGAGATTTCCAGCACATACCCTCGTGACAGCCAATGAATGATTGGTCTGCCAGGTTACTTGTTTGGCTTAAACTTTTTTAGGAGGAGAAGGCCAAGTGTACCCTCTGGCCAGAGTGTGCTCTTTGCCATGGGTCCATCCCAGCAGAGAATTTTTGTGGAGCACAGCACACGGAGTTGGAGCCAGTGTAGAAAAGACCTTTTCTTTGAGAAAGACTGAGGAACCTTGGGGAAAAGCCAGACAGGCTTTTGAAAAGGGTGAAAAAACCTTCCTGATGACCAGATATGACTGGACAAAGTTTGCTGCCACTTAGGGAAGCTGGTCATCTCAAATCAAGTCTGCAAGAATAGGCCTGCATGGGAGGGCTAAGGGGGCAAGGGAAGAACTGTGAATAACACTTTTCCATCTGACCTGGCAGCCAACATGTGTGTTGTCTCTGTGAAGGTTGTGTCAAACATGGCTTTCAGACTTTCAAAGCTTTTCAGTCTGCCTTGGAATACATACAGAAAAAGCAAGCCAGTTCATCTTCAGGCCTTCGATGACTTGAAATTGTGTGAAATGTGGTGGGGTGTTTTTTTTCCTAATCTATTCATAAAAGCACTTCCAAATCTCATCAACTGCATGTCCAGTGTGTGTTACTCTAGTGTTAAGAAGAGGAAGGTTTTTGAGCCAAGGGATGTTGTTTTCTGTTTCCATAATTTATTCTTCACTGACTGAAAATCTCTGAGAATACATGTGGCGCTGCATAAGTAATAACAAGATTTTCATACCCTTCCATAAATTTGTCTGACCTCTTGTTCAAACATGTTCTCTGCGGCTCTGTTGAACGAGAATGTAGGTCTGTAAGGAACAACACAGCAACAGCCTCATATGAGTGGAATGTCTGCATTTTTATTTGTTGGCAAAGCATCATGAATAACAGGCTATTATAAATTAATGTACTATCATTGACTCCGGTACAGCTAGAGCAGTGTTCCTCAGTGGTAATTCTTGTCCTTAATCTTAAGAGCAAGAAGACACTGCACTTCAAGTATCCTTGGAGGATTTTTTTGAACTGTTTTTCTGTTTCTCTGCAAAATCCAGCAAAATTCAATCTTTACACCAGCCTTTCTCTGAATAACAGAAGAATGTAAATTTACATTGCTTTGCCTCTTCTCTGCTTGTTCATATAACAAGAGTCTACTGGCATTCTCCAGAATGTAACATGCTTGTTTTATCTCTTGCTAAGTAGGCTGCCTAGAGAATTTCCTTCCCAAACAACTATTTGGAATCTTCCCACCCTTAGCAGCTAGTCAACATACAAATAAGCTGTATCTCCTTTTCTTGCAATTTTCTAATTTCAAAGCTAATTCTGGCATGAACCTCTTTTTCTTACACAGTACAGATACCTTTAACCTTTTCTTTCCCTAGGGCAATAACACTTTCGAAATTTTAGTCAAGAAATTGTTATTAAATTGACCTTATCAAAAGAGGGGAATATAATAAACATAATCATATAAATATATTGTACTATTAGATATGTAAAAACTCTATTATAAACTATGGGGAATTATTATTAATATAAAATATTATTAATATCATCATCATCAGTATTTTGTATGATAATTCCATTATATCATAATTTCATTATTTTACCAATGCAGTTGCTGTTTTAATCTAAAGCACTACCTACATCTGTTCTTACCATTCTGAAGTAGAAATGGCTGTAAGTCAAGATGGAATCCATTTACTTTTTATGAAAAGTTGTAGCCAGCATTTTTAATGGCAGAATATTTAGTTTCAGTGTTAGATTTTCAGAAATGTAATACAACCCTTACTATTTATCTAGTTTACACACTCACTTTCCCAGTGAGAGGAAGGCACCTGTGTTCATTCTCAACACAGTCTCATTAATGAGCAGTGAGCAGGGGTGAAGGAAGGAAACTCTCACAGTTGTTGGTAGCAAACTGTTGGATCAGTTTCAGCTATATTGTGTAAGCCATCATATGCTACTCACCTTTAGGTTGATATTACAAGTGAACTGAAATACTGCATGCTTTCAGTTCCTTGTTAAGGTTATTTGCATGCACAAGCACTCACACACTTATCCAGGTGAGTGCTTATACATACATGCATAACATATTCAGAACTTCCAGATTGTGGTGCATCAGATTAATATCTGATAATTCAACATGTTGGTCGTCTATTAAAATAGCTTGATGCTAAAGAAAGCTGTGAGTAAATTCCTCATTAATTCTGAAATGAGCAACTCAAACGGTATAAACCAGGCAGGTTGTTGTCTAGAAGGAGTGGGAGCTGTATGCTCCCTCAGGGATGGAGATCCAGGACCAGGGAGATACCAGGGCCAGCCATGGCCATCCCAACTTGCAGTCCCAAGGGGTGCTGAAATGGGGCTTCTGGGCCATGGGCAAGGTTGGTGGGAGGTCCCATGGGAAGCAGATGAGATCAATTGCTTGTGAGTGCTCTCAGGGCCCTGACAGTTATGTGTCTCAATGATGAATTTTTTCTGATACCTCTGAAATAATGGGACCATTCGAGCAATTAAGTAACGTTGCTGTTTCTCCTCCAAGGAAATTTTTGTGTTAAGCTAACAATAGCAAGATACTGCCATGCTCATTCTTCTCATCATGTTGATGGTGAAATAGTTTGGACGTGTACTCACAGTGAAGGGAAAACTGTAGAAAATAGACAGATGCAGCTGGAAGTAATTTTTTAATTTTTTTTTCCCCGCAGTTGAATTCCTATTCAGATGGAGAGGTCCTGGGTTTAGGGTGGTGGCTGAAGGTTTTGGACCTATTCCATGACATCATTACCAAAAGAAAATTAAAGAAAATCTTTCACCAAGCTAAGAATAGGGCACACATTTTCAGATGTTGAATACTGATGTGTATGACAAAATAGGACAGAAGACTTTCAAGTCCACTGGTCCAGAAGAGTCGTAACCAGTAATCAGGCAGATCACTGAAGACTTGAGAAAATGGGGCCAGAATACGGGGTTCTGCTAACGATGATAATACATGCTCTTCAGCATATGAAGCTCCATGGCTGAGTTTGAATTACCTCTAGGTATTGAATTTCCTGTGATGCTGTTATTGCAAAATAATATTACCCAGTTTTACAGCAACAAAAGCAAAGATATGCCAGGGCTACTGTGGTGCAGGATTAGAGATGCTTACGTTTTTAGATAGAGCTCTGTATCTGGTTTTTAGCTACTGTACAGTCTCTTGAAAAACATACACTGTCTGGTTTCAAAAAAGAATAAAATCACAGCTACCTGTGATGGTCCTTTTTTCCTCTTCTGTCATTATTTTCTCCACAAGTGGGATACAACCCAGCTATTTTTATCCAGAAGATTATTTGCCTCAAACTCTGGGTTCAGTTGTCTACATGTTTAGCTTTTTTGACATTTCTGAGAGAGACCCATCTCCAAAGGGTGAACTCAGCAGACCGGAGAATCAAGCACTAATAATGGATACAACACAGAAATGATTTAAGAGGAAAGGTGCGTTTGAATGTGTAGGAAACTAGAATAACCCAAGAATGAGCATTTCGCTCATGCTCTACTGTTAGAAAAGCTCATGGTTCCCACTGAAGACAAGATTTTCTAGAGATTGAAGAGTGGCTTTTTCAGGTGCTTAGTTATTTTATTTTTACTACTTCATTTTTTCCCTTAAAAAAAATAAAAATTTCACCCCCCATTTATGATTTGGATAAAACAAATATAGCTGCATTTTAAAAAGATCTAGATTCTAGCATGCTTTACAGTTTTATCAATGACGGTGTCATTATTTTGGTGTTTAAAATGGGAAATTAACTGCTTTGGAAGTCTGTCTGCCATTGTGGCTGTTGAGCTCTTCAGCAATTCTGACCCTCTGGGAATAATCTGAGTGCTCCCAGCTCAAAAAATATAAAATATATACTTACAGAAAACATCCACAGAATGGCTCTTACACTTTTTTTTTTTACTTTTTTTTTTTTTTGGTATGTGTTCCAGCAGATCTGGGAGCTCTTCAAATTCCAGAGAGCTAAATGTTTCCAAGCACATTTGTGTATTAGCATAATTCTGGAGAAGAAAAGGATCTCTTAATATTTCCTGTGACAGATACACAAATTAATCCAAGGCCAACAGAGGAAAATCTGAAGTGCAAGGCATCCATTAAAGCCTGGACTGCTTCAGGCATGACAGTACATTCTTGTTGGATCAATTAACTGGACTATCCATGTGAAAATAGTTGGTAGGATGCACACAGCTGAATAAGTTCTTTAATTTTTCATACAGCTACAAGCAGGAAAATAAGTCATAAGAGACAGAGTATACAGCCAAACTTGGCTACATAGCCGACTTTAAGGAGAAGAACAAAGGTTTCTGCCAACCCAAGCAGAGACACTACAGGAATAAACAGATCTGGGGAAACTACTTCATGTTTTGCTACACTTCGGAAATGAACAATTCGTCACCAAAATTGCTCATTCTTTAGTTTTCCTTCTTCATTTGCACAAATTCCCATACACCAGAAATGCATGAACTCACCAACCTTGAGCAGGTAAATGTTGATTTCCTTCCAAAACGACTGGGGTCCTTTTCATCAAAGTCAGCTTTGGCAGGTAAATTGTCAGGAGGCATGCTTATTTCATCAGAAATTTATTTTCTGTTTATTATCTGTTTAGATAATTAGAATTCAGAAGTTTATTATAATTTAGAAGTTTATTATCTATTTAGATAGGCCAGAACAGTAGTTTTGATAAATCTGTGCTTGTATAGAATGGCCTGCATTGTTTGTTTCTTTTTGCTTATTTCCCTTGCTGATGTAAAAGAAAATACACTGTTGTTACTATCTCACAAATAAGACCTTTCAAAAGTGGCTACAGATCTCTGATGCTTCAGATGCTACTTAAATAGCAAAAAGAGACAAAAAGCCTGTTTTGAGAGATTTGTTCCCAAAGTTGTTTTTTTTTTTTTAAACTTTGCTTCATCTTATGAATGCTCAGCATCTCCATAAGTCAGGCCACAGGTAATTCAACGTAAAATCTGAAGGGCCGAGAGTTAATTGAAATTCTTAAACTTTATATGTGAGGCCTATGCACAGGACTGTACAGTGCATTAAGGTTAACAGCTGGTTTAGAAATCAGGAGAGACTGTTTTTTATTCTTGGTGTCTGACCACATACCACACAGCTTTAGAGATTTCCGTGGATGAATTAAGTCAACCTACTGCTCCTCTGCCCAAGGGGTAACGTATACATGGAAAGGAATGCCTAACGCCACAGACTATAAATACCTGAGGCCAAAACAACAGTAGCTTTTTCCCCTGAAATTACAGAGTAGGGGTAAAAAAATTGTATTACTGGCTTTCAGAGATTTGCAACACTCATGGTATTTGAAAGACCCTGTAAACCATATTTCCCACTCTTGTGCACCATCTGAACATGAGAAGATGTTCCTCAACATTGAACAGCTCAAAGATAAGTTCTGAGTAACAACTGGCTACAGAGCTAATATATGTAAGAACACCATGACACAGCTATGTTGAGGGCAACTTTTCAACACTGTATTGGGGCACTACACAATTGCATTATCAGCACATGACATTTAATTCCATAATCCTGTGTTGTGCAGTTACAAAAGCACTTTCATACAGAGAAATTCAGAATTTCAAGTGTGGCATGGCACTGGTCTTTGTTCAGTCTTATCTAGTGCCACAGTTCTCAAAAAAATAAAGAGGAAATAGGGTGCTGTATAAATAGTGAAATGGAGTCTCCTCTCCTTTCTGTGCCCTGAAAGCAGAAGAAAGGAATATCAAAGGCAGCTTCATGGAAGTCTGGGGAACTTTGCATTGTGTGATGTTGGACTTTGAAAACTAGTGGAATAGCTGATGAACAGGCATAAGGTGACCATACACTCTATGCAAAGGTCCATGTCTTAGACTGTGTCTAGACATCTGAGACATTGCTTGATGGACTGATGTGGAGCAGTTCTGAGCCAGTGTTACTTGGTTGTAAAGGTGGCCCTGTCATTAGCCTGAGGAAAGACACACCCAGTATCTGGATCTACCTGTTTGAATGTTTATTAAAGTCAATATAAAGTTAATACAAGTTCATTGTCTGTCTGAAGAGGTGAATACAGTAGCCTTAAAAGTTTAGGTTTGAAACTGAATGTTGAGTTTTATTATTTAATTTAATGTAAATCAGCTTTGCTCCACTGCAGTTTAGTTGCATCAACAGAGAAGCATGAGATTTATATAGCATTTGTGCTGCACATTTGAATACACAAACCCTTTATTTGTATTTCATATGTATAGACATAAATATTTAAAGAGTAAAAACATTTTAGCTATTAAAGAAAAAACAATACATAAGCTGAATTTAGATCAAATAAAAATTAGTTTTAAGTTCAACACAAGTGTATGAACTATTTGAAGGCTTAGTGTTGCACAAAAAGAAATACAACATATTTTGCCTATTAAACATTTGGTGTTATATTTGCAGTTGTAATTTCTTGAGGGAATGTATCATGTAATCTACTATTAATATCAGCCTGGAAGGTTGCACTTTCTACTTTAATACATCTTTATGTTATGCTTGTAAGTATTTCTGCAAATTACAATCATCATTAAGACAGATACTTACCTGCTACAAAGTAAAAAAGACTATCTCTTCCTATGTATGACCAACACAGATCAGGCCCCACTCACAGTGCAGTGAAATGAAACGGTTGTTTACCCTCCTGTGTTGCCTACTCCAAACCATGAATCAAAAGGGTATTTGAGTGGTTCCTGACACAAGAAGGATGCAAAGCAGTGAGTCTGTAGGTCCTCCTAGGTATGACACCATTGGCTTTCCAATTGAATTGACTCCTGAAAATTAGGCATTTGCCTGGAGACATGTGGCTTAGAGGAAAGCCTGACTGAGCCTAATGATGACATGAAGGAAGAGGAAGAGAAGGCCATCACAGGCACAGGATTAGAGATGGGACCTAGAGGGGTGTCAGTGAGAAGCTGGTCATGCTGCTGGAAATTTCTTCCAGTGGTGCCACCTCCTGAAGCTATGAGGTCTCACAAACAGTTGCAAACCTAGACAATAAGAAACAAAAGGGACTAAGATTTTCTGAAACTAGGATGTGTTCCAGCATGAGCAGAAACAGAGGGCTTGAGATAGGGCTTACCACTTGGACCAGTATGAGGCTGTCACCTGTTCTCAGTGACCACCAGATCTCCTTCTGGTGTCATGCTCCAGAAAGGCAAATAGCTTGAGCCTGCAGATAGACCGGGATGCAAACCCCACTATGTGACAGTCCAAGAACCAAGGCAACACAGTTCTGTTTACTGTCCTGAGAAAAAGGACTATCTGTGGCCAATAACAGAGAAAGCGGGACAGGAAGCTCCATTCTTATTACACTGGCCCTGCAGAAGGAACAGGGAAATTAAGAAGTGCTAAGCTCGTGCCTACAGTGGTGCAAATACAACCTCCACACAACAAGTGTTCGGTTGCCATTGCAAGTGCTTTCCAGTCATGTCAGGCATGAACTACACTGCCGTGAATGTTGTAATAAATCAGTAATATTGCACACAAGTTCTGCAGTATTTTCTGTTAGGAATCTGGAAATGTCTACCCATAAAAAGGTATGAACATTGTACCAAGGACTTTTCATGCACTCAATAATACTATGGCATCCGTATTTGCAGACTTATGATATTTTTGTGAAGACTATTATGACAGGTAACTGGAGGAAGATACTTTGGCTTATTAGCCTTTTGAACAAGCATGTGCCCAAACCATATTTCTGGACAACAACTGAATTCCTGAGACAAATATTAAGCAAGATGTTTTATTAATTATTTGACATTCTCCATCTGTTATCTTTACGCTACTGTGTTTTTCCACAAGTGGCATTTACGCAAGATATTTGAGGATTTTAAGCCAAGTCAAGTCTAGATAAGCCTTATTGAATATGATAACCAAAATGAAACAGATTCTTCATGTAGACATAGTAAGTAGTTTAGATGCATTTAGCCAGATGGGGTTTGTTTGAGTGTGCAATCTGTTGGTTTGGAGGGGCAGGAGGGTGGGGGGGCTTATTCATCCTCAGCTACTAATTGTTGATCACAAACCATACATGTTCTCTGAGTGTGATCATATTCTGAATATTGACCATATTGCATTTCAGATCTTGAAACACAAGATTCTGTACAGTAATTTACTAGATTCATGTTTGATTTTTGTTCTTTTAAAGCAAATTTTCACAGTTTTATAAAGACTGCTTTACATAAAAATCTCTTTCAGTTCCACAGAAAGAAGATATTCTTTATGTTCTTGAATGGCTTGTGGGTTTCGTTTTTATTTAAATGTTATTTTTTGAGCCCATATTTAGTAAAAACTGAGTCTTATGGATGGTTAGTCATACATGTCTACTATTTACTCACAGTACTCTTTTATGTGCATTTAGGAAGCAATTTACCCCTGCAGAGAGAGTCAGGAAGAGTTTTATACAGTCCTTCAATGATGAATGAACCTTATGCATTTCTCTGCAAAGTTTCCATTTCAAGGATGCAGAACAGAAAAAGAGATATATTGAAACTTGGAATTATTTTCTGGAACACAATAAAACCATCTAGCTTTGAAAAGTAAAGTAATTATTTTGCAAATTGTGGTGTTTGTGTAAGTCTATAATTACTCTGTTAACATGATGTGTTTAGAAGTCAGTTGCAGCATAAGCACATCATTCCTTATGTGTGGAAATCTGCCAACTGAAACACAGACTACGGTTGGCAGCAAAACTACTGCATGCTAAAGACATAAATTTGTCAGACTAAACAGGTGCTGGAGCCTGTGACCTTGACATCTAATTTATGCTCTTTGTCAGGTGTATTAGATTTCATAGGCAAAGCGTGTATGTAGATGAGCTGGCTTCATATGGTGTTTTAAGGGAGCTCTATCTCTTAAAAGCAGGTATTTTGCACTTAAATGCCAACTAATAGAATTGTACTTGTACTCTATAATTTCTTTGTGTATGCGCTGGGAGTGAGGAATCCCCTTTATTATTTTTGATGAGACTGAAGGAAGAGCGTTTCTGAAAAGCATTGACTATATGGGCACTTTCTAGAATCCCACAGGCGTATGCTACTGGTGCCACAAGAAGAGTTTAACAGAAACCTTTACATTCCTCTGTGTCTCAGACTGAAATCACATGTGATTATTGCTATTAATTTTGTCTTTCCTGGACTACTGAGAAAGGATTAAAGGGATTCAGCTCTGTCTTGGTTTTTTGGGACTACAGTAGGCTGCTATTCATACAGACAGAAAAGCTGCCAAACTGCCTGATTATTTTCAGGATGCTGGATTCATAATTGACTTTGTTGAGCTTTGGAAATCTAGTCAGACTTTCTCAGCTGACAGTGTTATCACTAACTTCTAAGTTAGAAACAAAGCAGATTTGGATGCTGCCATGACTGGGAATGAGAGGCTGGACGGAACAGCGCTCCTATGCCAGGTACCTGAAAATGCATTCTTTCTCCTCCAAGCAGTTCATTAGCTAAACAAGTGAGATATTGAGACAACAAAAGTAGTACAAAATCTAGGCAATTTTGACCTAAATAGTTAGAACAGAGGAAATGTTCAAGCAAACAGAATCTTCAAGCCTCCTCTGAGAATTTAAAGCCTAGACCTAAGAGCAGGAATCTTGCAAAGATATGGAGAAGCAACGGAAAAGGGACAATGTCCAGCTGGTGAAGACGACTGAGCATCTGACCTGTGAAAATACACATTCACTTCTCTCCTTTCCTCAAAGCTCCTTAATCCTCTAAGGAATAATCAAAAAATAAATAAAGGGAAGTTTTATTACAAACCTATGGAATAAACTTATACTAAACACATACATGACAGCTTTCTGGATGTTTCCTGTGCTCATACTGCACACCAAATGCATGATTCCAGGACTTCTGCAAGAGCAGTTACACACGAGTCACCTCCTTTTCCAGTGAAAATAATGTATGGAAAGTGCAGTAACAGGAAAACTGCAGTTTGTGATAAAAGAAGAAATTCACCAGTGGGATGCCGATGGTTTGTCATTTGATCTAACCTTCACACTACAGTTACTTTGTTTTTCATGTATCAGTTGCTGTTTAAGTCGTAACAGCTGGCTAAAAGCTATTTAAGGGGGATAGAAAAGCCAAGCGTCAAAATAGCATTTTGAGGAATAGAGAGGGAGAGTGGCTGATGTCCTGTGTCAGAATCTGCTGTGTGGAAGGAATCTTTCATGGCAAAAGAAGTGTTGATATTTACTGAATATTAATTTGCTCTGTGTCTAACGAGCTAAACAAAGCTAACTGGGTATTTTTATTGTTCCTTTGGTCAAAAAAAAGTGAAGATTAATTATGCCTTTTCCTGAAATGTCCCTCATTCTACTCACCATATCACCTATTCACCATACAAATTTGGGGTTGAATATCTCACCATTTGAATATTAAATGAAGGATAAAATCTAGGGATTAGAGATGATTGTTTATCCTGAGAGTTAGATTTACACAGTAGTTTTTCAGTTCTTCCCTTGTCTGTCACGGAGGCAAGGAATTGACAAAACAGTTTCTATTCATGTCTTACAGTCCTTTTTGCCAAATTGCATGGTTATCTGTGGGTTGGCAGGTTGTTGTTGTCTAGGCACATGCTTATCCCTTGCCTGCACCCGTTTTCTGTAGAATTAATGATCTGGGCTGTTTTTAAGGCATAAGTAGCTCTTTTGAAGTGCTTTACACTACTGCAGAGATGTCCAGGAAAAACCCCTTCACATCTGCCTTGAACTGATGCAAAGCACACTGTTTGCACCAGTTTAAGTGTGAATCTTAATTTTCTTCTCTCACCATAGCTGAGAAAACCTTTCATACGACACTGGTGCCTCTGGGACCAGTCTTCTGTGCAGCAGCCCAGCAGAATGAGCCTTCAGCATAAAATGTTGTGAAAGTCAACCTTCAAGAACTGAAGTATTTAATCTTAAATTTAGTGTGGATTTCATGTGGTTTTAAATCCTTTAAATCCTTTACAGGCCTCACTAGTTAAGAAATACATGTCAGCATGACCTAACCGAGTCAGTACAAATTAATTAACAAAGCAGTGAAATATTTGTAAAAAAGAGCTACTGCCTAAAGCTTTCTTATCTGACTGTCCGGAGCCTCCCTGTATGAACTAACCCACATGCTACCTCTTTTTGTTGCGACGTTCTACAGTCCTGGTTATCTGACAAGGTTTGTGGAAGAATGGGTTGTACATCCTAAAGGTATATAAATCTGGTAACTCTCCTATAACTATAGGAATAAACTGTTCCTGCTCTGACCTCAGCTAAATTGAATTCCCATTATTTCTGTGACCTTAGGATGGCAGAAAATTTCTCTCTTTGAAACTTAAAATCAGCCTGCATTTTGTAAAAGCCAGGTTTTACAGCTTTCCTTAGGCAAAACTCCTGACAAAGTTTAATGAACATTTAGCCTGAAGACTATGGACCGTAGGCCTCCAATCAGTTTCTTCTAATGATTCTAGTTTTGTGGGAATAAATTAATGGCTGTGTAAGAATCTGAAGGGAAGCTGTAAATATCAATTTATTTGTCTTCAGTTCCCGAAGAGTTATGACATGATTCAAAACAATTCCTGCTTAAGAAAATCCAAGTTTCTGCCAAGAAATAGGGATACAGTTTTATATGTCTCTTAAAGCAGTTGTGTGGTGAAAACCTTAATTCTGTATTATTTTACTTTTTGTGCTCAGTTCTCTGCAAGTGGTTACTGGACAACAGGCTTGAGAGGTGAGCTTCTGTGAACCTCATGAAGTTCAACAAGGCCAAGTGCAAGGTCCTGCACATGGGTCGGGGCAACCCCAGGCACAGATGCAGGCTGGGCAGAAAACGGATTCAGAGCAGCCCTGTGGAGAAGGACTTGGGGTTGTTGGTGGATGAGAATCTCAACATGAGCCAGCAATGTGCACTCACAGCCCAGAAGGCCAACTGTATCCTGGGCTGCATCAAAAGAAGCCTGGACAGCAGGGAGAGGGAAGTGATTCTGCCCCTCTACTCTGCTCTGGTGAGAACCCACCTGGAGTACTGCATCCTGCTCTGGAGCTTCAAACATAGGAAGGACATTGACCTGTTGGAGTGGGTCCAGAGGAGGACCATGAAGATGATCAAAGGGCTGGAGCACCTCTCCTATGAAGACAGGCTAAGAGAGTTGGGGTTGTTCAACCCGGAGAAGAGAAGGCTCCAGGGAGACTTTATAGCAGCCTTCTAGTATATGAAAGGGGCCCTAAAGAAATGTAGAGATGGACTTTTTGCAAGGGCATGTAGTGACAGGTAATGGCTTCAAACCGAAATAGGGCAGATTTAGCACAGATCTCAGGAAGAAATTTTTTACTATGAAGGTGGTGAGGCACTGGCACAGGCTGCCTAAGGAAGTTGTGGTTGCCCCTGGAGGTGTTCAAGGCCACGTTGGACATGGATTTGAGCAACCTGGTCTAGTGGGGGGTGTCCTTGCCCATGGTAGGGGGGCTGGAACTAGATGATCTTTAAGGTCCCTTCCAACCCAAACCATTTTATGATTCTCTGATTTAGAAGAAAAAGAAGACACTTTCAACTGTCAAAGCCTCATTAGTCTTTCCCATTTAATAACAGTTTGGTTTTGGATAGTTAAGGAAAAAGGTTGCGGTTCTGCTGCTTTTGTCTGTCCTCTGCTTTTTCTTTCTTAGTAAGAAAGGAGGCTAAATCTAACCTAGTGTTTGTGAAGCACTCATACCGCCCAATGGGAATTACATACCTTCAGAAAAGCATCTGTGGCACAGTAATAAGCGGGATTGTCTTCTAACATGCAGCATGCTTCCTTCCTGAGTGATCCTTAAGCCAGAGTTGTCAGTCAGAATATTTCAGGCCCTGTGGGAAAACCTGTTTTCCCACCACTAACACAGTGCTATCCAGCAACCCTGATAATTTCCATTCACTAAACAGCAGCAAAGCTCCATTATTTTCCTCTTTGTTCTTGTTATAAAAATGTAGCTCACATATGGCGTGGGAGGAAAATGCTACAGAGTGCATTTTGAGGACATATATTGTTGAATTAGAATTGCCACTAAAAGTAAATTTTAAAAGTCAGTGAAAACAGAGTAAACCTCTATCAACTAATGCATTAGATACTGATCTAGTCTGATTCAGACACAAACATTGTAATAGTCACAACTGCAGATGAAATATTCTTTGTATATCTTAAATTTTTGTTCTAACCTTAATTATCAAGGTGTTTTTTCTGATCGTCTGTATTAACACCAGCATCTGCCCTTTAACCTTGACTACCGAGATTTTTCAAGTGCTATAAGCATGCTATTGATTTCTAAGATTTGTTTTGTCAGCACCATCTTCTATGTCAGCTGCCATTTGGCACACACAACTGAGCAGATATCAACTTTACTTTCAATTAGACACTGTTCTGGTTCCTGTCCTTGCTGCACACTCATGAAGTCACAACTGGACCGTTACTGTTGAAAAGACCAGCATCTGAAGTCTTTTTTTTATTTTTTTATTTGATGCAAAAAGGTAGGAAATACTTTCAAAAATTCATCTGTATGTAAAATGAACTGATACTACTTTGTAGAATACTCCACAGGGTTGTTATTTCTGTGGACAAGAAATTAACAGTTTATCTCTCTGAACAGCAAAATAAAATAATAAAAATGTATTGCTAAAATGCAAAGTCCTTTAAATACCCAAACATAGCAGCTGTTATGTCTAGACACTGTTCCGAAGATTTTAAATACAAAACAAAGCTTTCCTTGGCTATGGGGTTGTCCTTGAATATGAAACAGACATGGTTTTGCTTCTGACATTGACCTGCGGTACCTGAAAAATATGTTGTATTCAACACAAAGAATTGCTTGACTTTGGTCAGAGATGACAGATGGAAAATTTCTCTTTGCATATTTTTAATTCATGTACTGGTCTTCAATTATTTTTTTTAGGCTCTCTTGCTAATGCTTGGAGTGATGGAAATCTTCACTTTATATGGGCAAATGCCTAAGCTATCTGCTTTTCTCTTTTCTCCTCATGCAGTTTCCAAGGAATGACATCCATCTGTCAAGTTTCTGTGTGAAGGCCAAACAATTCTTAGTCCCCTATAGCTCATTCCTCCTCCGTGTGGTGTATTGCTCCTGGTTATTCTGAAGGCTGAATCTAGAGAACAGAAAAGGTCATCCTGACCTATTGAGTGCTGCTTGAAGTGATACCTTGGATGTAGCCATTCACCCTCAAAAGCAACTGGAGAGTCAGATACCATCTCCAGTGATGTCAGGCTTCAACAGAATAACTGTGGTTAAGATCATGTGGTTAAACTCACTACAAGAAATCTCAGCTTAGAGGAGGTCTGCTGCCTGACAGCAGTGATTGACACCATCTCAGGTGCCTTCAACTGTGTTCTCCCCAAGGGTGAAAACTATCTTCTGGAGAAAATGGAGAAATTGACAGGTGGATGACTGAGCTTTGAGAAAGGGTATGCCTCAAATATTAAATAAGCATGTGCCTCTCTTGATCCCAGCCTTCTTGCTGTAAAGGTAGGAACTCAAAGGACAATGGTCTGCAAAACCTGGTATTCCTGCACAATTCCCATAGAAATTCCTGGATTGTGGTCACTCACAAAACAGAAAATCCTTGTAGGGGCATCAGGTGGAAAATATTCCCGGATCCCAAAATGACACTTCACCCTGTAAATCTAACAGCAATGACTCTTTTGCTGGGTAAAGGATCAGATCTGCCTTATTTTGGTTTTGGGGTTTTTTTCCTATTCTTCCATCATAGCCAGGGCTGGAGCCACCACTGCTGGAGAGGAGACTGATCAGGGATGGGCACACACTAGAGGCAATGGCGGCCCCAGCCTGCGCAGGGTGTCTGGGTGACAGCTGAAGGAGCTATGTGGCGTTCCTGTTGGGCTTCTGTTGGGTTTGGTTTCAGCAGACTAGGATTACCTGGGGACAGGTTTTTCTAAATAATCTGCAGTAGAGTAAGCCTGGAAAGGTAAGCTGCTGCTCAAAATCTGGCCTGTAAAGAAATACCTTGTTAAACAGATGGTAAGAACAGAGTGCGCGTGTTGTGCCATAGGAATAACGGATGGAAGAAATAGGTGTGAGGCTGTCTATGTTGGTTCTGCTCCAGCTTAAAACAAAAACTAGCTCAGGGTTTGTTCCAGTGCATAAGAATAACACATCTCGGCAAATTTTCAGCTACCTGCACTATGCTTGCTGGCTTTAAATCCCCTTTTTACAGTATTTTAAATGACTGAAATTTTTTTTTCATGGACAAATAACAAAATTTACTGCAAACACTCCTGTTCTACTTAAGAAGTCATGCATTCATAAATCTTTTTTAAGGTTCACTAATCTAAAATGTATGGAAAGAGAGATGCCATATTCTTAACAGTTAAGATGTAATTATAACAAATGTATGGGGAAAGCTAGAGAAGAAAACTTTATGATACTTTTGTTTTTGCATGTTTCTCCAGTTAATCATCCATGCATACAGCCCTACCTCTTGCCTACTTGGCCATTTCCCCCCAAAATATTCTCCATTTCCAGACCCCTCAATAGTATCCAACAGCTACTGTTTTGAATACCACACTCTTAGAATAGATGTGTCTTTTAATCCTCTAAGTCTAAGGGAGCTAGATTAACCCCTGGGAGAAGGTTTGTCCTCTAGCAAATAGCTGTTGTTTTAAAGTCTGACATCTGGGAGGTCAGAAACTGGAATTTCACTTCTTTCAGGAAAAGGAAAGCTTAACGTCTTGCTGGGAACTATGTCACTTACTGCAAGCTGTGGAAGAGCCCATACTATCCTTCTTCACATTACAGAATATTAATGTCTAGAAAATAAGTTTTAGATCATATTTTTCCAGTACTTTACACACTAGCTTTAATTTTTCTTTCTCTCTGAGCCCTGCACTGTTTTAAGGCAGAATACAAGATATATGTAAAACTCGGTGACAGATTTGGTAAGATTTTTTTTTTTTTTCCTGCTGTATGTGGCCTGTAAAGAATGTTTGTCAGTTGTGATGAGAATCAACTTCCTGTCAGCATTTGATAGAAGCACTTTGTTATGGGTGGTTAGCACTGGAATATCTTACAATCACGAAACCAGGACTTTTTAAAAAAATACAATTATTTGGGTGAGGAAAGCTGTGAAGTTCCAGGGTCTGGGAGCAGATGGGTGTTTTTCCACTCACTAACTAACCAGATAATCTCAGATCACAGAACAGAGCTGGGTCTTGCTTCTGGCAGGCTGAATTCCCCCAAAACCTCATGCGCTGCTAGCCCTTATGGCCCTGCGTATGGCTTCATGTCCCTCACTGCTTCCTCTGGATCTCAAAATGCAATGACCGCTTGTGGTGCTCTGCTGTCCTGGCTATGGGAGTGAGAGAGCACCTGCGTGTCCCTAGAGGCAAGAGCACAGTGGGGTTGGCTGTGGGACCAGGGGAGTCCTGGTTGGCTCTGGGCGCACGTGTGCAGGTGTGGACAACAGTCTGCAACAGCCGCTGGAGTGGGGCTGTCACCTTGAGGGTCCATGTGTCCAGGTGCCAGCAACTGGAGAGACTTGGAACCAGGGGCAGATACTGGGTAGACTGAGAGTCTGAGCCCAGTTGCTGGGGGGATCCACCTTGTACGTATATATATGTGTACATATACATACGTATAAATATACACGTATCTATTCTTCCTAGTGAATCTCCATCCTACTCAGCCACAGAGGGGAGCAGCAGAGGTAATGTCTGTGATCTGTGTGCCTAGTCGTGTATATATATGCATATATGTGCTGTATACATGCGCTGTGCATGTGCCTGCTGTGAATACATCTTCAGCCACACTGCTGGTTGGACCTGGGGGCAGGGAGCTGCAGCCGCTTCATCTCCTTAGGGTTGCCAAATCTGGCAGGATAAATTTTCATCTATCAGCTGGCACTCTAGTGGGATCCATAACCATATCTACCTCTACCTTGCTAGCAGTGTTGTTGCTCGTGACCAGTATGACGTTTTAAAAAGCAACCTCCATGCATTCTAGAATATGGTATGTAATAGGATACACGGTGTGTATGCATCCATGCACATGTGTCATCAAACCCTTCAGTAACAATTAACAACGTTGAATGTTTCAAGCTTTAAATATTCTACTTGATTTGATTTTAAATAGTAACTGTAAACTTAGTGAAAACATTGAAGAACTGCACGTCAGTAACTTTTCCTGAAAACACAAGACTTCTACAAACACTACATATAGTAAGGCAGACAGAAAAGAAAAAAACAACATGTATAACCAAACTATTTGATTGACTCATATGCCTTCACAAATTTCACATGGCTACACCACCTCCATGAACAAAGAAGTTACCTGAATTTAGCTCCAATGTCTTTTCTTTTTCCTGATTACTCTGCCATTTTCCCAATAAATCCAGAGTGATGAATGAGCTTGTCAACATATGTGAAAGATAGTTATTTGCTAAAGAATATTTAAAGTAATGTTGGTTTAGAAAATGTTGTACATAGCTGCAAGCTTCAACTGAAATTGCTTTGACAATTATTGTAAGAAAGTCTTGTATGAAATGATACGTTGCTATGCTTCACTGTATCCATTATGCCCTTAAAATATGGCCATTTAAAGTGCTCTTTCAAGTTTCTTTGTGCAGTTGCATGGCTATAGAGATATTAAAGAACAGTTGAGTACACCAAATACAGTTTATTCTCACATGTTCACAAGTGATTTCTCTGATACAAAGTCACAGAGTAGCTCTTACCTGTAAGTTCAGAAATTCTATGCAAGACAGAACCACGGCCTACGTGTGGGAGTTCAATGGTAACCACTGCTAAACAGGTCATCATCGTTCCAGCTCCTTCCAGGCAGCAGAACTTAGAGTATGGAATACTTTTTCTCCCCTGCCTTTGAGGAGTTTCAGGAAGAATATGATCTAGTTTGTATTTAGCCTTTTCAGGAAAAAAAAGAAAAAAAAGGAAAAAAAAAAAAAAAAAGAGGTTTTGCCATCCTCAAACTTCTAGAAGGAGGAGAGTTATTTGAGTACAGCTTCATGAACTTGTCACCACATGTGTATTTCAACTAGGTAAGATGCATCCGGAAGACACCAAAGTAACTAGCTGATGAAGGTCAGTCTTCGTAGGTGCAGATCTGCTGCCACTTTAGGCAACCTCGAGTTTCAAGCTTGGGTTGTTAATTTCAAAAGTTCCTAGGAGGTGAGCTGGTGAGGAGAGAAGGAGGATTCACACAAACCAGATCTCTCTCTTTTCTGCAGTTCCCAGCTGAATGAGAAGACTTCTGGCATCCCTCAGGAAGAGACTGGATGGGAACACAAAACCCTCCCACTGAATTCGATTTTGGTCTCTATGTTTGACTCCCGTTCAGTTGTCTGTGTCAACCATCATCTTGTGTCTCCAAGTCAAGGATACTTGGATACATTCCTAAATTATATCCTTCTTCAGCTAAGGGCAATTCTACTCACCTCATTCATGAATTACACAGCATTCTCTTTCAAATCTGGGCCATGAACCCAAATATTTAAATATTGTACAAACTCCAGTTCAATGGAAAGTAGATGTATGTATACAGCAACAGCACTCCTTTTCTTATCAACATCAAGCACTTTATTTCTGAAATGTTCTAATTTTTTGGGGTTTTGGCAATAAATTCTTTGCAAGGTGGGCACAGTACATAAATCAAATTACTGAAGGAGGTATGAATTTGCCTTGTGTCTTTGCTTAAGAGCGCTGCAAAACACACTTGAATGCTCAGCTGATACAACCCAAGCAGCTTCGCTGCTGGTGGTGTGAAGGTTGAAAACACACACCAAGACACTACGTAGCACACCCCCCCTGCAAAGAAGACACATTGTGGTCCAGCAGCTAGCTCTTGCCTCACACACAGTGTGCACCTAAAACGTTCAAGCTGAATTTCATTACAGGTCCTGAAATGTACAGGATTGCAACAAGTCAGACACCAGTTTTTCCCTTTTGACAGGACCAAATAATATGAAAAATGAAAATGAAAATCACAGGGTGCAGTTTTTAGGGCACCTGTAATAATTTTTTAATAGCTAGATTTGTAAATAAATATATGCAATGCTGATAACCTTTTTGTGAATCAGAATAACACCGATCAGTTAATTAAAGTAGTTAGTTAATTACTTATATGTCCTTGAGTTACAAATTTACTTATGGAAATTAACGTCAACCTAAATATTACGCAAAATATCTTCTGCGAAGAGAAAATATTTTTGTTTCTTCTGTCTTGCTGATTCACCGTGAACTTCAGCTTTTCTTTATCATCTACAACCATTGTCTTCCTTTGATGATGCAACAACCACTGATGACTGATGAAAACCTTCTCATGCAAAAGAAACCAAATCAGTAATCTCAGCTAAATTTTGTAATAAACAATTTACAAATCTGAAATAGCAGAATAGCTATTTTTCTAAACCTATTTATAGTTATTTATAGATAAAAGTTCAGATTTCATTCCACTAAATGTGAAACCATATTTCTCCTAGGTGACTAGTCTCCTACTAGATTAGCTCCACTTTATTCAGTTACTGTTGAGGATTTGTCTCACCGTATAAATCATAAGATTGTTATTTGTTGCAGAGATTCAAATATTTTCCTTTTCTGACAGAAATTGATTTAAAATTGCACCTTAAGTACTGTTCCAACCTACTCTGAAACTTAGAAGTTTGCAAGTGCTTGCACGTGTTGCTGTTTAAGAAATTTGCGTTCAAAAAAGCTGCATGATTTAGTATGAGTAATGTCTGAACAGATGGATTTTCAGCTCCATAGCAATAGCTGGAAATCTGAGGCAGAGTAGGGCAGGGATATATTATTGTTTTCTCTTTATCAGCCTTAGTAACACCATCTGGCTTTCAATTACGGAACTGCAACAAAGCCTATTTTCTCTTTATCACCATCTGGTACCTTGCAGTCAAGCAACAGAGTCACACGACAAATTTAACGGGAGGTTTTAAGATTTTCATCCATGCAACTTGTAAGGTAAACAGAAGCTGAAGGGCTGCACATGAAGTACTAAAATATGCGGTCTAAGCATACAGGCACTGGAACTTGATCAGCTGCACCTTCACGGAGGACAGACTGGGAACTCGCCTGGTCTTGGCCTCGCTCAACCAACAACCTCCCAGATGATTCCTGGGACCACGCAGCCTTTGGTTGTGCCCACCCTTGTTTGGAGGCTGTAAGAATTTGATAGTAGGAGCACAGCCAGACAATTTTAGTTGTCATCTAGGCCACAGAATGGCCCCCAGGACTGCTTAATTCACTAGCATAGGAGTCCTGCTGCTTAGGAAAAGTGACGCTATTGTCCCCACCCATCCAAAATGTGAGGAGAAGATGCCAAATTGTGACTTTGTTTACAAAGTGACACAAGCCTCTGGCTTTCTGCTGTTTGCAGTTGCTGTACATGGGATTATTATGTAATGTGCTGGTATTTTTGGAATATTCCCATCTTTGTGTGAAGAATCTTGATGATGGCAGAAATGGTTCTGGGTTAGAGAAACTGTTCTGAATGCATGACACTTTTGTTAAAATTAATAGCCCCACTAATGCTTACTGAAATACTGCCAAAAACTGGATGCTCAGTTGAATGTTAAGTTAGTTTCAGGTATCACTGAAAATAAATTGCTTTTATTCATTACATATTTGTAAATTCTTGCTATAAGCCCTTGTTTCTACCATATGATAAACTTAAGACTCAGGTATTTTTCATCTGCCATCATACGTGAGACTATCGTGTAATCACAAGATGCGTTCTGTTAGTTTACATTCACAGAATCATAGAATCAAACAATGTTAGGGGTTGGAAGAGACCTCTGGAGATCTGGAGATAGTCCAACCCCTCTGCCAGAGCAGGTCCACCTACAGCAGGTTGCACAGGATGGCGTGCAGGCGGGTTTGGAATGTCTCCAGAGTCGGAGACTCCACCACCTCTCTGGGCAGCCTGCTCCAGTGCTCAGCCACCCTCAAAGTAAAGAATTTTCTCCTCATGTTTAGATGGAACTTCCTATGTTCAAGTTAGTACCTCTTACCTCTTATTCTATCAGTGGGCACCACTGAAACGAGACTGGTCGCCTCCTCCCGGCACCCTCCCTTTTCAGTATTTATTAGCATTGATGAGATCCCGCTCAGTCTTCTTTTACCCAGACTAAAAAGATCCAACTCCCTCGGCCTCTCCTCATAGGAAAGATGTTCCAGTCCTCTGTCATTTTTGTAGCCCTTCACTGCACCCTCTCCAGCAGCTCCCTGTCCTTCTTAAACCGGGGAGCCCAGAACTGGGCACAGCACTCCAGATGAGACCTCACCAGGGCAGAGCAGAGGGGCAGGATGTTCTCCCTCCACCTGCTGGCCACACTCTTCTTGATGCACCCCAGGATGCCATTGTCCTTCTTGGCCACAAGGGCACATTGGTGGCTCATGGTCATCCTGTTGTCCACCAGAACTCCCAGGTCCCTCCCTGCACAGCTGCTTTCCAGCAGGTCAGCCTGTTTTTGGGGACTGGATGTTTAGTAAATTAACAGTAGTTTTATTTCACTAGCCTTCCTACTGGTATTTAAGAGGAACTGCTTCTCCTCCAGAATTATTTGGTGCACTCTAAAAAATTAAAATAAAATTTCTGATTTGCAGTTTCCGAAGACACGATTCATGCTTGCTGAATATTTCATGAAATGGGGACATCTCACAGGTGATTAAAACTACAATGCAGTGAAACATTCACCTCTGTGATGAAAAACCAGAAGAGAGTATTTATTGTGTCTGAACTTATTAACAGTAAGTAGTGATATATTCACGTATATTTTATGAAACCTCCTTCTCCACTGAGTGATGGCTAGGGCGAGAGCATTGCCTATCACACTGAAAACTGGTACGGCTAGGAAGAACTCAGGGATTCCCACTAGGGAATTACTGCAGCATGCACAAAAGCTATGCAGAACTACAGAATGATATAATTTTGGCAAACAACATGATCTGAACTTAGAGATATGTGCCTGCGTTGATTCTCAGACAGCACATCTCATGCCACTCTACTGTATCTATCTTGTCACAAAAATGCATGTCCCATTCACACAGCAGTTGTACCTTCCACACAGGTCTTTTTGCTTGTTCAGCAAATTAAGAATATCACCTCTGGCATGGATGGTAACAGTCCCGCCTCCACCAGCCCTGCCAGGCAATACACCCTGCTCACAACCAGGAGCTACGCAAAACCAATGTGCCCACCCTTGGATTTAGCGGATCCTAAATTTAGGGGAACCTGTTCAGAGGTTTCACTCTACACGCCGAGAAACTGCAAGTACAAGCTTTAAATGAATGAAGCATGGTCTCATTTAGATCCACTGTCCAACTTTTAACTCAAAAGAACATTTGTTAATTCCATTCAAACCTTTTCTCAAGCAGCCAAGCAGAGGGGGTGCGCATGTAAAAGCAGCTGGACTAAGCAGGTATTAGATGCTCATTAAAAATGGTGGCAATGTAAAAGGCATGACATAGGAAAATAATCTTTCATTTCCAATTTATTTTTTGAGTTCTCTTTCAGGATTAGGAATAATTTTATATGATAAAAGTAATCTTAATATTTCAAAACATTTTTAATTTTCACAAGAAATTTTAAATTATTGTATGAGGAGCATTTAAAAAATATTTTCAAAATGTTGAAAATTTGAAGTTTTGAGTTCTTTTAGCATTAAAAGTACTTTTTGGAGACTTTAAACCATATGCTGATATGCATATGTGGGTGCTAAACCATTTTCTTTTTATTTTTCTTTTTGTTTGCAGATAGAGGCACACTTAACAATAAGGTCCAAATTCTGATTCAGACTATGATTTCATTCTACCTAGATGCCAAATAATATGCTAAAAACTGGGGCGAAGAAAACATAAGAACACCATGGTGAGCCCAACTCTTCAGAGATTCATAAGGCTAAACATTTTTATAAATCTGAAAATAGTTATTGTAGATACCCAAAACAACAGGAAGAACACTTTAGAAAGTTTGAATTCTTGCTATAGAAATCTCAGAATGCTAGAACAGTGATCAGAGGAAGTGTTTACAAGACAATTAAATATAGCAGAAGTATTTTTGATACATTTAATATTACTGACTAAATGATTGGTGATTTGAAGACTATCTAATTTCACTTGCTTTGAAGAGGCACTGTAATCTTATGATACAGTTGAAGGTAAATGCGTTCTTGTTTCTATAGAGCTACATATCCAGAGTTAATTGCAAAAAAAAAGTATAGTCCTGATCTTTTTCCTTCCTTTTCCAGAACTCACAGCAAAAAGGAAGTACAACACCCTTTCAAAGGTCCTTTCCAATTAAAGAGCTAATGGGTTCTTTTAAAAATGCTTTTAGATTGTGTTATGCACATAATTCCCCAGGGCAAAAAAAAGAGTCTCAGCAGCTTCGATTATTATACGGAGAGCTGACTGAATGGCCAGCAGTACACAAACACTTGGCTTCTTGTTGTGCACTGTTGGTCCAGCTCTTCTGAAAGCCAAATACTTACAAGAGAAAGGAAATGCCAAAATGCCAAGCTTTTTAAGCTGCAGTAGGGTTCAATACCCTAGGTTCAGTACCCTACTGCAGAAGCTTCCTTTGTGATTCACAAAATATTTAAAATGCATTGCACTGGTCATCACAACTGAAATTTGACCCATGAATGCAGGAGAGTTCTTAACGTTTTCTACAGCTTGATTGTCTGACGAAGTTCCCTTTGGTGATCCGCTCTCCTTGAGTTTCAGTCTCTGAATTAATGCAAAGTTTGTGTGACATTTATTTTTCAAATTTCACTTGCAGCATCTCCTGACTTCAAAAACAACACCAACAGGTACAGTGATAGCCTTAGTATTTTCCTGTTTCTCTTTTCAGTCTGTAGTAATTCAGTCTCTATGCAGCTATCCTGCTTTATCTTCCACTTAGAGAACACTCACGAGGTGGCAGTATCCAGGAGAGACTCCTATTTATCTTGTTGTCAGTACATTTCTTGGAGTAGATGGAGTACTTTATCTTGCCGTTTATAAACCTTCAGAAAAATTACACTTAACTGGCGAATTTTAGATACTTCTATATGCAGTATAAAATTTCCACTGGGTGCGAAACATCAGTGTAATTTCCTCAGAACAGTGACCCTTTTGTATCACCGGCACTTAACAGAAACCACAGCAATGTTTTCTGAAATACTTTTTTTTTAACTAACTACAGCTCAACACCTGGTTCCCAGTAGTAACCAAGAGCTTTGCGTACCCAATTTGAGACCACTTGCAAGAACCCTGAACCATGTGGTCAGCACTTTCTAAAAAGGGTTCACTTCAAAAAGTCAGTGAGACAATTGCTTTTGAATCTAGGTAATAGGTTCACAATAGGGAGTTTACTTTATGAAAATAGTTTTACCAGGTATTGCTGACCACTAGTTCTTCTTCAGACTTTGCAAGAACACTCAGCCATTTTATTAGGCGCTATTCCTTCCTAATGTTTATCTTCAATTCTAAGATATTCTGTATAACGTAGCGTAAGCCATAGCTACCCAGTGTGGATAAACTGTATGGCACACGATTCTGGATTAGCAGTGCTTCCTTTTATCGATGAGTGCATTACATGTACTACAGCACTGCCAGACACAGAGCCAAGGTGAAGATACTGTTCTTTAGCTTCATATTTATTAGTGGCTAAAGGTAGCTAGCTGCTCTTCTTTGGTGTTAGCATCTTTATTCGGGTGGCTCGCGCCAGAGGTGGAACCAAAAGAGAACAGGAAGTCTTGAGAGCATTGAAGTAAATACAGAAGCTGACTACACAAGTGAAAGGGAAAAGCTTCTGCTGTAAAGAGAATAGTTTTCTTATCTTTGAAGTATGGCTACCAGGGCTACTGCTTGGGATGCTTCTGGAAAAAAAACCACCTTGGATGAAACGTTGGTAGTAAAAGGACAAAGAACTGTTTCACTCGCGTTAGCTTCCTTTGTTCTAATCTCTCATTGTCAACAAAACTTGTGCTTGGGTTTTGAAGAATGTCGTTATGTGTATTTTCATTTACCTCCTACCCTGCGGTATTAGCAAAAAGCTATGCAAACTGTGTATATGCACACGTTTGTGTATGTGTGAAAGTGAAGGAAGAGTGCCAAAAACCCAAGCAACTCACAGTTATCACTCAATGATTTGTGACTTTCACGTCAGTACTCCTGCTGGTAAGAGAAATTCCTTACCAGTGTGCCAATTTTTCCGCAGTTTTATAATATGCACGTTTCTGAGGACTGCAGCCTCCAGCCAGGTTTCCACGGACAGGGATGTCATTTGCTGCTGGTGAAGAAATTAAAAATAAATAAAAGGTCGTTTTTAGAATCTTCTCAGGGAACTGGAGCTGGTGCTCCTGAGTTACTCAATACGCACCCGATGCTCCGTGCCCTCCACTAAACAATGTGTTAAACGCAACTATTTTGACGTGGGGAAAGGACAGAAAATGGGGTCCTGAGCTCCAGCTGCAAGCGCAGGCAGGATCGGGAGTGCCAACAGCTCTTCAGACAGCATGGACAAGCACAAGCCAAGCGGGCGGCGAAGAGGCCGCAGACGCCCTCACGCCATCGCCGTGGCCGACATCCTCTTTGCAGCGCGGCCCTGGGAAGGCCTCGGCCGCGGCCACCTGCGGGACACAAGGCCGAGGGCAACGGTCGTTCCTTTGTTGCCGCCGCGCTCCTCCTGCCAGGCCCCAGCCCTCGCCCGCCGGGGCCTCCCGGAGGAGACGGCGCTGCCTCGCTCCACCGTGCCCACCATCCCGTCCCCGAGGGCGCGGCCCCGAGCAGCGCCGTCGGGCGGGGAGCGGGAGGGCCCCAGGGCGGGCGGCGGGGCTCCGCCGGCCGCGAACCCTCATCCTCCCCGCCGCGCCGCCCTGGAAATGGCCGCCCCGCCGCGCGGGGTCTCCCCTTCCCCCGCGCGCCCCCGCC